>CM034461.1:44486076-45086076 GCA_019925255.1 Litchi chinensis
TAAACAAAAACACAATTTACATGTAGCTCTTAAATAAAAACAAATAAAATAAAAAGACAGCCCGTTCGAATCCAGAATTGAATTGTGTATAAATTCAAATGAGCGAGTAGAATTAAATACCTTCTTAGAGATCTTCTTCTCCCTGACTTCATAACGTTCAAGGGTCAGATCACATAACCATGCCCCCGGGCTCACCAGCTGCATAGACAAATGCAATTTAACAAAGGAAAAAAAAAAGGTTAATTAAAAACAAGCATCTTAATTCGACGTTACAAAGCAAAAATAAAAAAGCAACATTATAAAGTAGCATATTTTGCTTTAACGAATAAGTGCCAAGGATCTTGTGCTTTGAGTTAATTTAAAAGAAAGGCCTAATCAAAAGCATGGAAAATACTTCCAAAAGCAACCAGGTGAATTATGTGCTTTTCTAGGCTCTCCAGTTGCCAGTGTGGTCCAAGCTGGAAAAGAGCCACGCAACCACCTCCAAAATAATAATTATCATTATTATAATAGAGAGACCAAATCATGGCCAATATTACACTATTGCCCCTGTAATAATGGGCAACAAGGCAAGCGGACCTTTCTCTTCTTGCTCCTTTTTGTCGGTTTGTGGCTTTGTGCATATAATAAAACCTTTTGTTGATAAGTCTAGTGGTCTCCACTGAATCACTACCGTACACGTGTTACCCGAAAGAGATGACATTACAATACTACTTCCCTGACGAAAAGTTACACTCTTCAAGTGGGGCCCTACACTAACCGGTACACCACTGGTCCTCTGACACGTCCGTATCGACTCCACACTTTTTTCCAATGTAGACAATATTGCCTTCCCTTTCAAATTTTTTGTTTTTACGAGAGATAAAAATAGAAAAGAGAAAATTTTGAAAAAAAAAAAAACCAGTTACGTTTGCTTTTTTTTAGGGTGGGGATTAAATCCAGAAAAAAAACTCACACTTGGCGTTTTAGAAAATGGTTAAATTGATCAAAAGAATCGCTCAATTACTTCTATAATAAAGCATAAAATTTTCGATAATATGACCTACAATATAAAATTTTGAAAAACAGAATAAAATCTCTACATTTAAAAAAAAAAAAAAAAAGAGAGTAAAACCTCTACATAATTATTTTTTTATTTAATGTTTGGGTATTAAGTAAAATAAAAATGGAATAACAGAGTTATGTTTATAGTCTGATCAAAACATCACATCCTACAAGTTATAGTTATAGCTTAATTCAATAGATCGGGAAGTTGTGAAAGTTGCAGCTGAATTGAATAGATCTATCGGTTTAGGGGCTTAATAAACGGCGTATAACAGTCGAGTCCATAGCATGGCAGCATAGAGGTGGTCCTACCACTAAAATATTATCTACATTTTCCGCACCCAAAGCAGGACTTGGTCACCCCAAGAGGCCAACGAACTTTAGGTCACAATTAGGTACTCATCCACGCTTTCATTGACACGTGTACATGTTTATCTCACTTTGTCACTTTGGTCTCACCTTTTTTTTAACCCAAAATAAGAAAAAAATTCATAACACAAAAAATCATATTTTCACATAATTCAGACACCCGACCCAACAACTAAATTTTTATCGCAATTCGCAACCACTACCATCTGTTTTTT
Organism: Litchi chinensis; assembly: GCA_019925255.1. Taxonomy (NCBI): domain Eukaryota; kingdom Viridiplantae; phylum Streptophyta; class Magnoliopsida; order Sapindales; family Sapindaceae; genus Litchi; species Litchi chinensis. The sequence goes on from CM034461.1 coordinate 44,487,705, forward strand.
AAAACCATGTTCTACTCGAAAAGATCAGGCTGCTATAGACCACTTGTACCCATGTGCTCTAAAATGTTGTACGTCAATTTTCCAATGTATTATTATACTTTCTAAATTTTGTTTTATTAAAAAAAAAAAATTACCTGGATAAAATCAACCTTGAATTCTATTATGTGATTACGAGTTCAATAATCAAGAAAATAAAAAGTTGAAGGTAATAGAAAGCTTACATTGACGGTTCGTTGAATAAACTTGGCTCTCTTTTTGGGTCTTTGAGGTAGTTTAGACCCTTTAATGGCCAAGAAATCTTCTTCCTTCTCTTTGTTGGTCAAAGCAATCACGAATTTCGGCGGCCAAACAGGTGGCGCCGCCTCGCCGCTGGCAGAGGACGACCCACCTTTCTTGCTATCGTGCGCTGTCTCCGATGATGCCCCTGACTTGTTGTAATCATTGTTGTTGTTGTGGTGGTGGTTGTTGTTGTTGTGATGATTGATATTGTTACGGGTGCCTCTCTTATCGTGCGCACCCCTGTCCGGTGAAGTAAAACCTCTGGCGCCACCGTTGCTCTGGCCTCTCATGGCACTGGAATTCTCAGAGTTCCTGGAGATAATAACACACAACACAATACAACAATACACATCAAATAATTGCACATAACATGCGAAAATAGAAACCAAGGGAATCAATAAAAACAAGTAAAGTGTTTCCAGAAAGTAAAAAAATAAATAAAGGGGTGATATGTTGAAGTGAATTTTTGGACGTGGTAAGTACCAAAATGACCTTGGCTCGAATCTGGACTAGTTTGCTTAGAAAATGGTGTGGATTGATGTTTTTTTAAAAATATATATGGACATATATATATATATATGTATGTTTTGGCTTCTTTGAACGGACTTTGGATTGCGATTTTAGATGGGGAAGTGTTTGCTTGTGTTTGTTCGAGCAAAAATAGAAATCGGATATTGAGGCCCTGAGAGGACACTGTGATTCTATTTTGGAATCTAACGTGCACAACTGGTGTTTTTGGGAGGTTCTGAGCCGTCGGATTAGTTCCGCTTTTTGAAGGCTACAAATGGGTACGTGTTGAAATTTGGGTTGGTATGAAAGATAAAACGGACCAGATTCCAAATTGTATTTATAATCTGACGGCTGAAAATATGATGGTAATAGAATATTGGGTACCGAAGGACACGTGGCTGGAAACTGCTCATTCCATTTTTCCAAGGAAAGCCATCGTGTTAGGATTTTAAGACGTATTGGGGCCGTTATTATCGCGGCCAGTAGCAGGAACCAATTGAGCTGATGATAATTTCAGTACAACTGATCAGAGAAGTCAATGGTAAACGCCAATTTGGCCATTGGCAGAGTCGTTGATCGACGCTGATACCCTACAGGCCCCTAGTCTCCTATCCAAGCATTTAAACCAGTCAAATAATGATATAAATTATTAAAACTATAAAAAGGATAAACCACAAGTAAATATGCTATAATAAGAGAGAAAAATCAATAGTCACATAACAAAGCTAATTTTCGACTGGCTATATACGAACAAAAAGGGCTCTGTAGCGATTTGACAAGGAATTTCACTTGCCACACTGGAGATAGTTGTCTACCGTCTTTTCAATTAGCTACACGTGAAATGTAAAAAGAAATAAATACATGGGAACATACGAGATCTATCAAAGAAGGCTATTATTAAAAGTAGTACTTAGTAAGCACAGATTTCTTTAATCAATACCCTATTTACTGAGTTTCAGTACTCAACTAGATGACACAGATAAGACGCATTGCTCATACAAATTCAAAGTATCACATTAAATGAATGTCTCCTATGATTGTGTTTCAATATTAAATCATTAAAATATCATGAGCAAACTACACAAGACTCAAATTCCACCATCTTCACTCTAATTATTCACTCTAGTTATATGTCAAGTATAGAAATGAATCAAAACTTAGAAATGTATAGTGATGGTTCAACATGTAGATACGGAATACACAAAAAACATGAATGGTGGAAATATTGTCATCTTAAAACAACGCCATAGTTAGTCTCAGTTCCAGTACTCCATTACACCGTCTAGATACACACAGTTCCAGGTGCAACATTTCGCAGGGTTTTATTCTAATTTCCTACAATTTTTTCATATCAAATCAGTAAAAGCATAATGAGCAACCAACTCTAGCAAAGACTCAAGTTCCTAAAGATCAATTAAGCCTACAGAGACAGCACACTCATGCACTCACCGTGAGCTCTTCTTCTGAAACCATACACTTGTAACAACCGGACCAATTGGAGAGTGGACAAATATAAACCTCACAAATATTCAGCCCACGTTTATGCAAGTTTAGAACTTTCATCTTGCAATCAATTAGATCCAACTAACCTCCACTGCAAAGGTTTTTGAGGCTGAAAATGTTAAAATGTATGAGACCCACATACTGCCATCACCAACTGGTCATGGTCCAAATATGGAAACCCAATCTACAAGTGTAGCTTTCTCTGAGTCAATGAGGGAGCCAGCTCTGCATTCTTATCCATTCCTGGAGCAGTGCATTCCACTACCAGAAATAGATAAAATGTCAATCAGACAATTCAAGCTAGGCATACACTACCCCAACCATCAACAACTTATAACCACATAAACGAAACGTGATCGCAGAGGCTCTTATTGGGGAACAGATTTAGTTAAGGATAATCCATAAAAATTACACAACATTTCTCATGGGGTGTACTAAAACCTTATTATTCACATATTTATCGCACAAATATGAACACACTACAAATGCTGCCGAATAATCTAATAATAATAGCAATACGCTATGAGCATGCCACAATGCAAGTGCAACAAACACATTTCCAAAATGATCAACCGAAGAAAATTACGATATTTACAAGATAAATAGTTTAAATTTATTTGACTGTACAATATAATAAGTGGTTTTCCTAAGTCCTAAAAAAAAAACTCGTTTCGGATATTAAACTAACCTTATATTTTCGAACAAACCTGCAAAACTCAATAATCATCTGCTATAAAAATATTTAAATTTCCTAAAAAGAAATTTATCATCACTTCTGCTACTGAAAACATCGACACCATAATCTTACGTTGACTAGCTCTATTTATATACACACACATCTCTTCATCTACAAAAACTCTAGACAAAACAATCATACCAAATAAAGCCTAAAAAAGCTTGACATACAGCCATACAGGGCATATATAATTGACCACAGACCAAGTAAATAAATTTCCAAAAATAACGTAGACATCACGTCACCTAATTTAGAAGAAGATAGAAACTACCGCATGCTCAAAATGATAAACGGTAAATCAAATCTGTATATGGTTAAAAAAATGAAAATATAAGATACGGTGAACGTGGCCCCATTAAATGATAGCAGATCCAGATCTTTTTCCGCGCCAATGTGGATTAGGAGCTTAAAAGAAGAGGATGATGGTTTTCACCAAAAAATAATTTGGATCAAAGCGCGTAGTGGGCCCACGCGCAACCAATCAATTATCCATATATCCCTAAACACACACTCCTCGCAGACACCACCCATTATTTGAGAGAGCACAGAAAACAACAATCCGCAGTTTCACACCAACCCCTCTCATCGGACCGTGACTCACACGCGCCGGATCCATCGCGTTTCAGATAAAACAAAACAAGAGAAAAAAAATTAGTAAGTAGAATTGGTACCTGAGAATGCGCTGAGGTGGCGGTGGCGGAGGCGGAGGCGGTGACGAAGAAGGCCGTTGACGGAGATTAAAGTAACCATTTCCATGATGATTTGTGTTGTTATTGTTGTTAGTTGTGGCGGTGTTGGGCTGATTGGACGGGTCCTTGTCGGTTCTCACGACCCGAACCGTAGTGCGGTGGGCCGGTCCGGTGGTGTCGTCTTTGACCTGGACTTTCATGCACCTGAGCCGTTTCCGGTTCCCCCACTGTAAGACGAATTCAGACGTCGTTTGCCGCGTGTTGTTGTTGTTGGTGGTGGTGGTGGTGGTGGTTTCGGAGGTGGCTCTCAACAAACTCGCATCCCCTCCGGTTCTCTCTCTGCTAGTAGAATTGCTCGTGTTCCCATTATTACTGCTCCTGAACGGGTCCTTATCCATCTCCTTTTTGTACACCTGTCTCATTCCCAAAAAAAAAAATTCAAATTAAAATCAAAATTAACTCCTATATTAAAGACAACTTCCACGATTAAAGTGGAAGCAAAAGAAAAAGCAGAGGACTAATTGGATATGAGTTTCCGGCAAGTTCAACGCGATTCAAACAAAAGGTGTCTCGCCACTGAAATGAAATTATTATTTTAAAAATAACAGAGAAGGTGATGATTGAAGAGATGATAACATCGGAAGGTTCTCACAAATTCTATGGAAAATTAGAAATGCAGTAAAAAGATAGGTGAACATTGTGGAAGACGAGCATCAGACGGTCAGAAAATGATGATTGTGACATACTTTAGTTGGAATGAGAAAATTCAATCCAACAAGTAACAATCGATGCAATCATTACAGAGGTGCCGCGTAGAAGATACAGGAGAGCAGAACAAGCGAGAATTTCCTCAAACGCCATGTTTTATTAACAGGAAAATGACGACAGAGGGAGCGGGATAGAGACTAGAAAGAGCAATGAATACCTTGTCAATCGATTACCTTTAGCTTAGTTAACTGGGCAACCAAACAGAGTTTTGGTAGATGAAAATATAAGAGCTAGCTATGAAGGGAAAATCTAAGAGAAGAGTGAACAAAAATTCACAATTACAAACAGAGATACGAAAACATTTCCGACTGGACAAAGCTCAAAGTCACAGGAACGAAAATCAATTTTAAATTAAATAAGATAAAAATAAAATATAATCAAGAATCAAGAAGAGTCGAAACAGTGGAGTTTTCTTTTTCCAGGAACCGAAATTTGGTGTTGATGGAGGTAAAACAAAGAAGAGATTACAATCCGACCCAATGCCCTGAAAACTCTTAACTCGAACACCAGAGTTAACAAAATACCAAAAGAGAAAACAAGAATTGTAGAGGGGAGAGGAGCTAAACAGAGAGAAACAAAGAACGGCAGACATGGAAGACGATTTAAAAAACCAATCCGGAGTTAGATTGACAAAAACCATACTGGATTTTCTTTGATCTTTGTATCAAACGACGACTACCTACCTCGTATACAACCACCGCCAGAAATTTCACCAATCGCTCGATTCTTCTAGTATGTAGAAAGGAAATCGAATCTGTATCAGTTTTTCAACAAAATGATGACATTTTAAGGCCTCGAAATCTTCGACTCTCATGCGAATTCCAACCTTTCTTCTCTCAAACCTGCTCTAATCTCTTGAAAATGTATCTGAAAAACAGAGTTCGAGCAAAACCAGATGATTAATTCAGAGAAATCGCACAAATTTACTATAAAATCAACTATGTTTCGTGTTACAGACCCGTGAACAGGAACTTCCTGATCTTCACTGTGTGAAATTCAATGCAAACAAACACAATCTTCACAATCGGGAAATGAGAAGCCAACCAAATCCAGTACAGATTGTGAACAACCTCGTGAAAACTCTTCAAATGTATCTGTAAACCAAAACAAAAGAGAACCAAAACAATAAAACAATTTACCAGCTAATTTTTAATAAATTTATCTTGTTTAAACAATACAAAACCAGAGTCTCTTCTCAATTACACACCTCTCTTCCTACCTCTATCTCTCTCTCTCTCTCTCTCTCTCTCTCTCTACCAGCTTCAGATCCTCAACATTCCATTATTGAATTCCCGTCTCTTCTCTTCCAGAATCCTCTGTTTAGTTTCTGCGAAAGAGAAAAAAAGTGAAGGAAAATTCGTGTGTGAAAAGAAGAAACAAAACTACAGAGAGCTTCTCCTTCTCCTCCTCTTCTTCTTCTTGTTCTTCTTCTGATAAACTGAAATGCTTTCTCTCCCTTTCAAAAAACCAGTTTTATACCCCCTAACTTACTCTCTCTTTTACACTGAGCATTCCTGACCGCTAATCATAAATCAGACGGCCCTGATCACTGCTGCTTTGAACCGTCATCCCGTCTATTGTGAATTTATTGTGCGCCCGTGGCAATCATGCATCCGCTCACGGCGTTAATCTATATAACGGAATCTGTAACGATGGTTCAAGTTTTTTAAATTTTTGCGTTTTATTTATAAATTATAATATTTTTATTGTTTTATTGACGTGAATGATTTCCTTGCGAGCCGGTGGGGTGGCACCTAGTATAGTTTTACTAGGTTTAACTGGTCACGTGAGTGAACCAACCATGGTTTGTTTTAACCCGACTAATTGTAACATGACGTCGTAGTAACTGGACAATTTCGTATTGTCCGGATAGCAATGAACTATGATCCGGAAACGTGCTATGCACGTGTATTTTATCATATTTTAACTACAGGGATGATGTTCGCAGAAATCAAAACTCAAAGCAAATTACAATCGTTAGTTCCCGACTTCGTACATGTGCCGTAACTAGTAAAAGTTGATCAAGAAAATTCTTATTTGCTTTTTAATTAGCATAGTTAATTTAACATTTGAAAAGGGGGACACCTGCCAATATAAACCTGAGTTTTTTTTTTTTTCTTTGAATACAAGAATTTGTAATTGGGATGAACTTAGAGGATTATCAGGACCAATCGAAATAGGATACTGATGGCGCAGTCTAGAGGACTGTTCGTAATTGGAAAAGATTTGCTCACACGGAAGTGGAGAGAGATTTACACGAGAGTGAGAAATCAATCCACATAAATGGTGGGATAACAACTATTATTATTATTATTATTATTATATATTATAATTTGGATGTTACGAGAGGCGTGTTGAACCCATAGCATTCAGGGGGGTGGGGGGGTGTTACATACCATTAAATTAATTTTATCTGTACTTCAGAAAAGAAAAATTACCTTTTATTTATTATTCTCAAATACATAAGAAATATCAAATTATATTATGATGAATTTATAGAGTATTTTATATGTTTTATCCTGTGTAGGTTCAATAATTATCTTTATTCTTTTATTAAAAATTTCAATAAATAGTAACAAAATTAGTATAAGCTTTTAAATTGTAACAGAATTAGTATAAACTTTTAAATTAACACCAAAAATTTAAATAAATTCTTTTAGAACCAAGCACACGAGATTAGATTCGATAAAATTGAATAAATTAATATTGTGATGTGTTTAATGTTTTATGATATTAGATTAAAAATAATATTATTAATTGTTTGGTCTATTAAGAGATTGGATAAAAAATAATTACATGTTATATTATTTTCATAAAATAAAACTAAATATTAATATTATTTTAAAAAGTAAAGTCTAACTTTATAAAATTAATTTTTAAAATAATATTTATTTTATAATTATTATTGAAATATATTTTTTGTAATCTTTTAATAAAATATATCTAAAAATTATATTAAAAATAAATTTAATGTTTTATATAATCAATGTATGAAAAGGGAAAAAGGTTAAAAGAAAAAAAAGCTCTATGTTGATGAGATAAATTGAACTCACCAACGTAGGATAAAATAGTTGCATGGGTTTGGATAAATTCAATCCCATGTAACCACCAAATGAAAAATTACTATATCATGTTTGGTGTAGATTAAGATTGAGTTAGAATAAAATTAAATATTTTATTATATACTGAAAATTAATTTTAAAAAATTCTTTAAAATATATAGGGGAAAAAAAGTGGGGATCCACCAAATTGGATTTCCACCATCCATCCAAATGGATGGATGGTGAATATCCAATCTTTACACAATTCATCTAGTTAAACGTCTAGATCCAGATCCACCCATATACAATTCAACAGCAACCATCATCTTCATCAAACTAACATCAACCACATACCGCAAACATAAAACCATAAACCAGTCCAACATCAACTCAATCGAACCACAAAATTTATCAATAAATAAATCCAAAATAAATCAAAAAAATTAAAAAAGAGGTTTAACGACTTGGGCTTCCATATCATCGTTTGTTACAAACTCAGACGGGTTCATCATTGTCGAAACAATAGTGGTTCATTGTTATCAAGTAGGTTCGTCATCGTACGAACCCTCCTGGGTTTGTCATCGAATGACCCAAGTGGGTTGCTACTGCTATTATAGCAACGGTTGTTGCTGCTACTACTCAATGACGGCAGTTGTTGCTATTGCTGAGTTCGTTACAATAGATAAAGGAGGAGATATGAAGGAAGCAAAATGAGAGAAATAGAGATAGATGGAGTGGTGAGAAGAAGAGAAAGAGAGAGAGAGAGAGAGAGAGAGAGAGAGAGTCATATTTCCCATTTTGATCCGATCAAATCTCATCACTTAATTTAGAAATGTTAATTCCCGTAAGAGCGGAAAAAAATGGTTAGGATTGCGTTTTAAATGCCTCCCAAACGTCTCCAAACACAAGATTTAATGGGATTAAAAAATTTTAATCCCAATCTCATCAAAATTTTTGTGTACCAAACATGCCTTTAGTTCACAAAGTAATTATGATTCTTTATGGTTATCCATATGAGAGATATGTTTTTTTTTTCTTTTTTTGTTCTTCTTCTTCTTCTTTTCATGAACTATAATTTACAAACACGAATAATGCTGAAAATTTAATTTCTGTAGTTTGGGAGTAGTTTCAAAATTCGCATTAGTCTTATTACTATAGAGGATTTTTTTTTTTTACTTATGTTAAAATATAAATTATTTAATAATATCTTATTTTACTTGAAAATTTTAATAACTTGATCAAATGAAATACAGAGTATGACAAATGTTGAGATGCTTGACACATTAAACTTGTGAATCTAAATGATGTTTTGAATTTGTAATTAAAAAAAAAAACATAAAATACCGTTTCAATTAATTTAATAAATACCGAATAAAAAAACCATGCTTATAATCATTTCATAGGAGCTTAATAAATATAAAATTGGGCCATTTTTTTCTTGAATGAATTTTAATTAAGATAATAGAAGTCTCCTATAGAATTTAATGAATTTCGGAATTTTTATAATTGGCTTTTCAGTCTTTGAATAAAACCTTACCTCCCCAAAAATGTATTTGATTCATAATTCTGCTTTCATAGTTGTGATAATTGTAATATTTTTTGGGAGAACAAGGGTTAAATTTACGTAAATTTGTATGAATAATATTTGAGGTGGTATTTTTATATTCATCATATGGTATTATTTTTATTTCATGTGTTAAAATTTTTATCTACACATTGTCAAATTTAAATTTCAAATTATTGAATTTAGACGCCACCACCCAATGAGATTCCGTACAAAAAACACTCATTTTATTTGGTAATATCTCGGATTTGAATGGCTTCTACTATAAGTAGTACCTATAAATAAATAAAAAATATATATAGAGAGAGAGAGAAATGAAATTATAAGTATTATGTTAACTATTATCATTGTGACATGGTATTATAATAATTATTATTATTGATAATTAGAAGTCATTATTATTAAAATTATTAAATCTGTTTTTACTAAAATTCATTAGTAGTATTCTTGAAATCTATTTTGTGTTATTATTAAAACATTTTATTTTTTATTATTAGTTTTGGTACTATTATTATTATAAATCATTATTAATATTATTAAAAAATTTTAATTTTTACTATTAGTTTTGGTACTATTATCATTATCAATCATTATTAATATTATTTTTATTTACTCTTTTATTATTACAACCATCATTATCCATCTCCCTATTCTAATAGCTAAAACAATATATATATATATATTTAAACTCCTGATACAAGGATTCAACCTACCAAACAAACCCTTAATACCATACGCGAATTATGATGGTCAACAGTATGAAACACAATGAATTGACGAGTCAATGTAATGTTGGGCCTAATATGGGCTACGACCAACACGTATGTAACGCCCAGAAACTCTTCCTATATGGACATTTGGACATAAGGAGAGGAAAATCTCGCTTGATGTTAAATAAATAATAAAAAAGTAAGAATAATGATACCAACTTTCTATAAATTTGAACTAATTTAAGTTTCAACTTCTACGATGCAAAGCTTTGCGTTGCCCATTTTAGCCTATGTACTTGCCTTATTGTATCGAAGGTTAGATTCTCTATGATTAGCCATATAAAACTGCGACTATATATATATATATATTTATGATACACTTTAATAACTTTTATAGAGTTTAAAAATTTGGATGTATCTAATATAAATTTTTAATGATTTTTAAAAAGTTTAAAAAAATTATGGTGTATTTAATATAGACTTTTAATTATTTTTAAAAATTTAGATGTATTGAATTCAGATTTTTAAATACTCTATAAAAATTATGTGATATTATTATAGACTTTTAATGATTTTTAAAAAGTTTATAAAAATTATGGTGTATTCAATCAAAACATTTTAAGAATTTATAAAAGTTATAAGGTATTCAAAATATCAATGACTTTAATAGAATTTAAAATTTTAATGACTTTTGTAGACTTTTATATTAAATTTATAATAATTAAACTCCACAAATTCTTTTTCACTCCCCTTAAAAACTTTTGTAGACTTTTATTGTTGATTATAGAAACAAATTTCACAATCACTTTTACATTTAAATCTCACATAAATAAAAATATTTCACTTATTTTAAAAATACACATACACACATATATATACATATATACATTTTACTTCTATTTTATTGTAAATTATAATGATCAACATTTTTTTCCTATGTTCAAATTGTTAGCTTTTTAGTTTTTGAATCTTATTAAAATTCTTCTTTTCCAAAGAACATCAATTTATTATTTTGTAAAATATTTCAAATTTGAATCAAAAGTAAGGAGTTAGATCTTCGTAAAATAAATTTAAGAAATGAAAACATCTTATAATTTATATATATATATATAAAATATATACCAAAAAAAAAAATGTATAGATGGATATTAATTCAAATCATCTCATTATTCTTATAATAAATAATATAACTATTATTAATAATTATATTGTAAGCTAACATTTTAGTATTTCTTGTGTATAAATAATGAAAATAGAATTCACAAATGTATAAATGAAAAATCTTATTACTTTAAAATCAATGAAATTAATCAATGGAATCTTTGTTTTTTATATTAAAAATAAAAAAATAAAAAACCTCTATTTCAAATTAAAAAAAAAAAATTTAATATTTGGTGATTTTTTAGCTAGTGGTTTATTAAAAAAAATTAAAAATTTAAATTTGATGATTTAATTATATTTATACATGTGATTTTTTTTTTTTAAACTGTTATTTCTATTACGTACTTGTTGAGAAATTTCTTGAATTTTACTTTTAATTAGTTAATATTTGAGGTACAGTAATCAATTTTGATATTTATAAAATATCATAAAATTAACCAGCTTCAATTTTATAAAACATTAGTTTTGATAGTTAATTTTCATCTGTTTATTTACATTATGTCAAAAAAAATATATTTCCATTGAAATTAGAAATATTATTGATGATAATAGATATTAAAGATTTTATTTTTTTTATAGAAGACTTTATTTTATCAATTTATGTAATTGAGGTAACTTTATTTTTATTTTATGTGTCATATTTTTTCATCATTCTTGACATGATAAATATAGTTTTATTAACTTATAAAGTGTATATTATATTATAAATTAGTGAAAGTTTAATTTATGAAAGTATGTGGAAGTCAATAAAAAAAAAAATGTATAAAAGTCTATGAAAGTTTTTTAAGAATCTGTAGTCATTAGAAGTTTATGAAAGTCTACAAAAGTCATTTACTTAAAAATGTCTATGAAAGTATTTCAAAGACATGATTGAATACACCGCCTTAAGTTTCAACTTGTATGATGCAGAGCTTTGCATCACCCGTTTTAGCCTATGTACTCGCCTTATTATTATGATAGGTTAGATTCTTTATGATTTGCCATATAAAACTACAATTATATATATATATATATATATATATATATATGTATATGTATATATTTCTAATACCCTTTAGGAAATGTTTGGTATGTGAGATTTGGGATGGATTGAGATTCATTTTTTCTCATTCTTTCATATCCCACATTTGGAGCCACTGATGGGAATGGATTTTTCATTCCCATGCTCCTTACATTCCCATTCAACTTGGAAAATGAAATCTCAACCTAACCCATATCTTTCCAAAATCCTAAGTTCATTGGATTCTTTTTATTTATTTATTGTTTTTTCATTTCATCCTTTCTCTCTCTTCACAAAGTCACAAACTTTTTCTCTCCCTCATCTCTACCATGCCGACCCACTACCATCACAAATCGCTCTTCGTCTCTCTTATCTCCTTCTCCATCCAGATGAACCAACTCCGCTTTTTTTTCTTTTTTTTTTTTAGTTGGGAATTCTGAGTTTGGGTTCTGGGTCTTTGAATCTAGAACCATCTAGAACAAGGGTTCGAATAGAACCCCTATTCTAAGTTTTTTCTTTTTTTTTTTTAATGTTATGACGTTTTGATATTGTTGATGATGTTGTTGTTGTGAGAAATGATTATGTTGATGAATTAGATAGATGATATTGATGAACTATAGGTTGATGATGTTGAATTGTGGAAGATGATAATATTGATTAACTGTGAGATTTGATATTGATGAATCATGAGAGATGATGTTTGATTTTTTTTTTTTTCAGATTTTTGATAAAATTAATTTTATACAATAAAAAATTTAAATTAATTTTATTACAATCCAATCCCAATTAACACTAAATATGATATAGTATAATTTATAATCCAATCCTAAGTTCTACCAAACATGGGATGATGATTTTTCATTTCAATTCAATCTAATCAAATTCAATCCATTTAATTCCAGTCCAATCCCGCGTGCTAAACGGAGCCTTACTATCATTTGACTATATGACATTTTCCAACTAATGTCATGCTTTATATTTTTTCACCTTTAGAAGTGTTTTCTATTTGAGATGAATTCACTTTGAATTTGAGATATTATTAGGTTTCTAAATTCATCTCAGATGAGGACAACTTAAGTCAAGGACATTACAATCTGAATGTGCGTTCCTTTGTCACTATATTTTTTTTTTTAGTACAACAATTGCATCTGGGATAAACTCAGGGGGCATCCGGGACCTTGAACCGAGATATAACATTGATGGCACGGCTCGAGGACGACTCCCAATTGGGAGGGATCATCCACACGGAGGTGGGGGAGAGACCCACACTGGGATGAGAGAGCAACCCACACAAATGGTGGGAGACTAAGTATCAAGTAGTATTATTATTAGTATGATTATTAATTATAATATTATAATATTATATTAATATTAGATATATATACATCCGGCGTGTGTCGACCCATGCCCCTTGCAAAGGAGGCATGGGTTGGTTGCTGGCGCTACCAACGACGCCAGCAACCAAATGACTCCTTTGTCACCATATTGGATAATCGTGATTGGTGGAGTGCATGGAATTAATTGGCATGTATTTTCTCTCAAAAACTATTTGTCATCGAAATACAGAAGTCTAGAAAAACCGAAAACACTACAGACAGTACTACGAACCTTAACTGGAGGCATTAAATATGCATAACGTATTATGAACGTATAACGTATAGGACATCGATGGATTTTTTTGACATCAAGTAACTTGTATTCAAGGTGAAAAAACCGAGAATAATCAAACACAAGAAAATAACAAGCAAATTCACTGTTTACTATAATTTAATTGTAGAGGCCATTATTTAGCATTAATAATATCTTATATTTAAGTATCCATAAACAAAGATGGAATTTTTTTTAAAAGACAAAAAGGAAAATAAAGAGCAACTATTTGTACGTCTAATTATTCATATACTGTACTACCATATATCTAGGATGAAAAATAATGCAATAAAGTAACAACAGACTTTACATTAATGTGTAAAGCAGAACAGGGACACAAAGAGACGGGAGTTGGATGCCTATACCCGTTACAAAGACTGTATGTAGCATACAGATTAACCCACAATTCCACATACATATACAACTGGGTACTTCCAACTTTGTAAACAATATTCAACAATCAGACGCTTAGTGGGATTAAAATTTAATATAAAAATAGCCCACAATTCCATAATGCTATATATATAATTTGTTACAGCACATTTGCTTATAATTCTAATTTGTAAAAGCAAACTCAAATTATGAGGGGAATTTCACTTCCATACCACAAAAACACATACTAGAAGCATATCATGTGCGGAAGGCACTGGTTCTCAGCGGCCTCACTCCTAACTGCATCTTTATATTTGTACCTACAAGGAGGCTCTCTTATATTCACTTGAAATCTTACGTATATTCCATTTTGGGCTTCAGCAGGGATCATACTTGGGAATGATACTATTGGGTTTTATGCCTCAAGATGGCTTTGCTATAAGGATTCAAGATAAACAACTTGTATATTTGTGTAAACAAGTTGGTAACCAAATATTGATATCAATTATCAGCTGCTAGCTTGCTAGGTTCCAAATGCAAACAAATATATTATATGGTTACATTTGGAAAATGTACTCTAAACCAAGAGCGCAATGATGTAGCCCTATGATATATTTACACAAGCAATCACAGGACAATTAAGTACAACCAATCATATATAATCTAAAACCTTACAGGCGACCATGGTGATAAATAACAGGATGCAAGATATTCTCCACGGTTCAGTTTCATTTATGCACTGAACCTCTTGTGAAGAGTTTCATTTATGCACTGAATCCCTTGTGAAGAGAGCTCCAAGGACCTGAGGGGACGCTGACACAAGCTTGTGCAGATGCCTCTGCCATTTTATCCTTCTGAATTCCTGCATTGCATATGTTGGCAATTGACCGCATATGTTTCATTCCATATTGGGATAGGGATCCGCAATGCTGCTCAAAGGTCCTCACCTGCATAGAGTACATAACTTCTCAGATATCAAAACAGCCAGAAAAGATCCTGATTAGATTTTAAAAGGAGATGCTATTTTTCTTAATATGTGCTATTGATGATATTGTTACCAGTGATTTAAGGCAGTCCCAGTCATCAACAAGTGGTTTCCCAGCAGGTCGAACAATGTTCAAAACTTCTGAACCTTTTTCAATTCCAAATAATAGCTTCCCGACAAGTTTTATACTGTTGTCTAGATACATTCTGTGAGACATTGCTTCAACAAACTGCTTTTGAGCTTCAACCTTCCTGGTAGAGCCCTCAGGGGCCTTGCGGTACTGTAAATACAAAAAGTAGTTGAAGTTAGGGGATGACAAGTCAAAAAGAATGACCATTACCATACAATCTGTCAGTATTTTGTAACTTAGCTCTCCTCACATTTACAATAAAAAGCCTGAGGTTTTCAAATCAATGGAGAGAAATTACGATTTTTAGGCAAAAATGTTTAACATCCAAACATAGAACTTCTATTTTATCTCTCAGTAATCTACTCAAGGCACTCTGACTTTCCTGTTGCCAGCTAATGTATAAGATTCAAACCATTAACTTCCTTCTCCTCTGTTTACCAACTTTATTTCCAATCTGCGCACTTTACATCGCTCCATATATAATTTATCAGTTGGACCTCCACATTGCCATTCAGAGAATGACAGATCCAAGAAACAGTTCCAAAAACTCCTGATAATATACTATTACAGTAGTATATCAAGCATTAAATGAAATTATCCCTATCTGCTCATGCATTATCAATCTCTCTTTTAAACTTCCAACTTAATCCATATTAAGAACCCCATCTTATTTACACACCTTTAAAACAAATAAAAAAATTCAAAGCTTAAGCATGCCATAGGATCAGTAATCCAATCTCAAATCCAGGGACCATAAAAATTTAAGGAAAAGCAACACTCATTTAAAACAAATAACATCGTTAAAATAAATAAGAACCCCATCTTATTTACACACCTTTAAAACAAATAACAAAATTCGAAGCTTGAGCATGCCATAGGATCAGTAATCCAATCTCAATATCAGGGATCATAAAAATTTAAGGAAAAGCAACACTCATTTAAGGAGTTATGAACTGGTGGGATACAAACCTTATCCCAGAAATGGACGAGATCAGCATCACGCTGGTTAATAGCCTTTGATTGCAGCCTCAACGAATTCTCATCCACAAAAGTGTAGTTATCATTAGCAGGATTTGTACCCATGTACGAGAAGAGGTTCCCTTTGCTAAGTCCAATATCACCGTATTGCATGACATGAGAACCCATGCCAAAGTTGTCATTTGCTGTTCTTCTTTTAACCTGAAAATGCCAGAACAGCATTCAAATGCTGTCAGCAACTTAAGCCAACTTCCAAAATGAACACCTACAATACGATACAGTTAGCTATAGGCTCTTACCAGTTCATACTGCTGGTGCACACTTTCTGTCCTCAAGTTGTGTATGTCACTGTATAAAAGTCAACATATTACAATCAGACAAACAATTAAAATACTGTACATACAACCCCTAAAATTCTAAATATAACACTATACAAGTCACCCAAATTGATTATAAATTGTTATACCTGTCCTCCATCCAAGCAACACTATACAAGTCACCCAAACAAGTTTCGTACTCTGGGGGAGGACTAGGAGTCTCCCCAGGGCAATAAGTCCCCCAACTGCTCTCCTCTGCATTTGACGCTGTGGTAGCATAGATATTTAATCCCTCTGGAAGAAGACCCTCAAAGATACTTCCAGATTCACAGGCTTCAAGATAAAATACCTACAGTATTATAGATTTAATTTAACATAAATTTCAGTTTTTCCGAGACTGTAATAACACATAGTAAGTGGCAGTTAACAAAAAACTTACCAAGCTTTTGTAGGTTCCAGAGGCATGCTTCTTCTTTAAGGCATCATTCAGTTCATCTGCATATAGGTATGGACTGGTGGGCATACCTGATATTGATTGCAATTTAGAAAATAACAAGTCAATTTTGTGATTCAGAATCATACATCTATTCTCTCGTCAAATACAATATAAAAGACTAATGAAACAACATATAGCACTTTAAATTTATTGAGATAGTATCTCTCTATCAAATATATTTAGTTTCCCATCAAAAAGCATCTTCCTAACAAATCAAATATAAGGTGACTGTTTGAAAGACAAACTGCAAGTCCAAAATTATATTTATTTAAATGAGGTTTGCCCAACTAGACAATTCCAAGGCTACAAGACTTTAAACAAGATTAAAGTGAGTACTATCATAATCCTACTTTGAGTCTCGACCAAAAATTATATTATTACAAAACAGAACTTAGCGCTTATGGGTGTATATCCTGTAATTTCAATTGACAGCCAAAAGATAAAGTTAAAAAAAAAAATTTTAAAAAAATAAAAAGGGTTTTGGAATCTTAAAATTATGCCAGACTACTGCCTTAAAAAGCCTCTTTGCTGATAGCTGCAGACCTCCACAACCATGCTTTGCTTCAGAATTCCCACTTCAAAGTGAAGCTAAGATCAGAGGAGTTCATTTTGTAAATATAACGTGCAGAAACCAAATTGCATGTGTGGTCTTGAAGACTTTTGCTCAAAAAAAATCAAGATAAAAATTATGAGATGAGTAGTGACTAGTGACTTAAGGAGTGCAGGATCACAATAAGTAACAGAATAAAACAGGCAATCCAGCTATTCTCTCCCAACAATAACAAAACACACACACACAGACACACAAGCACACACATACGGACACACGAGAAGGGAGAGAGAGCACAAAATAACAAATTATAAGCAAGTTATTAGCCACTAACCAAGCACCCCAGGGCCCCCATGATCTGTGTAGTAAATGAAGATATGGTCGTTGGGACCACTGTCCACAACCTTTCCGCTGCCTCCTGTAAGGGCAGTTTTGTTTCCAAGGATAGCAGCCAAGAAGTTTCCAACGTTAACGTCTTCCCCAGTATAATCCTGCCATAAAATATCCGTCACATGAGGAGATACAATTAAGATATGTTCAGTAAGTTGACACCCGAAGTAAACAGACCTTTGGTACTCCTTTATAGACATCACTGCCATGCGGGCTGTTAATGATGATTCCAGGCCTAGGGTTCTCCTCATTAGTAGCAATGTCATCATACATGAAAACAATTATATTTTCCTCCTTCAGCCCACCTTTCCTCAATAGTTGATAGGCATGACAAACATCAGCCTGAAATACAAGAAATCAAAGGCCCTTTGACACATCAATAGACAATAAAAGTATAACTATTAACTAGAAAAAACCAGTGTTTATACAATTTTATACAAAGTTAACAACAAATTCATGACAAAAACAATTAAGGTTGACTTGACACATGATTACAATTCTTTCACACAAGTATTAACCTTGAGTCCCTCCACCACAATCATTTCTAATAAAAAAGGTGGGAACATCACTACCCACTTATTTTATACAAGATGCAATTTTTAATCCTCTGTGACTCTAAACAACAATACTGTGTACACATAACTAAAATTTAAGTTGTACAATTTTATTTATTGTGAAAGATTCACTAGATTCCAATAACACAACGGAGATACAAAAAAGAAGATGCCATGCTGATGAATTGAGTAACTGATCCCATGTCAAGAGATAATTGTTCGGGCATCTATACGCCTTTTCTGTTTACTATTGTCCGTTGGTGAATCCTTCTCTCATGTAGAGGACCAGGTATTGGATATTATATTCTGAGTTTCTTGACTATTAAAGTTGTAGGCCCAACAATAATCCTTGGTTTGGAGACACCCTCTTGATATTTATATTTCTAGAAAGAGTTAAAAACACCAAAAAGAAAAATAAAAACTTCTCCAAAGCTTGAGTATGGATAATAATGCCCTCTATAACTCAACAGTTTCCTGTGCCAAAATTTTATTTCTAAACATTAGAAAATTCATGTTTTGAGTTCGATTTACTTTATTTATAGTGATTTCTATCTCTTTTTCAAATATTAGGAACATATTCTCATAAGAAAAACCACAAGAGGCAAAGTGCCTAAACCCCATTAAGTGACATAACAAAAGGACCCTGTAACCAGTTTGAAATTTCTACATCTGAAATTTGAAGTTACTTGGAACTTAAAGAAAACACTCAACCCAACCAAAGACATGCTATGAGTATAGCAATATGGAACACGATAAAGAGATTGAAAATTCTTAGTTTTTTGTCATCTTCAAAAGCCTAAGCGTAAATAAAAATTAGATTATGTTAAAAAATGTTATATGTGTCCTTGTATATATATAAAGTGAACAAAAAATGAAAATTAATTTTGATTGGACACAAACAATTGTGCAGTGATGAATTGAACCACTAACTGGAAACTATACCCCACAAGATTTAATTTTGGTTTTGAGATATGTGACAACTACCACTGTTGAAATAGCTGAAAAAGGAAGCACACACCTAGGCTCTTTTAAAAAAAAAAAAATCATTAATCTTTAACCTAAAGCTTACACCCGAAAGAATTCACAAAATAATTAATAAGAATTTATGGACTAGAAATAGTTTAAAATAAGGATTAAATCGAATAAGTTGAAACAGCTGCTAAATTAGATTCGATAAAACTAAACCTAGTCAAAATCTATAATACAAAACACTAAGTTAGTACCATATCACCTCTAAAAATCAAATGCAAATAATCTCAACGTATTTTGGTGTCTCAAACAAGCTGATACACCCAAACAACAGAATTCAAATTCAGGTTTTTACGTGAAAGCGTTACAAAACTAACAAATTTTCACCTGAAATAAAAACAAAAAACGAAAACAAAAAAAAAAAGCACCAAATTAATTATTAAAAAATATATAATAATAATAATAATAAATTAACAGAGGCCGATGATTCCAAGAAATCCAAATAAAAACATTTAACGAAAAAGTTGGAGAAAGTTGACCACCTGATGCCTGTAATTCCAGTATCCGTTAGATCCAGCAATCAGGACGGCCCATCTCGTGCCAACGGTGTCGTCGCCGTCGTCGTCGGTGGCGGAACCTGAGCGGAAGAACCTGGCCGCCTCCGACGGCAATCGGAGGAAGTCATCGGAGGAGATATCTCGGCCTCCAAAGGCGGTTCCAGGAAAGACGGCGAGTAACGTGAGCAGCAAGGCTGCGACGAGGCGCGTCATGGTCGTAGTAAAACCAAAACGAAGACCACAAAAATAAGTGTTTGTTGGGAGAGGTAGAGCTGATGATGGTGTTGGTGCCTTTGAATGGCAGTTGAGTGGGTTTATATAGAATGGCGGGTGATGCCTTTCTTTTCTTTTTTTAATTTCGTTTGATTTGATTTGCAGCTGTCCCGTACACGTCAGCGTGGAAAAACCGGCATCGACGGTCAGGATGCGACCGATTTCGGATCAAGGGTGGGAAATGCTGGGGCGTGATTGGGGAGAGAGAGAGTATGGTTCGTACAGTGAATTGTAGGGAGAAGGTGGCCAATGGGGGTGAGTTTGCAAAGTTTGGATTCCAAATTGCCTTTGGAATCGGGTTTGGTGTGAAATGTGGGGCCCGTACGGCCCGTTAGTCGGTTAAGTAATGTTATTCGATTGGACCATTCTGCGTACTTTGTCGTTCTGTTGTGAAATATAGCCTTCTCCAATTTCCTCGAAAGCGCTTCCCCGGAAAAGTGATTTTGAGTTCACTATCCAATGTGTGGTTTATTACAAATTCGAGTTAATTTTATAATTTTAAGAGTCCTAATTATTTGAAATTAAATAAAATATAATAGAACCGTAATTAAAAAAATTATCAAAAATATTTTTATTATAAATTCTATTATCGAAATTTGATATTTAACAAATCCACCTATATATTTGTAAAAGGATAAATGCAAAAGGGTAAAAAGGAAAAATAGTAAATATTGGTTTTTGGTCCAAAAGAAACTATTCATTTCTAATTGTATACCAAATTTTAGTCATTTTTAACCATTATTCAACCTCTTTAAATATTTGAAGACATTATATATAAAATATTGGATAAAAATCATTTTAATCTCGAATTTTAAGAAATAATCAAAATTTTAAATTATCGAAGTTGGATTTCAGTCGACGAGTATTCAATGCCCAATGCTTGCAATCAATGTAAGAAAGCACAAATGCTAAGAAAGAACACAGACAAAAACCGAGAATCAAACGAGGAACACAAAACTTTTACGTGGTTCAGCAATAATAGGCCTACGTCCACGACTGTCTATCTCTTAAATTCTGTAGAGTGACAGTATATTATTAATTATTCTCTGATCATGTCACAATGATTTTAACCTCCTATTTATAGGGAAAGAGGCGTTACAATTCTCGTTGCAACAAAACAGGAAAAGAATCCCGAATTAATTATACTTTCCAAATGATTTAAATAAAAACAGAAAAATCCGGAAAGGAATCCTAAATTAATTACAATTCCTATTCGGTTAGAATAATATCAGGAAATTGCCATAATTATCTTGAGATAAGGTTGATTTGAATTTGAATTTAAATAAACTTTCATACATGATGAAGGAATCATGGTTTGATTGGGTTACTGTCATATTTGGAAAGAGAATCATGATCGGATTAGGCAACTGCCTATTCTGAAAGATACTGTATTAATTACGCTCCTGAGCGAGCTGCTGTCTATGGCGATTTACGAGCTGGAGCTCGCATAGCGAGCTACGCATAAGGCGGTTAACGAGCTGTAGCTTGTTAATAAATGAACAGCGAGCTGTGTTTGTTATGAGTAGTAGAATGAACTGCGACCTGACTATGAGATGAGCTCATTGCAGCGAGTCGGGGAGATTGTTGGATTGAACTGTATGGCCCACAGGGTTTGGAATCGATACTTGGGCCTCGTCAGATGGTCTTTGAGCTTGGGTTGGCTTTATTGGGTCTCCTATTAGACCTAAACTAGACTTTTACCAGCCCATTTAATGAGTCCGAAAAATACATACAACATTAGTCCCTTAGCTCTCAGTTCGCTTTGCGAGCTGGGAGTTCGAGTTTGCTGGTAAAAGCTGGCTTCCTTGGCACTCTAACTTCAATAACCGCCTCTGCACCTTTTCAAATTCCACCTTTTCAGTTGCGACACATGGCAGTCATGCAGAAAGTAACTGAAACGACGTCTGCACGTCTCTCACACGTGCATTTAATGCGCACGTCTTTCAACTGACGGCTCCATGATTACAAATCCGTACTTTGCGCTGCACCGTTGGATTAATGACGGTTACATTACACAGAGATCTAATGGCCGAGGCTCGAGCTCGCTTGTCTATATAAACTGATGAGACCCCTTCCATTTCTTCTTTTATCTATCATTTTCTCTTAAAATAGCCAAGCATCCAAGCATTCAAGCAATCAAGACTTACTACAAAATTAACATTCTCAATCGTCGTTTTTTCATTCCATCAAAGAATCACGGTAAGTTCTTTCTTTTGACTTCAAGTTTTGAGTTTTTGGGTTTATATTGTCGAGTTGATATTGCACTTGCCTTTGTGTTCTTACTCATTACTGTTGCTGTTACTTGAATATAACTTGACTATAGCATGCTGTTGTTGTTGAGTGTTTCTGATCACTGTTGAACCTTGTTGTCCTGGGTTCTTTATTGAACACGACTCTTCAACTTTTGTCAATTGGATCTTGTTTCATGCTTATTAGTGACTCGATTACTGTTGTAGTTTGTTATGTTTGTGAACTATTGGATTATACTCCTGTATACTGCTAGCTCGCAGGTCGCTTACTCATAGGTCGAGCCCCTCATTTCATGAATGACTTGCAAAATAGGAAACTTAGAGTATTTGCCATTTTAATAACTTGCTGCGACTTGAAAATACTTCTTTGGTACAGATGTCTTCAAGCGGAGCTAGCAAAGAAATTTCTCAAAGTAGGGAGGCTTACGACCGTGATGCAGCTCGGGAGTATGTCAGGCAAGGAAGAGAAGCTCGGGATTCCTTTGCTCACCATCCTTCTTCTTTAGAATCTTCCGAGGTGGAAGGGCATATCATGCAATTTCACATCCCTTTGGGTTGTCGCGTACTGATACTGGCTCCCAAAAACCACGCAGGTTATCCACCACAGGGGTACGTTGCTGTTAGTGCCCAACATCTCGAGCAGGGACTAAGGTTCCCCATACCTCCATACTTGATTACATTTCTCAATGCTGTCAAGCTCGCACCATTTCAATTAACGCCGAACTCTTACACGCAGCTGACCTCGCTACCTCTGGCCTTTCTCAGGAACGGCTTCCCACCCCATCTCCAAAAATCATACTGCAGTTCTACAGCTTCAAGGCTGTAAGTACGGCGGAGAAACCCGAGGGCATCTTCTACCTCACAGCTCGCCCGTCAAAGTACAAAAATCTCTTGCCTCAAGGAGATGCGAAGGGTAAGTCCAATGTTGGACCGTATAAAACGAGCTGGTTTTATATCTCTTGCCCCTCTCTCGCGGGTCTCTAAAATTTCAGCTTCGTCCTGAAACCAGGTATACAGAAAGGAAATATAGCGAGCTTTTTTTTTTTTTTTTTTTTTAATGTTTTGCTTTGCAACGCTGAAAATGGACAAGTCCCCTCTCAGCAGCGAAGAGAAACGAGCTCTTAATAAACTCGCAAATTCGGAGGGGGCGAGCATGAGCAATAAGTTCAACGATGCTGTCCTTAGTGCTTACGGCCTTACCCCTCCCAAGGATTCTCCGCTGCTACGTCCTGAAAAGGACATAGGCAATATGGGTGACAAGCCCAGACTTCCTTCTGTCCTTGAAGTTCCAGTCCAGGTTGGGGATACATCTACTTTTCGACCTCCAAAACCAGTTACTTCGCGAGCAGCGGGAACAATTCGTGCACCTTCTCCAGCTCAGAAAGTTTCAGCTCGAGGTGCTCCTGCTCGCACCCCATCTAAGGCGAAAACGTCTTCAGCTCGCGCCTCATCAAATGGCGCATCTCGAACTACTACTTCTCCAGCTCCTGCTCCAGTCCAGAAAGGATCAGATTCAGCCCATGCAGTCCATGTTGCTCAAATTGACTCATCCCCTCCCCTACATCACACATCTGTCTCAGAGGCTCATCTGCCGGTTCTTGCTCATGCTCCAACCTCTGCCCCTTCCTCTGGGCGAATTCCAGTCAACAGGAGGAAACTCACTCTTTTGAAGTTTCCTTCTGAAAGTCTTGTTACATCCCCAACCTCCTCGACTTCTTCAGCGAAACGACTTGCTGAGGCCTTAGCCACTCCAGCCGCTTCCTCAAAACGCTCAAAGCCATCTGCTAAGGACCAGGCTCCTGCTGCCGCTGCTCTCAGCGAGGTGCCTATTGAGGCCATTGCTCCCTTAGTCTCTGTTCCCAGTGAGGTGCCCGCTAAGGCCACTGCTCCTTCAGATCTTCAGCTGATTCCAACTTCCAGCTTGCTGCCTGGAAAAGGGGGCGCTCCTCCTAAGGTTGCTTCCCAATTAACCCAAGCTGGCACCAGCAAGCATACAACTAGGCGTACCGTTGTTTCGCGACGTAGTGCTTCCGGGCATGATGAGCGTGATATCCCGGAGCGTGAAAGAACCCCTTCGCCAACCGGACCAGTCATCGAGCTTGGTCCTGGGGGAAGATACTTAACTTCCTTCCTTGACAACTGGGCAACAATCATGCTTACTCATGCGAATGTCTAGGAGAACAGGTGCCTTAAGGGCGAGAACCTCGACGAGCTCGCAGCTCGTCATTGTATGCTGGTAAATCATCTTTCCTTATCTGTTGACTTCTTTATTTCAACAAATATTAACTCATAGCATTTTTAGGGCGCCCTCGCTGCAATGAACGGAGGAGAGAGACGAGGGCCACTAATGATCAAATAAGGGGATTGGAGAACGAATTGGAGGAGGCCACTGATGATATAGCTCGTTTGACCGAGGGAAGAGTAGAGGGTCAGGAAAAACATATCACTGAGGCGAATGCTGCGAGGCAGACATTCGAGGAAGCTCTAAAGAAAATGGAAAATGAGCATGTCACGCTAAGGGATGAGCTTCACAAAGCAAAAGAAGAACTGAGGCAGTCTGAGCAGCGGGTTGAACTAGACGAGCAGCGGGCTTCAACAGCAGAGGATAAGATCGAAGTGCTTCATTACAGGTTGATGTTGTAGTGAAGCGAGCTGAAGCTGCTGAGAAACGGGCTGAGGGAGCTGAAAAGCGAGCTGATGAAATGGAAACTACAGCTAAACGCACTGAAGAGGCTGCAAAAAAACGAGCTGAAGAGGCTGAAACCACGGCTAAATGTGCCGAGGACGCTGAGCATCGAGCTGAGGTGCTTAGGCAACAAGTGAGGGAGGCCATTCGGCGGGCTGAGGCTGCGGAGCAGCAAGTTGAAGCCATGAAGAAAGAGGCTGAGGTCGTTAACTATCATGCTGATAATGCCTTCGAAGAGCTAACGGTCTTTAGAGAGCAGGTTGCTCGAGAATTGGAAGTGCAGGTTGCTCAAGCGAGAGATGAGGCTGAGGATCAAACAGGCCGCGACTTTCTTTACACACTGTGGACGTCCCATCCGGAGATGGATTTTTCCATCTTTAGGGATATGGGACTTGAAATCGTAGAGGAGTTGAAAGCAAGGGCTGCCTCGTCTTCGGTTGATATAGTTCCTTTAGCAATGGAAGTGCCTGGTGCGACCTCTCAAGCTGAGCTCGTTGTTGACCTCGATCTCCCTGGTACGCCTCCTTCACTTGAAGACCCTTTAGTAGGCCCAGATCCTCCAACTCAAGATTAAGAACTTGTCTTCCTTTCTTTTCACTTGTATTTTTTCAGCTTTCAATTTGTAAACATCTTTTACACTTAATGAAATTTCTTTCATTATTTCTTCTATGTTGAATGCATTTAAGCTATCGCATATGTTATAACATATTTTATGATTGTTAACTTCAAAATTATCAAACTTCTTGCGAGTTGATAGTTAATGAGCTCAAAATCTGATAATAATTAAAGCAATCGCTTAATTCAACAATTAATAAAATCTTGTAAGTATAAGCAATTGGTCAGTTAGAATGTTGACGAGCTGTGTAGGGGTACTTAACCACTCCTGCCTTTTGGCTCTTTTATAGCGAGCTATGCAGAAATACTTTGTTAACTGCTTTTTAGGCTCATTTCATTTTAAACGAGCTATGTAGGGGTTGTCACATCGTCTACTTTTTAGACTCATTTTTAGCGAGCTATGCAGAGGCACTTAGCCATCTGATTTTTAGGCTCTTTTTCATTTTAAGCGAGCTATGCAGAGGTCGTCACATCGCCTGCTTTTTAGGCTCATTTTTAGCGAACTATGCAGAGACACTTAGTCATCTACTTTTTAGGCTCTTTTTCATTTTAAGCGAGCTATGCAGAGACACTTAGTCATATGCTTTTTAGGCTCTTTTTCATTTTAAGCGAGCTATGCAGAGGTCGTCATCTCGCCTGCTTTTTAGGCTCATTTTTAGCGAGCTATGCAGAGGCACTTAGCCATCTGCTTTTTAGGCTCTTTTTCATTTTAAGCGAGCTATGCAGGGGTCGTCACCTCGCCTGCTATTTAGGCTCATTTTTCAATTATAGCGAGCTACGGAGCTCGGAGCTCGAAGCCCGTTAGCCTAATGGATTGAGTTGAATCATAAGCAGAGGGGAAATGGAGCCTTCATTAACTAAAATGAATTCGAATTACATATAATCAAAAGAATTTACTGATAATAAGTGCGAAGGTGCTCAACATTCCAAACTCGAAGGACTTCAGCTCCATTTTCATTAGCTAAACGATAAGCTCCATTCCCCAAGCTTGCTTTGACAACATATAGTCTTTCCCAGTTCGGGCCTAAGGATTCATCACTTAGCTTGCGGGCTCCAGGCAGGATGAGACGTAAAACTAAGTCTCCCACATTGAATTTGCGAATCCGAGCATACTTGTTGTAGTACCTCGCTATTCTCTGCTGATAGACAACTACTTTCAACCTGGCTATTTCCCTAAGTTCTTCAAGCAGGTCCAGGTTTGTGGCAAGCAGCTGATCATTGTTATTTGGATTGAAGGTCGCTTTTTGTTGTGAGGTGACTTCAAATTCAGCTGGGATCATGGCCTCAGACCCATATACCATTGAGAACGGAGTCTCGCCTGTGGAACTGCGAGCTGTGGTCTTGTAAGACCATAATACTTTCTGAAGCTCGTCTACCCATGCTCCCTTCTTTGCTTCCAATTTCGTCTTCAGGGTATGCTTAATAATCTTGTTCACAACTTCAACTTGGTCATTGGCTTGTGGATGGTCCACTGATGAGAAACTCTTTTTGATCTTCAGCTCGCTGCAGAATCTAAGAAACTGGTCGCTACTGAACTGGGTCTCGTTATCTGTTACGATCTGCTGTGGGACCCCAAACCTGCAAATAATATTACTCCACACGAACTTCTCGATCTTCGTTGTGGAGATTTCTGTCAACTCCTTTGCTTCTACCCACTTAGTGAAGTAGTCAACTGCGACCACGACATGTTTACATCTTCCATGAGCCATTGGCAGGGGCCCGATCAGATCCATCCTCCAAATTACAAATGGTCACGGGCTCATCATTTGTTGAAGATAAGCCGGTGGAACTCGTGGAACTTGAGCAAACCTTTGACATTTGTCACATTTCTTCACTAAGTTGATGGCGTCTTGCCTCATGGTGGGCCAATAGAAGCCTTGTCGCAAAGCTTTTTGAACTAGGGACAGCCCCCAGCGTGGTTCCCACAGTGGCCTTCATGTATCTGCCTCATTACTATTTCACACTCTAGACCATCAATGCATCGTAAAAGTGGGGCTGAGAACCCTTTTTTGTACAGTGCATCATCATAGATGCAATATCTGGCTGCTCGAGCTCCAGACGGCGTGCTTCCAGCTTGTTACTTGGCAGTTTTCCATCCTGCAAATAATTGAGAATTGAGCTCATCCAGGAATCGGCCTAAACATCGATGGCCATCATCATACTCTTCTCCTCTGTACTTGGAGCTGGTAGAAATTCAACTGGGATCGCCCCAAAAAAATCTGCATCTCATGTGGTCGCGAGGCGAGCTAATGCATCTGCATGTGAGTTCTGAGCCCATGGGATTTGCTTCATCTCATACTTTTGAAACGCACCTAGCAGCTCGTGAACTTTCTGGAGGTAAAGGGTCATCTTTCGTCCCTTGGCCTGATACTCCCCTAATATATGACAAACAACGAGCTGCGAGTCGCTGAAGACTTTCAATCGCTCAGCTCGCATTTCCTTAGCCAAACGTAGACCTGCGAGCAAGGCTTCATATTCAGCCTCATTGTTTGTTGCCTGGAAGCCAAACTTTAGAGCACAGAGGATTTTGTGGCGTTCAGGACTGATCAATAGAATTCCTGCTCCAGCCCTCTGCTTGCTGGATGATCCATCAACATAAAGCTCCCAGGTCGGACCTTCAGAAGATTCAGCTTCATTATCCATAGGTCTTGTAAATTCTGCAATAAAATCTGACAAGGCTTGAGTTTTGATAGTTGTCTTCGACTTAAATTGAATATCGAACTGTGCGAGCTCCACTGCCCATTTCAACAAACGACTTGAGGTGTCTGCTTTCTGTAAAACTTGCTTCAACAGATATTGGGTGAGGACTTCAATGATATGAGCTTGAAAATAAGGTCGCAACTTCCTTGATGCGATCACCAGGCAATAGGCAGCTTTTCCATCTGTGAGTACCTGGTTTCAGCATCTTGCAACCTTTTACTCACATAATAAACTGGAAGCTGCGTTTTTTCTTCTTCCTTCACCAATGCAGCACTCAGAGCTTGCTGAGACACCCCTAGGTACAGGATTAACTTTTCTCCTTCTTTGGGCTTAGAAATGAGTGGAGCTCACCCCATGTATTCCTTCAACTGCTGGAAGGCAACTTCACACTACTCTATACACTCGAAGTTTTTGGTCTTCTTCAAAATATCAAAGAAAGGGATGCACTTGTTTGTAGCCTTCGAGATAAACCTGCTTAATGCCGTGATCTGGCCATTGAGGCTCTGCACGTTTTTCACTCTGGTTGGCAATCTCATTTCGATCAATGCTTCGATCTTCTCAGGGTTTGCTTCAATTCCCCTACTGTTGACCGTGAAGCCTAGAAACTTCCCAGAAGCTACTCTAAATGCATACTTGAGCAGATTTAACTTCGTCTGGTAACTCCTCAGGATCTGAAACATTTCTTCCAGGTCGTGAACATGGTCACTTATCTGCTTGGATTTTACTAGCATATCATCAACATAGACCTCCATGGTCTTTCCAATCTGCTCATCAAACATCATGTTAACCAAGCGTTGGTGGGTCGCTCCAGCATTTTTCAAACCGAAGGGCATCACTTTGTAGCAATACAGGCCACAATCAGTCATGAACAAGGTGTGCTCTTCGTCCTCGGGATTCATGGGAATTTGATTATAACCCGAGTATGCGTCCATGAAGCTCAGGAGCTCGTGACTAGTAGTGGCGTCCACGAGCTGATCTATCCTTGGCAGGAGAAAACTGTCTTTGGGGCACGCCTTGTTAAGGTCAGTGAAGTCGATGCAAGTCTTCCACTTTCCATTCTTCTTCTTTACCAGAACGAGATTGGCGACCCAAGTCGGATAGTAAGATACTCGAATGAACTTGTTAGCCAGCAACTTATCTACCTCCTCTTTTAATGCTAAGTATCGTTCCCCTGTCATTGCCATTCTCTTCTGACGAATTGGCTTGTGGTGAGGGTCAATATTCAACCTGTGAGACATTACCTTTGGATCTATCCCCACCATATCCTCATGATTCCATGCAAACACATCCAAGTTCGCCTTCAAGAAGTCAGCAAGCTGGGCTCTCAGTCCTGGTGCTAATCCTTTCTCCAGCTTTAGGCACCTTTCTGGATCTGCCTCGCTGACTTGAACATCTTCCAATTCTTCAACTGGCTCTGTAGCTCGGTCTGCATCTACCTCGCGAGGGTCCAGATCGTGACTGACTCCTTTCTTAGTCATAGCTCGTGGCTCGCCCCCTGAGACCACATTTACTTTCTTTCCTTTCACGCCTATCTTCACAGCATCTTCATAGCAACGCCGGGCCAAGTGCTGCTCTCCTCGAACACATCCGATGTCATTAGGAGTCGGGAACTTAACTGTTAGAGTTTTGGTCGAAGTAACCACATCCAACTCGTTCATGGCCGGTCTCCTCAGGACTATATTATAAGCTGACGGGCAGTCAATTATCAAGAAATCTGTCAGAGTTGTTGCCTGACGACCTGCCTCCCCAAGAGTCAATGGCAACTTGATCTGGCCTACTGGTACTACAACATCTCCAGTGAATCCAAATAAAGGCTCTGGGGACGGTCTCATTTGTTCTGCTCAAAACAGTTCTTGTACATCACATTCACTGAGCTCCCGGTATCAATCATGATGCGCGTAACTTCCATATTGCTAATTTTAGCTCGAATAACCAGCGCATCGTTATGAGGCCAGATCACTCATCTAGCATCTTCATCAGTGAACACGATCTCATCCGAGGTCGGCTTCGCCCTTTTTACAGGTCCTTCCAACCCTCCAACCTGGAAAGTGTGGTTCGCCTCTCAGACGTACCTCTCATGCGATTTGTTGGAATCACATGCGATATGGGGGCCACCATGAATGGTAAAAATGGTTCTTACCGCAGGTTTATGATCTGGCTTGGAAACCCGTTAGGGTTGTTGCTGATGTGTTGGCTGTTGTTGGTGAGGTCGTTCATGCTGAGGTCGCGATCCCGCAGGTCATTCCACATAATCTCTCTAGCGACCTCTTCTAATTAATTTTTCAATGGCGTCCTTCAATGCTCAACAATCCGAAGTATTGTGCCCGACCTCATTATGATAGGTACAAAACTTGCTTCTATCTCTTTGATGAACATGGGCCCTCAAAGGATAGGGCTTCCCAAAGTCCTCCCTGTTCTTCTCTGCTGTAAAGATCCTGTCTTGTGAGTCTGACAGGATGTTGTACTGCTCATAGCGACCTTGACGCTGAGGTCGCTCATTCCTTGGCTCTCTCCTTGCCTTTTTAGCAATCTGATTACTTGAGCCACTGTTTCTACCTTCGTCGTTACTGCCGTTATTTCTCCTCTTTGGCTGGCTGGAACTGCCCACTTCATTCTTCTGATTCTGCTTCGTCGGGCCGAAGGTCTCTTCCTACCTAATCTCCTTTGCAGCTAGCTCGTAGAACTCTCCCAGATCCTTCACTGGGGACTTATAAATGCTCTCGTATAACTTTTCATCCTTGCGCAGTCCAGCTGAGATCGCTGTCAGTATACTTTCATCTTATGGATGCTCAACATTTGCGACCTCGCATCTAAACCTGGTGATGTATTCTTTTAATGACTCACCCTGACGCTGGAAGATGGTAGTTAGGTGGCAGGATGGAGCGAGTTGCCTTCTCAGTGCCCTGTACTGGCCAACGAACTTTTGTTGGCATTCTTCCCAACTGCCTATACTGCGAACTGGGAGATTCTTGAACCACGTCCTTGGAATGTCCCCCAAAGTAGCTGGGAATACTCTGCACTTCACCATGAGATTTCCTGTCTGTAGATCCATCTGAACGTTAAAAGCGTCGAGATGGTCATAGGGGTCACTGTCCCCGTTGTATTGCTGAATGCTCGGCATCTTGAATCTCGGAGGGAGAGGCTGTGTCTCAATCTCCCTCGTGAAGGGAGTCCTTTCCCCATAGTACCCACGCTGCTCCGGGGCTCCAGGTCGTGCTTCCAACTGCTGGACCCTCTGAAGGAGCTTCTCTACTTGTGGATCTCGGAGCTCGTACCTCCTCCTGTAATCATGACTAGGGGCAGGGTGCTCTGGATCATACCTTTCGTCTTCTTCGAACAGACCCTCAGGCTGATGGGATCTTCATTGTCTCTATTCATCATCAACTCGCCGAGCTGCAACTCTAGCTCTATCGTACCCAACCTCTGCTCGTGGGTTTCCACCTTAGCTTAACTTTACTACCAAGCTAGCTGGGCGCGCGACCTCTCTTTCTTCCCGAACAGGGTGTCCTTCACCCCTAGAGCGCGTATTGGAGGAGCGAGCTGAGCCTACAGGTCGCGAGACTTCCCTTGCCAGCCTTTCAGGTACTTGCATCGCTTCATGTTGCTGGGGCACATGCCTTGGTGCCTGAACCTCAACCTTGGGTATGTTCTGTACCTGAGTCTGCACCAACATATTGACGGCCTCTGTGAGTTGTCTGACCATATCCTCCAGCGCTTCTTGCCTCTGAATCAGCACATTCTGCCTTTCAGCTAATGGGGCTATTGGAACCGATTGACGATGAGGCAGAGAAGGGATACCTATTGTTGCACCAATTGCCAAGCCATGGGACGTTCCTGTTACATGCATGGGTGCGTCTTGCACGGATGCGTCCTGCACGTTCTGTTGGGACTAGTTCATGCGGCTCTCCGCCTGGTCATCATCTCCAAGATGCCTGTTTGATCTGATCTTTGCCATATCGAAAATCAATGAATTGGGATAAACAAGATTGCAGTTTGGGTCCTCCTTCTAGCGTCAAAATGTCGACGTTGGATTTCAGTCGACGAGTATTCAATGCCCAATGTCTGCAATCAATGTGAGAAAGCACAAATGCCAAGAAAGAACACAGACAAAAACCGAGAATCAAACGAGGAACACAAAACTTTTACGTGTTTAGCAATAATAGGTCTACGTCCACGACTGTCTATCTCTTAAATTCTGCAGAGTGACAGTATATTATTAATTATTCTCTGATCATGTTACAATGATTTTAACCTCCTATTTATAGGGAAAGAGGCGTTACAATTCTCGTTGCAACAAAACAGGAAAAGAATCTCGAATTAATTACACTTTCCAAATGATTTACATAAAATCAAAAAAATCCGGAAAGAAATCCTAAATTAATTACAATTCCTATTCGGTTGGAATAATATCAGGAAATTGCCATAATTATCTTGAGATAAGGTTGATTTGAATTTGAATTTAAATAAACTTTCATACCTGATGAAGGAATCATGGTTTGATTGGATTACTGCCATATTTGGAGAAAGAATCATGATCGGATTAGACAACTGCCTATTCTGGAAGATACTGTATTAATTATACTCCTGCGCGAGCTGCTGTCTATGGCGGTTTACGAGCTGAAGCTCGCATAGCGAGCTACGCATGAGGCGGTTAACGAGCTGTAGCTTGTTAATAAATGAACAACGAGCTGTGTTTGTTATGAGTAGTAGAACGAACTGCGACCTGACTATGAGACGAGCTCATTGTAGCGAGCTGGAGAGATTGTTGGACCGAACTGTAGGGCCCACAGGGCTTGAAATCGATACTTGGGCCTCGTCAGATGGTCTTTATGCTTGAGTTGACTTTATTGGGTCTCCTATTGGACCTAAACTGAGTTTTTACCAGTTCATTTAATGAGTCCAAAAAATACATACAACATAAATATATTTTGAAAAAAGATCTAATGATCCATAAATATTCGAAATAATATCAAATTAGTTCTTTCTATCAATCAATTAACGATTAAATCTAACAAAAAACATGAAAATACTCATTTAACCTAACCATATATGTACAATAAATTTATAACTAAAACGTAATTATATATGCATCATAAATTTATAACTAAAACCTATCATTTATGCATTAAGTCCAAGGATAAATGAGTCTATTCATATTTTTCGTTAGATTTAATCATTAGTTAATTGACGTTAATGACTAATTTGATATTTTTTCGAAAAATTAAGATTTATCTGATCATTTTTTGAAATATAATTAAAATTTTGATAGTTTTTTAAAATTTAGGGATTAAAATGATTTTTACCATAAAATATTTCATTTACATTAAATATTTTTAATGATTAAAAACTAATTAAAAATGATAGAAATTACATTTTTTTATCAAAAATAAAATTATTACTTTCTTTTTTAGTTCATTTTTAATAAATTCAACTTTTAAAAACTTTGTTAATTGTTACTGACATGTTTTGATGTTAAAAAAATAAATTATTAGAATCTAATTTGCTTGAGAGAGATTGGATTCTCCAAAATATTAGCATGCCCTGATACATGATTTAAGAATAACTGACTGGTCTTTTACATTAAGCGCTAGTCTCGATTAATAGAATATGACAGTGGCTAAATACAAAATTATATAAAAGGAACAACATGATTAAATAAAATATATGCATTAGATCTAATTTTCTTTTAATTCTAAGATTAGTACTGTAATCAATTTTAAAATTTATGTAACTATTTTTGAACTAAAACATAATAAGATCATAATATTGAATGAATTCACCCTGATAATTAAAATTATAGTTTCTCCATGTGATAATTCCACAGACTTTTAGTTGGTTTGCTGTATTAAATTTATTGTGTATGAGGATTTAAAATTGGATCTCATTTAAAATAAGGCACAGAATCAAAGATGTTTGGAGTGCGGTGGTTGACACAGTGGTGTCAATCCCACTTGCATTGCAATATGTGATGGGGTTTAACTCTAAGAACATTTATAATGTAAATATGAATTATCTTTTAAAAAAATTGACATATTATCTGTTATGCCCGTTTTCGCGATTTGTGTAAATGGGCCAGTAAAGGCCTAACTGGACATGAACAGAAGTAGAAGCCCAGAAGGACCATGCCTCCAACCACTGCCACGAGCTCGCCCAGATCGCGAGATCGCACTACTGCCAGATCATCCCACCGTCACTCCACCCGCGTCAACAGTAACCCAGATCGCCTGATTTGATAGACCCCTGGTCCATTCCAGAAGAAACTTTTCGCAGCAAGTCATCAGAACCACCAACTTTCCTGACTCCACGCCGGAAGTCACCCACACAATTACCCAGAAGCATTCAATGCGGCGGCTATGCAATTAATAAAGGAAAGGCCCCTTCTGATGCATTAAATGCAAACGTATACGGGGAGAGAATAATCATCACCTCTACAATTAATGAAGTATGGTTGTGTCAGAGTTAGTGGTAAATGGTCGTTGCATGTAACGTGTATGACAATCTTTTGTAGTTTTCTATCATCTCCCTCCCTCTATAAATGGGGGAGATTTTTTACTGTATAGGGGGAACGGAATATACTAGAATACCGTCACTCTGCCGAAATAACGCCAGAGTAGTCGTAGACATAGGCGCAGTCGCCAAACCATGTTAAAATATTTGCGTCTTGCATTCTTCCTCCTTTCTCTCTGGTCTCTACTAATCGTCTCATTCAACTCATCTAACTACCACGACAAACATTCCTTGAATTTAATTAAGTTCCACCAACCTTAAACTACATTTACTACGCATTTATCATACACCCGTTACCATTATCACCCCCTTAATTACCTTGCTCGCAGTCTGAACCCCAAAATCTCTGGGTTGACCGTTTCCGAACATCAACATTATTAATATCAAGAAAATATGCATCATACATGACATAAATATGAATTGATAGACACTTAAGTCTAAAAGAGTTTTTAAATGCTATTCTATTCATTTGAATGATAAATAATCAAACAATAATACATCATTAAAGTAAATTACCATAAAATATTATTTAATAGAAGTTTCAATCATTTATTGTTGATATGACTGTCTAGGAGTCTCTCTGTAAATAGATAGTAGATTGATAGTCTTTATTTTCCTTTTACTATGTCAGTTTAATAGTAATTAAAAAAATTTGCATTTGAGAAGTTAATTTTAATCCTCTATTGATTTATATTATATAGCATTCTATTTTTTTACAATTTACATTTGTATGGGAGATGCTCTAAGGCCTCAAAAAGAAATGGCAATTTTTGAATTAATTATGGGTTGTCTTTGCTTGTCCTAGGAATAGATTTCCAAAAGATTTCATTCCCTTAAGATTTTTAGACTGAATGCTGAGTAGAATAAATCGGTAGATCTCGGTAGATGTCCGAGTTAGTGTCAAATTGATAATCATAACATAAATATATATATATATATATATATAGTTTGTTGATGTGTGTCTAGAACAAAATGCACCATAAATGCAATGAATACTTGCGTGCTTATAAAGAAAGTAATGAATACTTTTTTGCACTATACAATGAGATCTTAACCACCGTGGGTCTTAAACGATTATTGAGTAATTAAGGAGGCAAAGAAATGAAAATCATTGACATGTTTTCCTAAAACAGTCAATTCGAGAGTGCATTAAAACTTGCTTTTTAGAAATTTGTATACATAAATATAACCAAATAATTTATTAAAAAAAAGTGTAAAAGCTACCGTTAATTATTAACATCCAATATGGTTTAATCATAAATAACTCTTATTCCATTTAAGTAATAACCATTATTTGAATTAGTTATACCATAAATAATATTTAAGAAAAAAGGTTAGCACTGAACTAAAAAAAATTATGAAAACATAAATTAAATATAGATTCTATTAAAGGACATGTCACATTGACAATAGTTGCAGTAATAAGGTTATATGGGAATGAAAATATTTCAATTTTGAGTGGTTTTTTGTATTTAAAAATTAATAAAAGAATTATATGAAATCTCAAATTTATACAACTGATAAGATTTTGATTTTATTAGATTTTCACTTGATTTTATTCTATTATCGAAATCATTAATTAATGTTAACAAATGTTCATAGGATGCAAGTTAACATGATTTATTAAATATTTGTGAGGAGACAAAATGAAAACAAATTAAAATTTTCTTTGATGTTTCAGTTATCATATGCTAAAAATGGTTACTGTTTTTCAGGATGAGCTTGTGGTTCGTTATCGGTCTACACATAATTTGGAGAAACTATTTTGTTTTGGTTTTGGTTACAAAATTATTATTTTAATAAATGAAAATGATTATTTATTTTTAAAATATTTTTTAATTACAATATAATTTCATATCAATAATTGATGAGACCAATTGTACAGGTAAACGAGTCATTAAGAATTAAAGTCCAAATCTTTGATCATTCTCAAAAAAAAAAAAAA
This sequence comes from Litchi chinensis, assembly GCA_019925255.1. Lineage (NCBI taxonomy): Eukaryota > Viridiplantae > Streptophyta > Magnoliopsida > Sapindales > Sapindaceae > Litchi > Litchi chinensis. The sequence continues at coordinate 44,524,586 of CM034461.1, forward strand.
AAAGAAGTCCAAGTCTTTGATTTTTAGCAAGTTGTGGTTAAATTATCATTAACCCTAGAAAACATCATCAGTCACATTTGACTTTATTCGATGCTATCAATGCAATATAATAAAAATTAATATAAGATAATATATTTTACAAATCTTATGGACGCTAAAATTAATTATATAGTTAAATGATATTTAAAAATTGGGATGGGGCATGTTTATGAAAATGACTACTGTTACATTATTTAAATTTATATCTAAATAATTTAATATATAAATTATAATTAATAAGTGATTGATAATCAATTAAAATTTATATGTTACATTATTTAAAAAAAAATCATAAAGGAAAAGTCATCAAACTTAATTTACAAGCATATCTGCTTAACACAAATAAATATTTTCAGACAGTTACGATTTTTTTTTCCTCCCGAACTATAAAGAAGAGCATGTTAAAAATTGTATTTCATTTTATAGATTTATATGCCCTTTTATTAGATAGAAAATAGAATTTCACTTCAACACGATTAAGTTGATAGAGTTTACACATCAGAAAAACACCAAAGCCAGCTAGCAACGTCGAAGTTTCAAACAACAGAAACTTCACAACTCAGATCCCATTTTATGATCTCATAAGCCGCCCTAAGACGGCGTAACTGTATATATATATTTTTAAGAGCTCTATTGCTATGTATACATGTATGTCCGCAGTAGCAGTGAAACTTCATGTACTTTTTCATGTCGATTTTGATTCTCGAATGTTACAGCGTGAAGTTAAGTGATTTTATAACTAAGTGAAGTAGAATTCATATAAAAAAGTTGTACGGAATTTTACTTGGTAAATAAAATTATCCCATCTAGAATGTTATTGATAATTATCCTTACAATTAATCTAATGATAATTATTGATTGATAATCTTATCCAACCATAAGGTAGTCAAATCCTTTTTGTATTCATAATTTTGTAGATAAATAATTCAAATTCAATGAATCTAACCTAAGTTTAATCTATGGTTGTAAGTATGCATGATTATTCCAGTTATTTTCTTTACTATTTGTAAACACAAAGTGGTAAAGATTGTATAAAGCGACGAGAAGTATGCTATTTCCATAAAAATGGGCCATATTTTCTGACAAATTGACTCGGACGGAATCTATTAGAATCATGCATATAATAACAAATAAAATTAGGCAGGAGCAGGACCTATTTTTAGTGAAAACGACGTGAACGGTATCTCCAAGATTCATGAACATAAAAACAAAACAGAATATTAATAATAAACAAGAAACAAGGTGCCAATTGCTTGCACTCCTCTTCCACTGGAATATCCTTGGCCCACCTCTTTCATCATCCGCCACTTGCGTACACTTTTTGACGACTCAATATGGTAGGTTCATGTTAGATTCTTGTTAGATTCATGAGATTAGATTCTTGATATTGGCATAACTGTAAATTTGAAGATCAGTGACTGCAGTTTTGTTCAATTATTGGAACAAGAGATTTTGATTTTCAGGTTAGAATTTGCAAGTGGTTTACTATGTGTATTATTATTTAGATATTTTAATGCATAATTGTCGATGTTTGTTTATATTATTGTGTGTTGTTACAGAATAATAATAATAATAATAATAATCAGTGACTGTAGATTTGTTCAATTATTGAAACAAGAGATTCTGATTCTCTGGTTAGAACTTGTAACTTTCAAGTGCTTAATGCTTTACTATTTGTATAATAATTAATTGCGAAATTTGAATGAATAGTTGTCGAGGCTGTTGGGTGCGTGTATGTTAATATTATATGTGTTGCAAGAAACAGTTATAGAAGCATTCTTTTCCTTGTTCGAAATTGTTCCTGATAATCAAGATAGTGTTTCAGAAAATAAAATTACCTATCAGATATTGCTTTCAAGAATGCTATAAAGTAATTAATTTTAGAATAGCCTGGTGGAAAAAACATCTTCTTCAATTTTTATCATTTAAATAACACTTAAAATACTTTATCAAAATTCAAAGGTGTTAGACGTTTTCTTTCCTTAAAAGAAATAACAAATAAAAGTTTTATAATGTTATCATTTATATATGACATATGTCAAGTTCATTCAACTTGCGAGAAATAACAATTTTTATTGATGGTGCGGAAAATAAAGTTTCCCTCTAGGTTTATGATTTTCTTTTTTATTTTTTTTAATGATATATTACATATACATGTAACGTAACTGAAACCTCTAGATAAGATTTATCGAGGCATAACTCCTAAAAGCGTGAGGATGGCTCCCAATGAGGGAGGAGAAACCCATGCAGATAGGGGAAAACCCTGCCACTTTGTTTGGTGGCAGAAGGATTTAAACCATCAGCTATTACATATTAATTATAAAATGAAAGTATATTATCTACTTCGATTATAAGTGTATGAAAAAAAAAAACTATGCATCACTAATAATGACTACTTATTAAAAGATTACTAAAAACTGGATGAGAGAAATTGAGAAAAAAAAATATACATCACTAATGATTAAGGAATAAGGACTTTATGTTAATATTGACATAATGTTAATATTTTTATGAAATGAATTTAAGTTTGAATGATGTGTAAGAAAAAATTTAATGATTTTGATCATCTATTTTTTAAAATATTAATATATTATTAAATTATTAAAATATTAGTAAAAAAAGAGGTATGATAAGAAATCCTTAATCCTAATGATGTCTACTTGTCGAAAGATTGTTAAAAACTAGCTCAGAGAATTTGAAACAACAAGAGGTCTAATATGTTTTAAAAAAGGGTAAAAAAAAAAGGGGGGGGTCTAATAAAAAAACCGAAACGGTCAAAATCAGCCGCCATTGTTGGTATCATTATCTAGGGTGCTGACCGGAAAAGCAAAGTAGAGGAAAAGCTTTTGTCAGCTGACTCAGCTCACGGGCCTGAATTAGAAATAAATCCAAATCAATTCTTACTTTCAAGGCCGACAGACAACGTGGGCGCAGCTGCCAGGCATTTGTCGAACATCAGATCAGATAATTGAAGCACTTTGAATTAATTAAGACGGAATTCGAATTAGAATCAACTTGAATCTCTTGTGTCTTATTCACCTGTTCATTTCCTTTCCTTACGGTTAGACAGTTGAAAGATAAGATGGCGCAACCGCTTCATTAATGAGTGGTTCTATTTCCTTTTTAATGAAATATACAGATAATGACGAGATGAGATTTATTGGTGGCAGTGGTCTTTCAAAAAATATATATATTCAAGTAATTTTGATATTTTATCCTTATTTATTTGCATTTCAACAGGATATATATAATAGTGAAAAAAAATCAAATCTAAATAATTCATCTATTATAATATTTATATATTATGGGATCGTTAAAATGTGACGAGGGATTGAGATAAAGAGATGATTCAAATTGTGTTATAAAAATAAAGAATATGAATATGTTATTGGCAGCAGTTCACTTGAGTGCTTGAAGTCTTATACGATCGATGATGTTACTAGCTAGAATTGATGAAAAATTTTGTTTTTATTCAAATCAATTATGAATTATTATTCAAACTTTTCACGTAAAAAAAAGCAAATTGAATATTTATAAATACACAGGTGACCACACACAATCCATCACTAATGTATAATCCATATATGTCTACTGTATGTTTCGTTTATCCATCACTGGCTGGGTCAAGATTATGACGAGTGTCATGATGTCCATTACAAACTTCATTTCTAATTTGTAGCCAAGTGAAAAATCATTCCATTGCCAATGTGTGTGGTGTAGATCGTGGTAGGAGTTTTGGCAATTCAGATAGGGTTGTCTTTGGCTGTTGATGTTGTTATTCAACATCTTGTGATAGAATTATCCGATGGCTTAACAGTTGTACGTAATCCAGTGAATAGTTTTCCTAATATCTCAACTGGACAACATCGTAAGTGATAAATGTTCAAGTCATCCTCAACGATGCCGGTGTTGTTTTCACTTTCTTATATTCTTGCGTGTTGCAACTCAATTATTGCTCATGCTTGAGCTAAAGCCTAGAAGGATTATAAAGAATCATTTGGCTTGTAAAAGACTAAAGTATGTGTTTTTACTTTTTTCCTAACTTCAGAGAAAAGAAAAATAAAAATGTTAAATGAAAAGGAAAGGTTGAGATTTGAGAATAACAAAGCGCGCAAGAACTTTTTATTGGACGGCAACACTAATAAAAACAGTCATATAAAAGATAAAAGCAAGGTAGCTAGCTGCTTAATTAAAGTAAAGCACTTCCTTTTCATAATTACAAGATAGAAGATGAAAGAATGAGATTAGTAGATAGTTGACCAAAGGTTGCATCATAGAGGATAGAAAAGCTGTATGTTAACATAACATAGAATGAGTTTGTAAAAGTTGGGGGATTGATGGGTGAAATAATGTTCAAATTTGATAACAAGTCAGCTATGTTGTTCCTGATTACTTGCAAAAGCATTAGCATAGATAAAAAATATTGAGGTAGGATTTCGAACTCAATTGTCTTTAAACATCTAAATGATTTTTTTTTTTAATATTAAAATCGAGTGGATAAAAAATCCGTTAGAAAATTATTAAAAACAAACAATATTTATATAATTTAAATATTTATTTTATAAACAGAAAAAAATTACTTTAATAATAATTATTATAATAATAAAAAAAAAATACTAATACCTACAAAAACTATGACACATGTCCGATAAAAATTTATAACTTTTGAAGTATTGAGCAAAGATCCAATGCTTTTGTTGAAAGGTAGACTATCTTGGTGCACTAGTGTGCCAAAATCCACTCACCACAACCACTTTCGTAGAGACCAGTTTTCCCCTCAACAGATGGGGTTCTCTTCCTTTCTCTACGATCCATTCTTCCGCTCTAAGGAATTTCCTTTGCGGGCTGTATTTGAATGGGTCTATCTAAAGAATTTGCTTGTATATTTATTTGTGTAATAGTATATGTACCTAAAAAAAAAATGAAGTATTAGTGGTTAGACGTGGCTTATGCTTTTGAAATGTTACAAATTAAAATATCTTTGCTTGGAGACAACTCATCCATCGTCTGAAAGATGCTGGTGGATGGTGCCTCTTCAACATTCCCATTATCACTTTAGAGTCTCGAGCGTCCAACAATTTCATTCTCGGTTTTTTCAAAATCTCCATACTTTTTACTATAATTTCTCATGGTCACTGTTTTCTCTGAATTCAAGACCCAAGTATCGTATACTTCCTTTTTACGTTTGAGGTGTTTTTATCTCTTCCACCTATGGTTATATCGCAATATATTTTAATAAATTCCGAATTCGTATCCAATATCAAGAAAAACAAAATCTCAATTCATATCCCTTTACAAATTATTTAAAAGATTCTTTGTACTCACGACTATAAAACCTGTGGGTCTATGTTGTATTGTTTTATTTTTAATTATTTTAAAAATTTCTTTATACTCATCTCTATGAAACCGGTGGGTTTATGCTGTTTTTGTTTCTCAAAGAAATTGAACACCAATTTTATTTTTAAAAAAAAGTATTTTCCCCAAAAACAAAAAAATCTGGGCTTCCTGTATCAGAACTGTGAAGGCCTAATTTAAAATCCATACAAAATGGACGAATCTTTTCGTGGGCTTGATAATACTGGGGTAAGCCCCAGAAAGAGCACATGCAAAATGGACCGATTTTTTCACGGACTTGAACATTCGGTTTGGGCTAAACCCTAAAGGAGCCCAGATATGTACTTCTTTTAGTGAACAAATGTCCAGTTCGCAGTGACTTCAAACCACGGCCTCACCCGAAAAAAAAAAAAAAAAAAAAAAGCACCCTCATCTTCCAGCACAATTACCATTCGTTTACAAGCAGCTGAGCCTGAGACCGAGAACGAACACACTATTTCGCTGCTAGAACACTATTTCTCCAAGCCACAGACACATATTCAAAAGGTAAAAGCAAAGCGTGCAAGAGCTTTTTATTGGACGGCTACACTAATAAAAACAGTCATATAAAAGATAAAAGCAAGGTAGCTAGCTGCTTAATTAAAGTAAAGCACTTCCTCCTCATAATTACAAGATAGAAGATGAAAGGATGAGAATAGTAGATAATTGACCAAAGGTTGCATCATATAGGATAGAAAAGCTATTAACATAGCAATAACATAGAACGAGCTCGTAAAAGTTGTGGGATTGATGGGTGCAATAATGTTCAAATTTGATACCAAGTCAGCTATGTTGTTCTTGGCAAAAGCAATAGCGTAGATAAAAATTATTGAGGCAGGATTTGGAATAACTCAATTGTTTTTCAACATTGTAGTGGGTCGAACTATAATACGTTGACTGAAAATAGGCCCCATCGGTCAACTTTATAAGACCTAACAATTTGTGTCCTACATAAATCAATAAAAAAAAATGTGGATGATCTTAACACTAGTATGGTATCGACCAAAGACTTTCCAATGTTCAAGTCAGTACTTTGAACGTAAAAAGTTATAGAGAATAATAAAGCATCGTTCTAACTGTGTTGCGACAGAAAATATGAGTGATCTATACTGTTGAACAATGTAGAACGAATGACTAGGCTGCAGTGCAATGTAGATGGAAGCATCAAGGTAGTTGACTAAAACAACATTGATGATGATTAAAGATGGTGATGGTTTAGCACTAAATTGATCTTACCAAGTGATCGAGTGACGGGACCGACCCTGAATCCCCCTGCGGAACTCGATGGGAGTCCTATAGCATCGCAACGGAACTCGGTCAAGCCTTCACTCTGACTTGAGAGGGCCCTATGGAGGTACCGCTTTCACTTTAAATTTATTTTCTAGTGGAAATAGATGAAAACTTTTTCTTTTTAGCGTATGTTTACAAAATAAGGTTATTAAAAATTTTGATAACACAACAGCTGTTTTTTTAAAAATTCCATATTGCAAAAATTTATAAAAAATTTGTACACTTCTATAACAACAAAATTCTCAACTTTTGGGTTTTAGGTTCTCTTTTCCTTTTTCCACAATCAACCACAATCACGCTTTTAGTTTAAAATACAATTTGAAAATCATTTAATTTATGCGAAAGTATGATGTATACAAGATTTTTACAAAAACGTAAACTACAAAAGTATATATATATATCATCCAAAAATAGTATTTATAAAATATACATCAAATCTTAAGTGGTCATGCATGCATATAACATTTCAACAGTAAACAAGTACAAGAGCATCGTGTCCTCAACCCACCTGCACGTCCGATAGAGCCCCTTCCATTTGATGGCTCACGCCTGTACCTAGGAAGGATTTTTTAAAAACATAAATAGAATGGTGAGCATTTAAACTCAGTGAGTGGGTAAACTTTTAAACTATAATATTTGCTTTCTAATTATATACATCCTCCTAAAATAAGTTGAAAGACTAATAATTTCTTTCTAATAGTGATAAAATTGTAAAACTAGCATAAAATAAAGCGTATAAATAATAATGCTCGAAATCTTATAATAAATTTCATAAAGCTTAAATTTTCTTGTTTTCTAAACTTCACGTCTAATAACATGTCTTTCCTTCTAAAGTTTATCTTACAAGGTAACCCAGAGAAACTTGTTCTTACGTGACGGCACGTATATATGTCATTAGAACTAGAGAAAGCTACAATGTATAGTCGCAGATGCGGAAACTCTGGGATCGCGATTTTCCCCCAACATTAAGCAGATCTACACTATCATATATGTGCAGAGGGCAACACATCGACTCAACTCCTCCTAAGTTAGTGACTCTCCTTACCTCTTGCCATATTCGCATAGAGTATTCAACTGGTTATACTAGGGATTAGGATAAACCAAAACATTTAAAATCCTTTTAATATACTTTAAAAAAAAAAAAAAAATTCTTGCATACACTAGGCATGAAAGTATATTGATTTAATTAGAAAATATTATTTTCTCTAGTATATGGTTTATAACCCAAATACTATCTTTCTAAGGTAAAAACCTAAAACTTTACAAATACACTTAACATGTCGCTTTTATGTATGTACTTCACTCAAACATACTAAATTGTTTTACTACTAAAATATATACATTTATTACGTAAATTTAAAAACTTACATACATCATTAGAAAATGCTAATGTGCTAAAAGTTTGATCAATTCAACATAATAATTTAAATACTAAAATAAACATTTGCAATTATCAATTATCAATTAATAAAGCTCATAAAAACTTTAAAAATAACTACACTTACAATTTGCTATCCAAATTAGTAAATAACTCCTTCAAGCTCTTCTTTAGCTCTTCACTCCTCCTATACTTTAATATGAGCATAATTTTCACTTAAAACTCATACATGCATCAAGCTATTAAACTCAAATTGTAACATGAACCATAACCATCCATTTTGGTTGAATGAAATGGATATATATACATATGACTTTCTTTTTCCATTATTCTTGATTCCAATCAACTTAAACACATATAAATAAACATGAATCTCCATCAAAATCATCAAACATAATTTGAACTAAAGAATATACACATGGCTAAAAATTTACTTGGTGGGATATTATCATTTTTCTTTCGTTTTCTTGGCATATAATTGTTTCAAATCATGCTAGATATTTCTTTAACACTTAAACATAACTCAAATACAAGTTTAGGCATGGGATTAGTGTGCCCACCTTGATACAAGCCACTTGAACAATCCCCTTTTTGTTGAACTCCTTAAATCCCAAGTCAAATTATGGTACAAATAGCCTTATAAGCATGTCAAGAGTTCAATTAACAACTTAAATTAGAAAACCAAACAAAAACTTATTAAAACTCATAAAACCTAACTTAAAAACTTACTTATTTCTTTACTTTTGCTTGCTCAAATTCATCAATTCACACTCTTGAACACTTTTAATAAAGACAAGAGGAAGAGATGATGAAGAATCATACCTAGATTACTTAGAATGACTCATGACAAACCTGATTTCTTCCTTTTCTTCATAGTCTGCCGAACTGCACAAACAAGGGCTCTAATCTGGTTTCATTTCTGCTGAGACAGCATATTTATACCTCATTTAATAGTGCTAAAAGACCTAAATGCCCCTTGACCCTCATTTAATACCAAAAATCAACTTTTACATATGTCACATATTGATTTGCTCTCTTTAATGACTCACTAATCCACTCACTATTAATATAATCAAACTTAACTCTTAAGAAAACATTTGATTGGTCTGTAATATGTGTTATGCTTCCACTAATTAATATCTTCATGCCAAAATGCTCATTTTGCCATTTGATGCATTAATTAAATTCACATTCTAACCTAAATAAATTTCAAAAATATTCTATGGTCATCAAATCTTTAAATTAACCATGTATACTCTAATTAGACATAAAATCTCTCAATTGCATGCTTGAAAAAATTTAAATGGGTGTAAAATCATTAATACTCATTATTTTTCAAAAATGATATTTTTGTTTAATAAACTTTAGATTGCTTAAAACCCATTCAAATGAACTCATTTTCAATCAACTTTAGTTTCTTTTAACTCTAATACTAATTCCGAAACTTTTGACTTGCGGGATCCGCTTTCAAAAATCACTATTCACGTGATACTATTCATTCAGAAATACTATTCATCGAAAAAATAAATTATTTTTCATAAAAATTAAAATTTTGGGTTTTACACTGAGAACGTCGTATTGATGGATCCAATTAAGCTTGTTGGAGGAAGGAATGTACTAGATGAGATTGTAAATGGTATCGTGAGGAAACTGTTGCTAAGGGTGTAGATGGTATCGTGAGGAAACTATTGCTAAGGGTGGCCAAAGTTGGATCTCAGAAGGTTCTGATGATGATTCCATAGCGTGCTTGTTTATGTGTGATAGGGATACCTGATTTGAAGGTATGAGGGCCTTTTAATAGGCGTGTTGTCCTACGAAGTTACAAGAAGTACAATTTCAGTAGCTTAGAAATCCGAGTTTAAATAGAATAAGTGATGGTGGTAGTCATTCCTAAGTTATTGAAGATGATAAGGTTAATCATAATCAGATTGTGTTTTATCTCGTAGATGGTTGAGTCCCTGTATAATTAAACTCAAGGTGAAAGAGTTTGAATTGGATTATGAATCTTAGGTCGGTGTCATGTCTACTTACCTATAAGAATGGTTCATAGTTATCTAGTCAATCGAACTAAGTGTACGTTTGATACAACTTATCTACTGGCCAAAAGTAATTTTTTAATGCCAAAATCTCTACTTGATTTTTTTGGCATCGTTTGATTGATATCCTAGTAGAGCTTTTAGAGAATTAAAAAAGCTGAAAAAGATCTACTTGGAGAAGCTCAAATTTTGAGCTTCTCCAAGTAGATCTTTTTCAGTTTTTTTTTTAAATATTAAAATGTTTAATATATCCTTATTTTATTTTGTTAATTTCTTTAAACCTTTATAACCCTATTACACGTTCATTATAAATATAAATACATAACCTCCAATTTCATTCACTTTTTATTTCATCAAAACTTCTGAGAACTTTTCTCTAACCAGTAAGTTTTCTATATTTTGTGTTTTTTTTTTTTTCAATTGGTTTTAGTTGATATTGCAATTTTTTTATCTTATTGTCATTAATATTATATGTCATATTTGTAATATATATATATATATATATATTGCAATTGGTTTTGTCATTGGTTTATTGAGATACATATATATATACACTGTAATTTGCAATTGATTTTGTTAGTGTGATTCATTAACATCTACATACCGCAATTGGTTTTATTATTATGGTTCATTGATATATATATATATATATATATATTGTAATTGACAAACTCCCATTGCAGTGTATATATGAACACACTGCAATTGCAGTATATATATTGCAGTATATATATACTGCAATATATAATTGCAATTGATGAAATGTCAATAAAAATCTATTTAGATCAAATAAAATTGAAGATATAAAACTTTATTAATAAATCTAAATAAACACTTCTCTTTTGAAAATAAAAAATAGAGAAATAAAATAATTTTACATTTATTTTATTAAAAATCTATGTTTTGAAAATATATTTACATCAAATAATTATTAGTTGTTTGATTGATTAATTTTTTATGGTTAAGGTTGAAACAATTACATTTCTAGAATGAATATATTACTCATCTCTCTTATAAATTTTTTGATAAATTAATAATCTAAAAGTGTTTTAAAAATAATTTAACCAAACGCCATACAATTTAAAAGAGTTTTTTTAATTAACAACCAAACAACCAATAATTTTTTTTCAAAAGATTTATTTCCAAAAGATCTACTTCTAAAAGATCTATTTGGAGAAACTGTACCAAAGGAAACATTAATGTGTCATTCTACTAGCGGTATACTAATTCTGAGTCGAGTAGATTGAGTTGTTTGACTCGTCGATCAATTCCCGACAAAATACAAAACTATGTCGTCCAACAAGTTGAATGGTAAACCTACGTCGATCGACATATTAGGCCAACACCACTTGGCTTGTGGGCCTATAGTTATTGAGTTCGGATCTGTGACCAGTACAAACATCTAAATAATTTTATTTTTTTTATTAATATTAACATCAAGCTAACAAACAATATTATATAATATAATTTAAATATTTACTTTTATAAAAAAAAATAATTACTTTTGAATTTATAACTTACTAGAGGGTAGACGTCACTTGTGCTTTTGAAATGTTACAAATTAAAAAATATCTTTGCCTGGAGACAACTCAGCCAGCCATGATATGGATCGCCTAAAAAGTAGTGTTTGATGGGTGCCTGCCTGTTCGACATTCCCAATATAACTTAAGAGTCTCGAGAAACAAATTATTTAAGTTGGTGTCCACCAATTTCATTTTTGGTTTTTCATTTTGTCTTTTTTAGATCTCCATACTCTTCACTATAATTTCTTATGCTCAGTGTTTGCTCTATCTCTCTCTCTTTTTTTTTTTTTTGATACAGTCACTATTTTCTCTTAATTCGCCCAAGTATCGTTTACCTCCTTTTTACGATTTAGGAGTTTTTATCTCTTCCACCTATGGTTTTATCTCAATATATTCTAATAAATTCTTAACTCATAGATTCTTTATACTCACGACTCTAAAGCCTATGGATTTATGCTGTATTGTTTTTATCTTACTATATTATGATAGATTTTTAGTTGGTCCCGTTGCAAATTATTTTAAAAAATTGTTTACACCCGTGTCTATAAAACCTGTGGGTTTATGCCGTATTTTTGTTTCTCAAAGAAGTCGAACACCAATTTTATTTATATTAAAAAAAAAAAAAAAAAAACTATTCCCCTCCCTCCAAACCCCACCCCCCAAAACAAAAAACAATTCTGGGCTCCCTATATCAGAACTGAGAAGGCCTAATTTAAAATCCATACAAAATGGACGAATCTTTTCGTGGGCTTGATAAGACTGGGCTAAACCCCAGAAAGAGCACATACAAAATGGACCCATTTTTTCGCGGTCTTGACCAATCGGTCTGGGCTAAACCCTAAAACTAGCCAGATACATATTTCTTCCAGTGAACAACTGTCCAGTTCATACCACAGCCTCAAACTCAAACGCATAAAACCCCACCCCTCAGGCCCCTCACCTTCCAACACAAACACCATTCGTTCACAAGCGGCTGAGGCTGAGGCTGAGAACAAACACTCTATTTCGCTGCTCGCACACTCTCCAAGCCACATACACATATTCAAAAGGTGAGTCACTATGCCTCCGATTACGTGCTTTTTATGGTTTTAATTTCCATTAGCAGTTGAATTTCTCAGTCCTAGTCGCAATCGCCTCGCACACTAATAATGATTTTTTTTTTAAAAAAAATTTATTTCTACTAAAAGTTATCCCGGATGAAATAGGAATACTATTATTGTATGGAAACAAAATATTAATGATGATTAAAACAACATCAATATAGAATAGATGTTTTAGGATTTATCTACTTATTAAACTTCCTAGTTGTTTTAGGATTATATCTCTATCTATATCCTTGTTTGACAAAGAATAGAATTAATATGCTATATATACCCATCATCTCTCATAAGAGTCTTCATTAAAAATTTTATTAGAGGAAGATAAAAAGTAAACTTCAAAGATTTGCAAAGAGACTTCAGCAAAGGAAGAAATTCATACAGAATCATGACTTCAACTTCAATAAAGGAAGAAATCATTCTATCGAGAAGCATAGAGGGTTGAAAAGAGCTAGGTTTGATGTGGAAGTAGGAGGAGAGAAGGTAGACATTAAAATTAAAATAAGACCAAGATCATCGATATCATCGACTAGCAAGGTGTTTGCACCTCAAGACATTAAAATTAAAAAAAGATCACGACATCAAGTTATGGTTGCCACACCAAATACTAGTCGAGCCAAATCTTCAACAAGCATATATGCAACAAAAACATCAACAGGTAAATTTCTTTTATTGATTATTAATTGTTGTTAACTTGTATTGAATCCAATTGTTAGTTAGTATAAACGTAATTTGCTTAACAATTAAATTGGTTTCAAGCAGATGTGTGGTCCAAAGAAAAAATTCGAAGTCTGGAAGAAATTCGAAGTTTGGAAGAAAAAATTCGAAGTCTGGAGACATTAAAGAAAAATAGACAAGAAATTCATATTCGCGACGAATTATTAGTTGCCCCTAATGTGATAAGTGCAGAAAAACTATTTAATGCTTTGCACAAATTATTATTGAAAGAGCACCAAGTACCTTCACCTAATGGAGCCATTAGGAATTCTCCATCCATCGCAAAAATTGAACAAAACTTAATGAAATTTTTGCGCAAAGTATTATCGGAAAAAAGCAAAGTATCAGCATCAAATAGAATTATTGAAACCATTGGAGGACAACAACTTCAGGACCTTAATCTTCGAAAAGACTAGATGATTTGAAAAACTTGGAGATGAAGAAATTGATGAACATATCCTTGCTTAGTTGGGATGAGATTTTCTTGGTGTTTATGAACTAGCTAGATATTTTGATTGTATTTCTATGGATGATTATGAGTTTTAGTTGGACGTTTGCTATGAATATAAGTTTTTCAAAGATTTCTAATTTTTGTTGTAACTTAAAATACCAAAAGAATTATAATTATATATATATATATAATATTATGTGAATTATAAATAATTTATATTCCATTGAACAAGGGTCAACTTTTCTTAGTGGCCATATTTTGGACCTGCAACAGAGAACTTGAGAACCTTCGATAAAATCATTTATGAATTATATTTTTTGTGCTAGGAATGGTTTTCGGCTTGGTCTAATTGTATGATTCAGGCTTCAGAATTTTGTTGAAGCCTCTAGTTATGAGTTCTATTTGAACTTTATAGATAACATCTGAAGGTCCTAAGCTAGTTTATATTTGGGTATATTGCAAATGGTAACATGCAATCAACTTACTCTTGCACTTGTGTTGACACATGCGTTAGCTACTAATCAAATTTGAATTCTGATGCTGGGCATTGCAATTCGAAGAATGAATGAGTCTTGAAGGATTACATTACCTTCTTCATTATTATTGACCTGGGGACGAGTAGCAGCTTCAAACAGCTCTTAAGTTTTTCTGCTGACGTTGTTGGTCGAAAATTTATAACTGCATAAACTTTGTTACTCTGATTCATGGAACAAAAAAAAAAAAGCTAATAGGTATTTTTTTTAATTCGATTTGTGGTGTAATTACACAAACCTGTGTCAAACAGGTTATTTTACCTCCCATCTCACTCTTTTTTGGATTAGAAAAAGTAGTTCTGCAATATGGTAACCAAAATTTATATGAAATTTAATTGGGTTCAAATTCATTGCCATCAGAATTCTAGTTCTGTTGAGTTTCATAATGTTTATTTAATTGAAGAGTCCTATCCAGCTGTCCTGTCTAGATATGCTTCTTTTTTTTTTTTTTGCTTTTTGAAATCCTTTTAATTAATATCAGTTTATTTATTTCAAACTAGAAAGCTGGCGATTTCATCATTAAGTTATGCTAACATAAAAATCATTCTAAATTGAAATGACTCCTCGCTTTGGATTTACAAATTGACATCCCTAAAATTATTTTATTGACATGATTTATTTTCAATGTTTTAAATTCGTTTTTCATTTTTACAACTCTTTTTTTTTTTTATTAAATCATTGAATTAAAACTTAATGGACCTGATAACTCTGGAATGGATTGCTTGTAGCCTAACACAACCCACTAATTTTTTCCCCCTTTTGAAAAGAATACACTCATTAATTCAAAAGTGATTAGAGTAACAATATTAACACCTCTAAAAAGCTGTACGTATACCCCAACATAATTTATTTCTAAAAATTTAATATTATCTTTAAATAAAATTACTAAAAAGGGTAAATAGTTTGTAATTATACTTACAAATATTAATCACTTAATCATACATATGATAAAGCTTTTTATTTTCATAACTCTTAAATTATTTTTTAAGAGTTTACTAACATACTGGTTGAGTAAGATTACTCATCAATAACAATACTTGAATTAGTTTTAAGGATAGTTATGAAAGTATATCTAAGGGCACCTCTTTGTTAAAAACTAATTTCAAACATTAAACAAACAAATTAATTATAGAATACTGAAAATGAATCAAAATCATTAAATGAAATTATTGTATTCACTTAAAAACAAACAAAAAAAAAAGGAAAAACATGTTTGAGAGAAAAAAATAAGAATATATATCAAGAAATTTCTTTTATTTCAAGCACTTCATAAGGAATCATTGAGAAATTCAAACTTATTTTCTTTATAATAGATTATTTGAAAAGCTTGAAGATGAAGAAATTAATGATCATATCCTTACTTAATTAGCTGGGATAAGATTGTCTTACTGTTTATGAAATAGATAGATATTTTGTTTGGACTTCTTTGGCTGATTATGTGTTTTGGTTGGACGTTAATTATGAATATTACTTTCTAAAGATTTCTAATTTCTGTTTGTAACATAAAATACAGAAAGAATTATATATATGTGTGTGTATGTGTTTATATGTTAAGAATGTGAAAAGCTGGCATTTCATCTTTTAATTAACCACTGGACACTTTTTTTTTTTTTGTTTTAAACTTTAATATTTATAAGATTAGACCGTTTCTTTTTACACACCCTTTAATAGGAATAGTTGGATATTTCTCTTGATTTTAAGAGATTAAGGGTTCAAGTTTTATTCTTATTCTAAAACATAAGATGTGGGTAGTTTTATCTGAATTTAATTTTCTCCTCCATTTAACACATGTCTAGTGATTAAAAAAAAAAAAACACAATGCAAACAAAGAAATTGGCCAAAGTGGGATTTCAACTCGACCATCCTGACTTAGGTGTGCCACTTTTGCACAAGCCATATAAAATTTAGTAATGAATTTGTAACCGATTAAGCCAGAAGAAACACTCTGATCTTTTAAGGTATCAGTAATAGTGCATATAATAGTAGAAAAAACAGTTTTAAAACTCAAAAAGGACCATAAAATCGTGCATTTTTTTTAGAATAACTTGATCCCGCAAATTGGGAGTTTTGGCACAGAAAAATTGTGCAAGGTTAAACAATGACTATATCCACACAACCACGCTACCATACCATTTCTGGTAACGTGCTTAACACAACAATAATTTGCAAAGCAATAATGCTGCATCATAAAAGAAATTGTAAAAGAATCACCAATAGAATTGCATATCAATTATCTGCTCAATTTTACATAACTGAAAAGCTCCTCCTCTTCAAGATAGAATGTGCATCTACTGAAAATACAATTGGTTAAAATCATCTCGCAACTACACATATTAGAATTAAAATAACTTACATTTAACATCACATTAACCACTTTTTCAAACTGAAACAGAGTTTGGCAACCTTACTAGTTGGGTAAGCTTACCTATAAATAATGACACTTGGGTCCGTCTTAAATAATTATTCTTACAATTAATCTAAGAGTTGTTATTTCTAAATAAGTTTACTTAACCAATAAAGTAGTCTCATTGATTAATTTTCGCGGGCAACCTTACTATGTGCTAATTTTCACGAGTTTCATTAATAAGACTAGACTGTGTTAGTACAATAGAACAGTGGTGATTAAAAGAAAATAGAAGAGAATTTGTAGAATGAGATAAGAACCACACACGACTGTATATAGATAAAAACAAACAATAATATACAAGAAAGAATTGACTTGAATTTGAATGATAGAGGCTTGCAGGATTGCAATGTCCTTAGACAGAAATTTCTCCCATTTTCACTGCTTGAAGGACCAATGGAGTCTGTTCCAGGATACAACTATTGTTCCTCTGTATCAAAGCAGATGATACAGAAGCCAAGCGAACTCTGAAACTTTTTTCCCCCAGTTTTCAATGTATGATATGAACAAAAGAATTTAGATTTTATTGTTGAATTTTTTCCTTTCTAAAACTCTAAAATCAATTCTGTATTTATAGACTAAAAAGAGGCATTTTGAAGAGATATATCTGTTCTTAAAAGAACGATGCTTTCTTTCAATTTGTTTTAAAATCAAATTTAAATTAAATTTAAATTCAAAAATAAAACAAACACTTTAACAGACAAATAAATGGACTTGGGCTCAAGTCAACTCTAAAGCCCAAACTTAGACAAGCCTAACTTCTTAGCCTAATGTGAGATTTCTGATTTCAAACACTTCTAATATTTCTAATAATACCCCACATTTGAAACAAAAATCTCAGTCTTTAAATAAATACAATTTTAATGAGTATGATATGCATATGCCCTGGAGAGTAATGCAAGTGTCGTACATCAGGAAAAGTGTCATTTGGACTTGAACTTACCCTAGTGAGATCATATTGGATTCACTTAGTGACACAGTGGATATAAAGATCTTGAATTGTTCACTCTTGTAGCAAATCGAAACAATAAGTCTCTCTTACAACACTGGTTGTATTCAGTAGTTCATGCAGTTTTGTTCTTTTTGGTCCTGAATAGATCCTGGTATTCATGATAGCTCTAGAGAATTTAGCCATATTCATCTTCATAAATGCGACCCCACATTTACTATCATATAAGTGACATCTATAGATATATTTAATATTAATGTCATTAAATGCAAAACATATCCTTAATATTTTACTTTTACAAAACACATTATCCATCATAAGAATGAGTTGATTTATGTGTTTTTTCTATTTGAATCTTATCTAACCAGTTTGTCTATTGAACCTAGACCATGGGACCTCCAATCTGCTAGGTTAGGTTTCCGCCGGATTCAACTCATTGATTGACTTTCAACCCAACCCCCTCGATGTAAACTTTATCTGCTCTCTTAGTAAGCCTTTTGTCAAAGATCTGCTAAATTTTCCTTTGACTTCACATAATGAATGGAAATTATTCCATTAGAAAGCAACTGTTTAATTGTATTATGTCTGTGCCTGATATGTCTTGACTTGCCATTGTATACACTATTCTTTGCCCTTGCTTGAGCTGCCATGCTATCACAATGTATACATATTGCTGTCACAGGTTTAGGCCAGACTAGAATATCCTTAAGAAAATTTCTTAGCCATTCTGCTTCCTCAGCAGCTTTATCCAGCGCTATAAATTTTGATTCCATAATAGATCATGCTATACACGTCTGCTTAGAGGATTTCCAAGAGACTGTTGCTCCTCCTAATGTAAATACATATCCGCTAGTTGATTTAGATTCTACGCTGTCAGAAATCCAGTTGGCATCATTATGTCCTTCTAGAACTGGTGGATGTTTTGTATAATGCAGTTCGTAATCTAAGGTATATTTTAAATACCTTAATATTGTGATAAGTGCTTCCCAATGATCACGCCCAGGACTACTTGTATATCTATTAAGTCTGCTTACTGCATAAGCAATATCAGGTCTAGTAGAATTCATTAAATACATTAAGCTGCCAATTATCTGTGAATATTCCAATTGAGAAATTGCATTTCCAGTATTTTTCGTTAATTTGCAATTTGCATCAAAATGAGTCACAATAGGTTTACAATCAAACTGATTAAACCTTCTCAATATTTTTTCCACATAATGAGTTTGCGTAAGAATATAACCATCATTATTTTTTTTTATTTGAATTCTTCAAATGACATAAGCTTGACCTAAGTCTTTCATGTCAAATTTCAAATTCAACATATTTTTCGTTGAATTTATAACATCCTTACTATTACCCATTATTAACATGTCATCTACATACAAGCATAACAATACACAAGAATCTTTCATATTCTTGATGTAAACACACTTGTCACATTCATTTATTTTAAATTCTTGTGTTAGCATTGTATGATCAAATTTTTCATGTCATTGTTTTGGCGCTTGCTTGAGTCCGTATAAAGACTTTATAAGCCTACAGACTTTATTTTCTTAACCTTTGACCACAAAACCTTCTGGTTGTTCCATATATATTTCTTCATCTAAATCCTCATTCAAAAATGTTGTCTTTACATCCATTTGATGTATATCTATATTATACAAGACAGCTATAAAAATTAACATTCTAATTGATGTTATTTTTGATATTGGAGAATAAGTGTCGAAATAATCCTACCATTCTTTTTACCGATAACCTTTAGGAAACAAACGTGTCTTATATTTATCAATAGTTCCATCGGCTTTAAGCTTTCTTTTAAAAATCTATTTATAACCTATTGGTTTATTTCCAGGTGATAAATCAACCAATTCCCATGTATGTTCTGTAAAATGGATTCAACTTCATTATTAATTGCTTCCTTCCATAAATGAGCTTCTGGTGAAGACATCAATTCTCTATATGTTTGTGATTCTGTTTCTGTCAAGAAGTTGATAAAGTCTGGTCCAAAGTTCTTTGGAGTTTTAATCCTCTTTCCTTTTCTTGGTTCGAAGATCTTTTCTTGAACCCTGCAGAAGTGGAAGGTTCATCTAGACTTTCTTTACGTAGTCTTTTATTAGATGAACTGAATTTTTATTCTTTGTAAGGAAAAATCCCTTCAAAGAATTCAGCATCCACAAACTCTATAATAGTATTTACATGCATATCAGTAATCTCAGATTTAATAATTAGAAATCTATAAGCCGTACTATTTCTAGCAAAACCAATAAACACACAATCAACAGTTTTTTATCCAAGTTTTGTTCTTTTAGGCAAAGGTATTTGAACCTTAGCTAGGCAACCCCACACTTTTAGGGTTTTATAAGTTGACAAACGTCCTTTCCAAATTTCATAAGGAGACTTATTAGTTTTCTTAAATGAAATTCTATTCAATATGTGATTTGCAATAAGTAGTGCCTCTCCCCATAAACTATATGGAAATCCTGAACTGATTAGCATGGAATTTATCATATTTTTCAAAGTTCTATTTTTTCTTTCCGCTACTCCATTTTGTTATGGAGTATATGGAGCAGTAGTTTGATGAATAATTCCATTTGTTGCATAAAATTCAACAAAAGCGGTGGACTTATATTCACCACCTCTATAAGTTCTTATTATTTTTATTTTCTTGTTTACTTGATTTTCTACTTCTGCTTTATATGTCTTAAACATATTCAAGGTTTCATCTTTATTTTGAATAAAGTATATATAACAATATTTACTACAATCATCTATAAAAGTGATGAAATAATTTTTTCCACCTCTTGTTGGTATGGACCTAAAATCACAAAGATCACTATGAATTAAACCGAGTAAATCATTTGATCTTTCTTGAATAGATTTAAAACTTTGCCTAGCAAGCTTTGCCTCAGAACATATTTCACATTTATGCTTTAAATCAATATTAAACTTTGGTAACAAACCTAAGTTTAACATTCTATAAATAGACCTATTATTAATATGCCATAATCTAGTATGCCACATATCAAACATACAATCAGTATAAACTGAAATATTATTTATTTTATTAATAGCATTAGTAACTATTACATTCAATTTGAACATTCCATCAGTCAAGTACCATTTCCCAACATATATTCCTGACTTGGTCAATACAAATTTATCGGATTCGAATACAAGTTTGAATCCTTTCTTGCTAAGTAAAGGACCCGACAGCAAATTCTTTCTAATTTCAGGAACATAAAGCACATTCATAAGGGTTACAACTTTTCCAAAAGTGAATTTTAACATGACAGTCCCTATTCCTTCAACCATCGATGAGGAGGAGTTGTCCATGTAAAGCTTTTCCCCAACAACAACTTGCTTGAAATTTGAAAACAAATTCTTATCACCACATATGTGTCTTGTAACTCCTGTATCAATCCACCAACCTTTTACATTGGAGACCATATTTACTTCAGATACTACAGCAACCAAATCCACATCCATATTAGTGACATTGGCTTCACTGTTTTTGGTAGGATTTGCATCATTCTTGTCTTTACGATGACGACAATCTTGTGCTCTATGACCCGGCTTTCCACATACCCAACAACTCCCTTTAATTTTCTTAAAATTCTGACCTTTTGGAGCATGAGGATTGGCCTTCTTAGTACCCTTTTTGTCTTTCTTCTTCTGGAATTTTGGTTTGGAAGAAGTTCCTTCAACAACGTTAGACTTTGCTTCAATTTCTGGTATTTCAGCAGCCTTGTCTCCCTTTCGATGGTCTTCTTCAACTCGGAGCCTCAAAATCAAGTCCTCCATTGTCATCTCTCGGCGCTTGTGCTTCAAATATATTTTAAAATCATTCCAAGAAGGAGGCAATTTCTCTATAATTGCTCCTACTCGAAAATTTTCATTGATAGCACAACCTTCTGCCAATAACTCATGGATAAGAACTTGAATTTCTTCAACTTGTTTGATGACAGTTTTGGAATCAACCATGTTATACTTGAGAAATTTTCTGATGACAAACTTCTTTGCTCCTGCATCTTCGGTTTTATATTTCTTCTCAAGTGAATCCCACACATCCTTGGTTGTTTTGAAAGAGGAATAGATATCATACAAGGAGTCATCAAGCCTGATAAGAATATAATTTCTGCACAAAAATCATATTGTTTCCAGGCTTCTATGGTTAACATAGTCTCATTTGTCATTGGATTTTCATCCATTTTTGGAACCTCCTCATTCACAATGTGTGCTAGATTCATGGTTGTTAAATAGAAGAGCATTTTCTGCTGCCATCTCTTGAAGTCCAGGCCTTTGAATTTTTTTGGCATGCAGTCCTTGGAGACATTACTCATTGGTTGTTGTGATGCCATAGTGTTCACAGCAAAGCAAATATACTTTCTGTTTCAAATGTTTAGAACACTAATTAACAAATATTATGAGTGTAACAGATGACAAATAACAACTTTTAAAACAAAATCAAGTTGCAGCAATAACAAAACCAAATTTTACAACAACAATTTATTATATATCTATACATAAATTTGAATGCACAACATCAACTGTATATATACAAACTAAAGCCCACTGCAACAATATATATATATATATATATTATATTATATTTTATCTATAATAGTCAAAACTTGAATAAGCAACTTCAATATATATATATATCCATAGTAGCCGTATACAAAGCAATATATTGAATACTATATTAATCAAACACCACTGATTTTGTTATATATTAGATCAACGTGACGCAAACAACAAAGAAACATATAATAAACAATGACAAATTTTTGTCTAAGATTGTTAGTACAATAGAACAGTGGTGATTAAAAGAAAATAGAAGATAATTTGTAAAATGAGATAATAACCACACACGGCTATATATAAATAAAAACAAACAATAATATACAAAAAAGAACTGACTTGAATTTGAATGATAGAGGCTTGCAGGATTGCAATGTCCTTAGACAGAAATTTCTCCCATTTTCACTGCTTGAAGGACCAATGGAGTTTGCCCTAGGATACAACTATCGTTCCTCTGTATCAAAGCAGATGATACAGAAGCTAAGCAAACTCTGAAACTTTTTTCCCCCAGTTTTCAATGTATGATATGAAAAGAAGAATTTAGATTTTGTTGTAGAATTTTCTCATTTCTAAAACTCTAAAATCAATTATGTATTTATAGACTAAGAAGAGACATTTTGAAGAGATATGTCTGTTCTTAAAAGAACGATGTTTCCTTTCAATTTGTTTTAAAATCAAATTTAAATTAAATTTAAATTCAAAAATAAAACAAACACTTTAACAGACAAATAAATGGATTTGGGCTCAAGTCAACTCCAAAGCTCAAACTTAGACAAGCCCAATTTCTTAGCTCAATGTGGGATTTTTTGTTTTAAACACTTCTAATATTTCTAACGAGAACATTTAAAGAGTGACGATAATTCCACCCCTTGAAAGCTGTATTTACACCCCTTTAATTAGATCACCTCATTAAAGAATATTCATAATCTACAATTTGTAAATACACCTACATTATACCAAAAATACCTTGAATTATAATTTTTTTAATAAAAAATTAACCCATTAATAATAAATTCTTATAACATTTCAATAGCAAAAGCAAAAATATTACCATTTAAAAACTTTCAATTTATGGGCATGATGGCTTCATTTTGCAGATCTTCAATTTATGTGTCATATTTCCTTGTTAAATTTATTATTTCTTTAGTTGATGATATTTTTTGAGATGATTCTTTTACCCCTTTTGTTCACAGTTGTGTTCTAGTTGATATTCATCAATAATAATATCTTATGTTTTCAAATAAAAAAACCTTACAAACTTTTATAGGTATGAAAATTTGTGGTGAATAAGGACAAGAACAAATCTAAAATTTCAAATAGTTGAAACTTTTAAGAAACAATTGATTTATTTTGTAATCATTTATTTTCAAAAAAAAAAAAAAATGGTGCCCAAATATCAACGTCAATATTTATGTTTTGGTATTCGATCACTTACTTTAGTGTAATAATTACAATCCCCAAATTTATCGAACTTTTCCCCTTAGGATTTGGAGAAGGATCCGCAAGAATAATAGAGAAGACCGAAGAGAAGATTAGTGCCAACAAAGCATAAACAGCCCAGTAACAAGCATGGACAGAAATTTTGGTAATTTAACTTTTTTCTCATTTCCCCAAAAAAAATTTGTAGAATGAAGCCGTCATTTGTTTTCGCTATCGAATGATTACAAGGATTTATTATTAATGGGTTAACATTTTATGAAAAAAAAATTATAATTCAGGGTATTTTTGGTATCATGTGGGTGTATTTATAAATTGTAGATTATGAATATTCTTTAATGGGATGAACTAATTAAAGGGGTGTAGGTACAGATTTTGAGGGATGGAAACATCGTCACTCACATACAAAATGAACAGACTTTTCGCGGGCTTGAACATTAGGTCTGGGCCAAACCCTAAGCGAGCCCAGATATAAACTTCTTGCAGTGAACGACTGTCCAGTTCACACCACAGCCTCACCCGAATAAAACCCTCCACCTTCCGGCACAATTACCATTTGTTTACAAGCAGCTGAGCGTGAGACTGAGAACACACAATCTATTTCGCTGCTCGGCGCTCGCACGCTACTTCTCCAAGCCACGTACACATATTCAAAACGTGAGTCACTATACCTCCGATTACGTGCTTCTTATGGTTTTAATTTCCATTAACTGTTGAATTTCTCAGTTTGCGATTTGTTAGTAATCGCTGCGCTTTTATCATCATTGCCATTGTATTTTTTTGCTTATTATTTTAAAATTTTGAACGCGTTTTTTTTTTTGTTTTTTTTGGTTTCTAATGTTCTAGGGTTTTAGACACTCTTTGCTGTAATAGTTTAAAATGGTTTCTGTTTGTTTTATTTTTCATGTATACAATATCTTGACGCTAGTTCAAGTGGCTGGATATGTTAGTTTAATGATTCCTTTTTTTCTTAATTTTAAAAAAATTGAAATTCATTGTTGTTTTTCCGAATTATAGGTATTAAATTATTATTATTATTTTTTTTAATTCTATTAATTGAAACAAATTATATGTTTGAATCTGATGTATCTGACATTTCCTAGTGTTTCTCTTTGTAAGATTATGCAGTTGTTTGTTCTTTGCATTTGTAGGAGTTTTCATGGATGAAGAGGAGAACATACTAGGAGCCATCTATGAAGATGATAACTTAGAATACTTCGAAGATGCTGAGATGCTGGATGCGGAAGAAGGAGAGGTTGTGGAGCATAATTCAAGTGCGCAAACCGATTTGGGGCAAAGTAGTGGTGGGGATGTCAATGTGGGAAAAGGGGAGTCGCAGAATAGAACTCGCAAGCGTAGGGCAAACAAGAAGAAGAATAAGAAAAGGAGGAGTGGGCCGGGTCAAAATTTCACCGATATAAACAGGTTATGTTGTTAGTTATGTTCAGTTGCTAGTGGATTTTTGAGTTGAATGCTTCAGGAGTTCATGCTGTAGTTCTGATGATGTTATAGTTTCTGTTCGCAGGTTTGTGTTGGATACATGTAAGCGTCTGAAAGAGAGGAAATCATATATGGTGTACACTGCTGTGGGTTGTTTGGGGGTTTCCGCATTAAGTGATCTTGTTAAAGAGGTATTATATTTTGTTCATTCTATCTAATTTTAGGTTCTCAGGAATTACTTGTTCGATATACAGGAGCAAAATTGTAAGTATTTAGAGAACAACTTGTATGCCTAATTTCAGTGTCTGGCATTTGTAATCAAATTTTTGATGTTCATTAAATCATTTCTGGATTTCTAGAATTTCAAGATGGCATACTTATGCTATCATGCTGATTTCGATTTCCTTAGAAACACCATATAATAAAAACCTTCAAGCTTTCTAGTGGTATGTGTTTAATTTTTCCCTAGTGCACCTCTTTGTGCTAAGAATGTGTATTTTGTGCATTTCAAATAATACTTTTGAGCTGGAACCTGTTTATGCTGAAAATCTTTCTGATTGTTCATGCAGTTTATACGTAAAGTAGAATTATTTTGTATACCTTATTGAACACCTTTCAGTGTTGTGCTACTGTCAATCCTGAGTCTGTGATTCTTATCAACCTAACCTTCTCTCCTACATGCGTGCTGATCCCCAATACCATTGGTATGTTTAGAAATCAACCACTTGGTTGTGTCGCGCCAAAGTAAAATTGGCTTGGTTCTTGTAAGGGAAGGTGAGAATCTGGGGTCTGGTTGGATATGGACCAGCTTAGAGTTGACAATGAAATCCACTTTATCTGAAGACATACTACCATTCTTGATATCTGATGCTTTATATTGTTTCCCTACCGTTGCAGATTTTTTCTTGCAGAATCCATTTTGCTGCTTCAAATTCTGTGCCTTGAGCTGAAATATTCCTTGGCTGATCCTTTACTGTTTGTGTAGGTTGATGCAATTTCTTCCTTAGAGTTTTGTGATCATCCTGCATGTAAACATACTTTAGATTTATGAACGACTTTGGTATAAAAGCAGGTATTTTTTGGAAAAGGGACTTCGACAGACATGGCTTTTTGCTTGTCTTAATCAAATTTATAATTATATTGTACTCATGTACTGTGCGACCTTTGAGAATACTTGTTTGTTATAAGACACCACGTCTTCTTTGCCGTCCTTTGGTATATACCATTTTGTATTGAGGTATGTATAATGAGATGATTAATTTTCAGGTGGATGCTATTCAGTCATGTGGAGGTCAGATGACTGCTGATGGCAAACGTTTTCGGACAGGTGGTGGCATATTATGGAACGTCATTAAAGCACGTGCACCAGCAACCTATAAAGAGATAATGAAGAAAACAAAGGAATTTGAGGTATTTTTGAATTTGGTTTTATCGATACATATTGAAAACAATTCATTTGCAACTTCTGTCATATTATTGTTCATAGTAGCATATGAGTGTATTAGACGATGTTTGTGTGTGTCCATGACATGATAGGGAGTGGAAAAAACAGGATTGGGATTTAGTTCTACTTCTACAGAGTACATCCTAAAAATAAATGTACTTACAAAAAAACTTAAAAACAAAAGCTTTTTATCTTGCAATCATATTCCATTTTGTGGCAATAAACAGTGGTCAATAGCTTTTCACTGCCATCATTACATGGCAGTTCTGATATTCTCTTCTGCATTAGCTTTAGAAATTGGAGGATGTCATGAAGCACCTTATTTCTAACTTGATAGGGTTAATATGCGGAATCTTGTTTCCACCTGTTGAATTTTTTTTTGTTGACTTCCATGCATGATGCCGTTTGAACTTGAACAAAACATATATTATTTTATTGCTCAGTTATATCTTCCTTAATGATGTCCTCTGCTGTCTGGTATTATTATATCATGTCTTACTGTAAACACTAAAGCCTATGCATTTTTCTATTCCTTTTCATTTTAAGTGCTGATTTATTTATCTTGATTACGATTTTGTATGTCATTCTGCAGAAGCAATTCAGGCAACAAAACAAGAAGCAAGTACCGGAGCAAATCAAAGAGGATTTTCAAAGAGTGACTTGTGCACCCAGTAATGAAAGCTCAGTCACTATTCCAGATGGTTCTCAGTCAGTGCCTCAGAATCAACAGGAACAGTCAAATGCTGAAGGGAATCGCAAATCTGTTCATGAAAGGATCAGGGTACCTGTTTCTTATGATGATCTCCTTGGAGAGGATCCCAAAGATGATTCTGTTTAATTTTTGGGAAATATACTACAAGTTGCCATCAATTTTGAACTAATGGGTGCAAAATGATTTGATTAATATACCTTTCCTAAAATTTACAAGAGTTCTTTTCCTCATCTTGCAATAGGCTCCGGAGGGTATTGGCAGTTTATTTTCCTATAAAAGAGTTCTTCCATTACAATTTTGAGGCTTTTGGTTTTGTAATTCTTCCATTTGAATTGCTCTTTTATAATAAGAGCTAATGTATATACAGAAACTCCGTTTTGTACTAGCCCCATTAATATGGTTGCTTGCCTCAGAAGAGTTTGGGAGGCGTTGCTAGTTTACTAATTTGGAAGAGTAAATAATTTCATGCTAGTTATTTTGTGCTGCAATCCTGAAGACATACGGCCACTGCCTGGGAGTTTTAGTTGGGCACTATCTGCAGTTGGTCTATAGAAGGCTTGCATTAGGATGTAACGGTTTTGCTGGTCCTTATATTGCTGTTTAGTATATAAAAGAGTTGCCATATCTTCACCCCACGAAAGTTGTTTGTACATCCCTTTTTGTGTGTGCACCCTTTAAAAATTTGTCTTTTGTTAAGTCCCATTTTATACCAAAAATGCTTTTCTTTTAATTTTATATTTGTATGTGGGAGAAGAGTTAGGAGACAACAATCTTACTCATTACTTTTGGACATGAGGGGGCTACATCTATTTTGAATTACGATAGAGAAGGCAATGGCCTTCTTATCTTTTCTGGTTTGGGAGAGGGCAGTGGCTCATCCCACTATTTTCTCTTTTTTTGAAAGAGAAAAAAATAGAATCAAGATTTAAAATTATTCTTCACCCCACACCCCCTCGGCGGCGCCCCGCCCCCCTTCAAAAAAAAAAGAATCAAGATTTGAAGTAAAACTGGGGCTGTGAGACCACTAAATCATATCATACATACAAGATAAAGCATTCCTTGCAATTTCATGATCAATTTGATTTCCATCTCTGGAAATTGAATGAGAAGGGAACCTCCCAAGTATGGAAAAATAAGCTTGAATTACATGGATCATAGGGCCACCAAACACATACAGATTCGAAGTATTAAAGGATATTGTCGCATCCGTTGAATCGCATTTTACTTGATTCACTTAATACCAGCATTCATGGCTGTAATTGTAAAATAAAACTTATAGGACAGGAAAGACTTCACAAATATCGAAGGAAAAGACAACCATTGGAGTGAGGCTATAAACGGCATGGATGGTATCGGTGTGGTTTGATGCTCTCTCACTCATGATCAGTGCCCCAACTCCAACTCTACCAGTAAATGTCATTGCTAGCAATATTAACATCATTTCTTTTCAATCTCGAAGTTTTACAGTTTTTTTTTTTTTTTAATGATTAATTTTAAGTTAGTCAAATTTTGAAAAAGTAAAATATTTATAATTTGAAGGATAATATTAAAATTTTAAGAATATATAAGTTTGGGTGCACATACAATTTTAAAGGGGTGGAAACATCGCTGCTCCATATAAAAATGTAGGTCCAAGACCAAATATGACTTGACCGATTTCGATCGTCTTGTTTGCCAGAGGTAGTGCGACTAGCTTTTTCCACCAAGTCCTCAATTTATTAAGTCTATCCTTAATATTCACACCATTAAATGATTCTAACGCATTGTTTGTTATTAATCAATGTTGAAAGCAAGTGCCGTGTGTAATCCTCGATATTGCATAAGACAACATCTGTTATGTAGTTTTGAATTAGTTAAAAGGTATTAAAAAGAAATTAGTCTATTACAAAGAAAAGATGGTCGATACATAGTACTTCAACTCTCCAAGCATAAAACTCCATGTTGTTGCCTCTTTTGAAGGAAGAGGCAAACAACAGTGCAATCGTCCATCCTTGAAGATGGAAACTTCTTTTTCCACGCTATGTTTGCTGCCTCCACCACCGCTCTTGCAGCCTCCTGCTCGCTCTCTGCCTTCCACACAATGGACGCAACTTGGTTGTTACTAAGCACATCCATCACCTGTTGTACAATGGTACATACAAAATCAGTCACGGCCAAAACCATGTTGCCATAATAATGCAAAGTTTTCATGGAAAGGACTTATACCCCATCACTTGCTAGAAATATGAACTGGTCATTGGAAGTTAGACGGCGATGGGAGATGTCAGGAATGGCAATCACGCCATAGTTTTTGAGAAGGAAGTCCCCGAATGCTCGAGACATTGCTAGGCCTGGAGAGTCCTCATGGGGCAGCCACACTCGCTGGATGTGTGGTTCTTCCTTTAATGCTAGTACTCGACCATTGCACTTTCTTATTCTCTCTGCTTCACCTACACATTACGATTAAACAATTGTCATCAACAAAAGAAACCATTGTGTAACCAGCAAAGAATCTCCAATTTCACAATTTTGAATGAGAAAAAAGAGAGGTGCTTACTGGGTAAACTTGGTTTTAGATCAGTTGTCAACTGGACAGCTTTGAGTTCTCCTTGCTCAGATATTGTCCCTAACACAGCTCTTGAGTCACCAAGATTTGCTATAACAAGATCTTCACCCTGGTAAGTAAATTCCAATTTGCAGAACCAAACACATAATAAATTATATTAATATTACTACTAAAGTCAAAAGAATGCAATAAAAGGATCATTGATTTATAATAATTTTGAGCAACAAAACTTGTTTTTGTACCTGTCTTATGACAACAACTGCGGTAGTTCCACTACAAGAGCAGTCCAAACTTTCTTGAAGCTTGACTTCTTTGTCCATCACCTTGAAAGCACTAACACAAGCCTCTTGCCATTTGTAGAAGTCATTGCTTGGTACAGGTTCTTCACCATCTCTGGTTTGGAAATTCTTGTCATTTTTGGCTGATTTAATCTTTGTAATTGTATTCTTTTGGCCAAGTAGAAGTGATGGCAGTCGATTCCTCACAATCTTGCTCACTATGTGACCATTCTTTCCATGACCATCAAAAACTCCACAAAATGCTCCACCTTCCATTCCATAGTCCTTCAAATATATAAACCAAAACAAGTTAACAACCAAAAGCCTAGTAAAACAAACTATGATCATTATTTGTATAAAAAACAAAATCATGCACATACAAAAAAAAAAAAATGTAACACAAACCTGGCATAGAACAGCAGCATCTTGGTTCAGTCCTTTGCTTCCTTGCTTAGAATAAACAGAAGCTGGTTTCTTGGCTTCATTAGAAACAACACTTTGTTCAACCAATATGGCATTTTCTAGACCATTTTCATGGCAACTTTCAGGCACCTCACGAATCTCTGAAGATGCAACAGATATGCAGATTCCCATTTCAACTACTAGAGTAACACAAGTCTAATAAAAACTCCAATGACTAGTGAACCGGTCTCTGTGTGTAATCATGTATTTAAGGGCCCCCTAAACGCGCATGTTAGCAAGATAATAATTGTAAATTTGTGCACAAGTGGCTCCCAGAGAGCTGAAAACACACGCTCTGCTTACAATAATTTATTGTTTTTTTAATTGTTGTTAATTATTTTAGACTGCCCCAAGATTCACTTAAAGGGGCATCTATGGTGTATCCTTGTAATATTTTTATATACTTCTTAGTTGTTACTCTGTGTTCATATGCTGTACATAAAAAGTTTACTGTAATAATTTTTTTTTTTTAAAGATATTATTTACGATGGGAATTATTCAAATTAAACAAGTGTTCTTTATAAGCAAGATATACAATAATTTTTTTAATTTTTCCAGTCTAAGTGTGGTTATTTTGAATCATTTCTGAGCACCTATAGTGGGTTTAAAAGTGTTTTTGATGTTACCAAAACCACTTTTAAATAGTTGAACCAAGTTACCAACATTGGTATGGCTGCTTGCCATCACTTTTTTTTGGGACGACATAGAAAAAGTAAAATGGGTGGTCACTTCTAAAAGTTGAAAGAGAGGAGTTGTTGACCTTTGACCAACTTGAAGCACTTTACAAAGAAAAGACTGGATCCATGGTAATTGGAATTCGTTAAGAGTGCCATAATAGCTCGGAGCCTAGGACAAATCCATCAAAAGAGATGCATAAAGATACACTTGGTCAACCCTCTATATAAAGAAAAAATTTCAGCTATATAAATGGCATATTAAATATATGATTATAGGCTTATAGGGAGAAATTGTGGTTTATAATTCTAATTTCTAAAGTATATGATTTTAGGCTTATAGAGTGTAATTGTGGTTCGTAATTCTATGGCAAACTTGCACAAGTTGAGTAGCCAACTTAGGATAGGGACATGCCCATAAATCTCTCATGCTGATGAGATTATTGAGATGATCTTGACCATGTAAAGTGTAGACCCTTTGTTTTTTTGAACATCACACAAGAATGTATTGTTATGATATGATTATTATCCATCGTAGTTGACTTTGCATCAATTTTTTTTTAGAGGGTTGTGTTTAAGTGGGCCATTTTCTCCAATTGTAAGGATCTGTATTTACGCTGTAGCATCCATTGGCTATGATATTTGAGAGAAAACAAGTGGGGAGAAAAGGACTTTCTACATTGTTAAGTAGTATTTTCTCTATTAACTAAGCAGAAAAAATAGACAAATTCTAATAAAAATGTAGTCAGTTGATTATTTCTTTAGAGAGAAAAACTTTAGCCACACAAGAAAGGGCAAAATTGTTGAAAAGTATTTAAAGGTTTGTTTACACAATATTATAGATTTGATTAGGGGTGGGCGTTTTTAGGTTCAGGTTCGGGTTGAGTTGGGTTGAAAATCCCTCAACCCAACCCAACCCAATAATTGTCGGGTTGGGTTGGGTTAAATCGATCGGGTTAGCACTTCGCTCAAATACAAAACATTCCTATTAATCAACTTATTTAAATGCAAAACATTCTCATTGATTACATAATAGATTTAATACAAATAAAGTTTAAGCCAGTACATATTTTTTTTTTTTTTGAAACAGGTTCAATTCACCACAAAAAGGCAAAAATAAATAAATAAATAAAATCTAGGACAATAATTCTAATAAAATTCGTCAATGCAACTTGTTTGCTATCATTAAAGTCTTCAAAAGTAGGGGTGGGCGTTTTCGGGTTCGGGTTGGGTTGGGTTGAAAATTTTTCAACCCAACCTAATAATTTTTCAACCCAACCCAATAATAGTCGGGTTAGGTTGATTGAGTTAGATTTAATTTACCACAAAGGTACAAATGATTTAGTTGATAACTTTCTTAGTCTTGGTAATTTGATTACAGATAAAATAAATACAAATAAAAATCTTGTAAATAAAAGAGTAAATTCGACATAAAAGTTGTCCTTAATTTTTATCCTGAACAAATATTCTTCTAGAGAGGGGAGAAAATCTTGGATTTAGAATTAGGGATATACATTTGTCGGGTTTCGGTTGGGTTGGGTTAAAAAAACCCAATTTAATTTTCAACCCAACCCATCTAATTTTTTTAAGATGTAATCCAACCCAACCCAATAAAAAACAGTTGAGTTGGGTTGGAGATGCCTACCCCTAGATTTGATAATTCGCTGATGTCAATTTTTTGATAAAAGTAGTTTCACTTATAAGCAAAACATTCCCAACACCCCACCTGTTGCAGAAATCAAGCCGACCATAACTAATCTTCAAAGAAATACGCATTTAATATAGATAAATAGGGAAAAATAAAATAAAATAAAACCGTTGGGTTGCTTAGATAATTCTGCCAACTTTGCCTGGCTTTTGGTACAGCAAGAAAACCATTGACTACACTTACTTAATTATTGGATTTATATTTTAAACACTGCCTTGAATCTACGTGATTCGTTTTCTTTAGTATCAATAATTGATGATCCGATGTGTACTGATATTGATACAAAATTGGTATATAATTTCAAAGGAGAATAAGAGGAAAGATTCCCCTTAAACAAGACTATCACCTCATAATACTTTTTCAAGATTTTTGACATTTGAGAAACTTGAATTACGAAGTGCCTAATCACTTATATATATATTTTTTGAATCAAAAGCACTTACTTTTATATCTATGAAGAGATGTGAAGATTATCTAAGTTCAGATGGGCAGCTGATCACATATATTTGATTGGCTGGAACATGATAAAGATAATGAGAATGATCATCATAATCTCCACGTCCCTAACCCTTAAATGCAGACATTTTCAGGTACATTTCAGATTTGTTTGTTTAATCAAACTGTAGATCCTTTAAAATGTTCTATGAACTTCAATAATTCAGATAGCTTCTATTATTAGAAGAATTTAGAATCTCTGCTTCATAAGGTATAACAAAATTACATTGGATAAGTAAAGAATCTTATCATGAATTGCAACTTCATCTCATCTAAATTGTTTATTGTTATTATTATTATTATTTTTAACGATGTCCTTAGAGATTCCATCAAGTTATAGGTAACTTGTCCTTTGAAAGATGATGGCCTCAACAGCTTTGTCCACATGTTGAACAAAACATATCTGTGTAGGACATCGCATGTAAACATGTTATATGTATGTCTGATTAATAAACTCAGAACTTACCATGTATGAATTTAATTCAAAGTCCTAATCTTTAGTTCTCTTAACCTTTACTAAGCTTGATAGATTATTAAAGAGGACTTTTAACATGAAGGATGTCATTGCATAGGCAAAATCTTAAAGTATGAATCATATAGAAATAGATAATATCCGTCTTACCGCAAACTTTTTCTCGTTTGCCAAATCCAACCAAACATGGACAAAACTCAATAACAGCAAAAGTGTTATGATAGCATTTAGAAATGAATTGTCATGAGCTTCTTGCTAATACCAAGAATAGGGAAGAATGAATTATCTGAGACTACTATATTAATTTTCCTCTCAAACAAATAGCTTAGAAATGAATTCACCATCTGCTTTTCAGCATAGAATTTCATGTTTGGTATTTCAACAATCCACTCCAAATATCAAAAGAGCTGACAACTTGTAGAAAAAGATAAGAAAAGGTCAAACAAACTATACATATAATTCAACAACTTATTACAACAACCTAAAAGCATACAAGTGAGAACCGATCCATATTCTCACTGGCTGGATACAGGAACACTTTCTTCACCATTTGTTGTGTCAGTTACAGGTGATTTCTTTACAAGAGACTTGGGTATGTCAAGGTCCTCCTGTGGACAACGTTGTTGAGGATGCGATAACAGCATACAAATTTGGCGGTAGAGGACACGTGCTGATCCCTGCCCACTCTCAAAAATGTATCCCTCATACTCAGTAACAAGTTCGAGGGCATCAACAAGAGCATCATAGACCGCCTGGGGGCAGTTGTCAGGCGCAGGCTTGTCATGGAGGTACATCACATCCAAAGTGAAGAGTTTCTGGTTCACTGGCCATTGATGTTGTGGTCTTACAGATGATCTGCAATATATAAGAATCTACATGCAGCAAAATATCAGACCCTCTGCTGGATTTTATTCACATTCAAGAATTACCACCTCAACCCAGCAGGCCAGCACATATACTCAAGCAAGCAAGCAAAACTGATGTAGGACACTTCTAGAGACCAAAAATGGGGCAAACAATGTCGCATTTGGACCCATACCGTTTTGAAGGTCTAAGTGAGACAGACAAAAGTCACCTATGCCTACGTGATAGACCATAAGAAAATCTCAAATTCAATCATTTTGGGCTCCGTTTCTAAAATTCAGTTATTTATTTATTTTACTTAAACTTTTTAAATCTTAATAACTTTTAGTAGAAATTTCCATTTTCAGTTCCATTCGTCGTGCTGAGTTTGATTAGGAAAGGTCTTTAGATCAACAGATTCTAGTAATAACTCAAATTGGGTAAATTTGAGAATTTCTTATTTGAATTATTTTAGCTTTTCCTGATCCTTGTGGAAAAGGGTTTGCATTTTTCCATTTAAGCCAGAGATCCGAAATTCAATTATTAGTTATTAATTATTAGTAAAAATCTTTCCTTTGGAGCAAATTACTTTGTTGTGGATTCGACTTTTATCACTTTCACTTTGTCAAAAACTTTGCCCTATCTCCCTGGACTTTCTGTCTTCAGATCATATCTGCTTGACTTTAGGAGGATAAACATCGGTCACAAGCCAGCGAGGTGCAACACTATCCTAGATAACTGAGATACTAGAGAAATAACCAACTTAACAAATCTGCACCTCTCCGGATCTGTTTCCAACCTGTCTGAGAGAGGCTTCACCCCAGCTTATCTCAACTAAACAAGCGAACAATGCCTACATGGCATTTTGACTTTTTAACCTTGCTATTATTAACCCAGATTGTCAACACATGCAAACACACATTCGGTGTTCTAACCACACTTAGAACAATACCAACAATTTCCCAGACAAATAAGAGTTTAATAGATGAAAGTAATCCTGTAATCATATATCTACTAATAAATGCATAAGCGCATAGCGAAAAACTAAACCTTACCACTCTGAGAATCCGGTTCTGTGCACGAGATTTCCTAGCTTCATGAGCGGCTAACTTAAACAGATGTGTGAGATCCGCCTGACCAGAAGGAACGGTGGCTGATACATCCTTAACAGCC
Organism: Litchi chinensis; assembly: GCA_019925255.1. Lineage (NCBI taxonomy): Eukaryota > Viridiplantae > Streptophyta > Magnoliopsida > Sapindales > Sapindaceae > Litchi > Litchi chinensis. The sequence goes on from CM034461.1 coordinate 44,560,640, forward strand.
GAAATGGCAGATTCTACTTCACTGCTGAAATCTTTCCTAATCTAAAACATATCAAAACAACAAACACAGTCAATTCCTATGTACAATATCAATTCCTCAAAAATCAACAACAATACAAAATTTATAGCTCATAAACAATCGCTAATCATATCACATCACAAATCATTACTGCATCCACATTTTGGCATCCCATCTAAACGTAATTTGATTACTAAACACAACAGCAACAAAATTACAAGCTTCAGATTAGCATCAAACTGATAACAAACAATATAGAAAACCTAATACATACCAAAATGCCAAGTTGTTAGATCAAATATAAAATACAAGTAAACCCTAAAAATCATATCTTTGCACACTGAGGACTGTTTGTTAACCCTAAAAACCCTAAAAAGAGGAAAACATGCCAATATAAAACACAAGTAAAACCTAAAAATCATATCATACCCAAGAAGTGGTTTTGGCGAGAGTGGCGAAAGCGAAGCGGTGATCGGGGTTCATGGAGAGCTTGATGTTGATGAAGAGGAGAATGGCTTGCTTGATAGACTCTAGTCTGGTGAGTGGTCTTCCGTTAACAGTCGATGATTTCAGTTCTACTAGCGATTCTGCGTCTACGTCGATGCAGAATAGTATATCCTCGCTGTTTATGCGTCTTGGTGGTAGCGTGAATCGCCCCCCAGCTGTGCTTCCTCCGTCTGCTCCCTCCATTTCTCTCTCTCTCTCTCTACTTTGGAGACGGAGACGGAGACGGCTCCGGATCTGCTAGTTTTGTTTTAGGGAGTGAAGGGGGAAATCGGGCGTGAAATGAAGCGGTCTGAAAACGGTTACGGGTCGTTGGTTAGATTTGGTAAGGGAATCGGAACCCGCTTTGGTTTTTATTGTACGTGACAACGAGGTGTTGGTTTCTACGGATTGAATTTAAAAAAAAAAAAAATGCTTTCACTAAGCCAAATCAATCGGTAGATTTTTTTTTTTCTTTTCTTCTTTTTTTTTTTAAGATTTAAAATGAAAGAAAACTTTTTTTTTAAGATTTATGGGATCTAGTGGATCACTGCTAACGATGAAGAGAGGATATCTCACTCCTATCAAGAGAAAACTCATAACTCTTACTTTATATTCAAAAAAATAAAGGTCAAGGTGGGTACTCAAACACTTTTATTAGGGAATAATGAAAACTTTCTTTATTTGTATACACATTTATACAAATAAATACTTAAAATAAACGCATATGACATTTATATTCTGACTAATATTAAGATGTTAAGAATATTCTTGAAAGATGTTACTTGATGTATATTTCATAAATTTTTAAGATGTGTGTCAAATTTTTTGATCATAGATAGTTTATGTAAAGAAGGGCTAATGAAGGCAAACATTAGGTAGGATAGTAACTTTTCACTTAAATCAACATAGGAAAAGATCTCTATTTTTTTATGTGGTAATCGCGGAATAAATACTTCATAAGTTCATATTAATGACTTTATTTTAGATATATCAAAATTATTATTATTATTTTTAAATATCATGTTATTTGATTATGAATTAGTAAAAGTAAAAAGAGAAGTATAGTTACACAATATGTAGAGAATACTAAGTATCGAGATAGAAATTTCTAATTAGTATTGATTGGTATATATATATTTGAAATATTATTGATTTGTAAAGTTGTTTTGGAAAAATAAGTAATGAAAAGAAAGTTTTATATATATAAAAAAAAAAAAAAATTCATAGCATGAAAAACATACATTGGATTGATTAGTTGAAATTGAGTAATGCATTTTCTAAGCAACTTTAAAAAAAAAAAAAATTATGAAAGTAAAACAATAAAAACTAATAAAGTTTCATCGTGGAAAGAGAAGAACTACCAATAGATATCAATGGTAATGTAATTGTGATCTTATATTGAATGTTTTAATTTGTTTTCTTTACAGCTTACCTTTTTAAATTCATTTTATTTGAGTTTTAGATCTACGCTCCATATATCCACAATTTTCATAGACACTTAAAACAGAATGCAATAAATAAGAACCTCCGCCGGTGGGCGTGGCCATAAGATACTAAACAATTACCAACATCAAAACGGTGCGTCTTCTCTCGAGTTTCGAAATGTAGCCAAAAGAAAAGGAAACGGTGCGTTTTGCCCGTTTCTGTTGGGCCAAGCACTTAAGCACATGGATCCAATACACGCAATCCAGCCTGAAGCAGCCCGATTCAAGTAAAAACGGGTCATTGGAGAGGTTGGTCAAGCCGGTTAGCGTAACCGAAGTAAAAATCGGGTTATCATTTCACATGACGAGGCAGAGGCGTTCCTTTACACGTGTCATCCACGTAAAACGCTGCCGTTTTCAGGACGAAAAGGTTTCGTCCGCGATAGTTGTGCAATTACAGTGACAGAGGGTAAAGACTCCAGAGGCAGATATCAGAAATGGCGTGTTTACATGATCATAGTTGCGAAGATCACGATTGCTCCTCCGATTGGTCTCTGTACAAACATATAGACCTATCCAAGGTTGGCGACCTCTGTCGCGTCTGAAATCTATCAACTATTTTTCCTTAATCATTACATTATTATTATCATTGGTATGCTTTTTATTTATATATTTATATGCGTTCTAATTTTCGTGTTATGCGACTCCCAAGCTATAGTAGCTAAGAATGCGATTGTAGTGAACTGGGTGTTGTCGATTGTCGAAGGAAATGAAAAAGTTGATAACTTTTTTGGTCTCGTTTGTGGATGCGTGAACTTGATATTGTTGATTTTTATTTGTTGGTATTCTGTTATTATTTGTACTTGAACTGTTATCGAGTTACAAGGTTTTGTGTTGGAAAAGTTGGATAGGAACATATTGCTGTATGTGCTCGTATTGTATTTCTGAATATTGTATTTTTTCATACTTGTTGGCTGAATATTGTATTTCTGCTTTCAGGTGACTGCCTTAAACGAGGCTGTTCCTGGAAGTGTTAAGTCAATTTTTAAAGCGTGGGAGCAGCGTCTTGACTCTTCTGGGGTAATTTGTCTATGCATTTACATACATATATCACATCTAATTTGTTTCCAGATATTGGACTGTTTTCGTAAAGTTTTGTGGGAATAAGTTTTTCATAATGCAAATAGGTGAACATATTGTTGAGGTGAATGATTTTATCTGGTAAATTCAAAGTTTTGCAGAGCTTGCCTTTTTTTTTTTCCAAATAATTGTGAAGCATTTCACAATGACCTTTACAATTCACATACTTCCAAGAGTAATTATAACTTGGATATAGGATGATATTTCTGTTGCAGATTTTCTAGGCCATCCTTCAATGATGAAATACAACTATTCGTTAATAGACAACATGTTTTGATGTTAGTGTATTGTTTCTGTGATTTGTTAAACTTAACTCTTCGTAAAGATCTAGTTAGGAATTTTATGAAAAGCACATGTCAAATTTCTCTTAAAGGAGTTTCTACCAGAGAAATCTGGATAAAATCTGGAGATTACATTTGTGGTAAAAGGTGGCAAGCCTATCTCAGTACTTAGTAAATACTTCAGCATGCCTGGGATTTAATTGAGATAGATGTTTTCAAATCAAACTACGAATGTTTATCATATTTATTTAATTTGCATTGTAATAGAAAAGTTTTAACTCATGGATGGTGAAGCTCATTTAACCCTTTATTTATGGAGTCAGGAACACTTGGAAAGTAATGAAGGTGATCCAGAGTTACTTGTGTATATTCCGTAAGTGACTAGTTTTGCTAGTTTCAGAATCTTCTGTATTTTTGCAACATGATAAGTCTCTGTGATGTGAAAATATGTTGTGTTCATTCCTTTATATGTTCAGTTTCATTAGCAATCAACTTCCTTTGTTTCAATGATGCAATGTGCCTGTCTATATCTAGGATCTCAAAATTCTATTATATGTAGCTGAGTGAAGAAAATAAATAAGCTGGTATCTCAAGGATCGGACAAGTTGGCATTTGTTACCTATAAAAAAATCATGTATTTATTCTCTTTCTAAGACCTTCATATATCTTAGCAATCTTTTGGTCTGAGTTTTTTCTTCTTAATTAATTAATTAATTTTTTTTTTTTTTTTTTGCCAAACCTCACATGTTTGAACTGCTGTTTGATTATAAGCTAATTTCATGTATAAGCTTTGTAAATATCAAATGAAAGTTGTAAATATGAATGTGGTTTTTGCTTCATGGAGCAGCTTTTGTGGTATATAGAGTTTTCTTTTTATTTGATAAAGCACTGCATTCTGAAGTCTTTTGTTAGCGGTCATAGTCTTGTCTCTAATCTTGTGCCCTATAATCAATCCATTTTTTTTGCTTACCAGGTTGTTGTATGTAAATATAATGTGGACTATGAGATGTTATTCATTTGTTTGTCTTGGATTTATTATGTTTTAGAAGGGCTCATGAAAATTTCGTTCTGATTAATTGTGACAGATTTACTTCAGATGTTAAGATCAAGAGCATTTCAGTTGTTGGTGGTGCTGATGGAACGAGTCCTTCCAAGATGAGAGTGTAGGTTGTTTAACCTTGGGAATTTACGTATGCTATCGTGTTTCTTTATCAATGACTCTAGATGGACATCATATACTATTCATCCAACATGTGGACATGACTTGAACAAGATCAAGCTCGATATGTTAATAGTATACTAAAATTTGTCTTAATTGTATGTTGATAAGGCTGACCCATTTAACATGATAATTAAATAGTTGAGTTTGCATTGACATGTATAATCAGAAGTGTAGTGGTAATTGACCTGATAGTGTTATGCTGATCTATTTGTAACTTGACCTATGTTAAGACGTTTAACTTGTATTGCTTGGATTTATGGATTATATTAAAAAAATGATTGATATAATTAGATTTTACATGCCACTTTTCCACTTAGTTTTAACAGTAACTTTCCTTTCTCTTTCCCTCTCTGGTGCATCTACCCGCCCTCTGACACACATTTCTTTTGCTACCTTGATGCGGCTTGCTATGTTGGTAATTTACAATTATTGGAGAGGTGAAGTGTCACCTTTTAATTTTCATATATAAATTGTCTCTCTCTTGTTCTCTTAATCATGTTATTTTCTTGCACATCTCTCTTTCTTTCTCTCTTTCTCTCTAACTGTGCTTGGGAACAATGGTGGTTTGCGTGAAGAAAGTTTTGAACTTAGGCCTTCAGTGCTATGCCAGTTTAGTCTTTACAGAAAGAATGATTCTTAAATTTTCTCTCCGTACTAGTGACTTTTTATTGAAAGAATGAAGCACTGCCTGAGTTTTCCTTTTTCTATTAAATCATAATTAGGTTCATTAATCGAGAAGGTATTGACTTCTTGGATGCTCAAGGTATGCAAGCTATTCAGGTATGCCTCATGTTGGCTTCTCATTGATTACTGATAAGTTTAGTGTTTAATTTATATGATATATTTGTATTTTTTGTTTCAAGGAGTGGGAATTGGTTGAAAATTTGCAAGGAGTGTTAGAATACCAGACAAGGTAATCATTACCTACTTCTCAATTTAGTCAACATTCAACGTTGACTGTTTAGGAACACTTCATCTTTTAAAATAGTACTTGTTCTGTCCCATATTGTTTCAATATGCCTTGTTAGGTTGACATGTCATCTACTGTTTCGAGATGAACATTTTGGATTTTGTTTCATCATTGCTTATCTTCCACTTACCGATCTCGTATTAACCCATGTTATTAGATATTCCAAATTTCAAAGTGTAGCAAGTATCACATTGCATTTCCCTGAAAATTTTGGGGGTGACACAACCCGGATACACTACATTGGTTTAAAAGGTGAAGCTACCCAGGTAATTTGTCTGATATCAAGCTTGTTGGTTGTAATGATGTTTTTTTTTTCTCTTTTTGTGCTTTAAGTTTTTGTGCTTCATCTGACACCACATCAACTCTCTCTCTATCGATTTTCTTCTCCTGCAGTTGAAGAGGGATGTTGTTGCAACAATTGTTTATGAAATCACACCGAATCCTTCTGACCACAAGTAAGCATTGATTGTTCTCGTAAAATTACTGTAATATAGAGTTGTCAAATTTATTAATGAATTTCAGTTTTGATACAAGGAAAAAATGTTCAAATATCATATATGCAATTGAAGAGTATGTTGGTGAATTTGGGAATGTCATATATACACCTTGGACTATTATGGAGGGCTTGAGATCATTTTAGTATCTTTACATTGAATTGATCGATCAATGCTCATCTAGGTTTCTATTGATTTGCATCGGAGTATATTGATTTAAAATTTTGCTTGGGGCCTTTTGCTTCATTACAACACAGATTTTCCAAGCAACATTGCCAAGGTCACTGCATATTTCTTTGTTTTGGTTTTTGTTCACTTTTTTAAAACCAGTTTGCTTGCTGGTAGGTGGGTCTAGATGTTAAGAATGTCAATGGTAATGACATAAAGATCGTGTCTGTTACGTAATTCAAACTGATTATCAATGGATTGCTGTCCATTACCTACAAAATCTTGTTCGAATCTGTATGTTGCATGCTGCAATATTGTTAATCCTTTTGATTAAAACTGAGGGGTTCTGCAGGACAAAGGCCGAACATGGCGGTGGTCTGTCACGTGTGGAGTGAAGAATTCGTTGTTTCCAATCATGATTTGAATCGCTGTTTTAATTTGATGTTGGAACTAAAAAAGCTTTAAGATTGCGTGGCATGCTTACCTTGGCTAATGTTTAGCAGGAAGAAATAGACTTTGTATTATAAAGGCGCGAGACTGTATATGCAACACCAGAAATAGACTAATGTGAAGTTACTGCCTGAGCAGTTATAATATATTTCAGTTCTGTTTGAATATTGAAACTATTCCATCCAAATTTTCATCTAAAATTTTCATCATAGCAATGTCATGGCAAGTTATGTCACGAAATAAATTTATAGCTAGTAAGCTTTTAAGAATTGTTGACGACCCAGGCAGATTTTTTAACAGTCAAAGATTAATCTCTAGCACGATTAATCACTCAATTATTAAGAGTAATAATATATTTAAGGAAGGTATATTTAATTTAAAATTTATTGGAATTTGATATATGGTAGATTTGTGTGGAATTGATGGATTTTATAGATTTTATATTGATTTGTTAAAATAATTTTAAGAAATCCAATGAGATTTTAAGAATAGGGCAGTATTTATGATAGATTTTTTAAAAGCTTAAATTGAATATATCTAATTTGTATAGATTTCAGTAGAATTTAAACAAATGTGATTTGAATGCACTGTTGACTGTTGGAAATTTTGATGAACTTTTATAAAAATCTTAATTAAATATATCCAAAATTTTAAAATCTTTTAAATTTTAACAAAATCTTAAATTCAATACACCCCTAAATTAATAATAATAGAGTGAACATTCAAGTAAAGATTCTTTGTCATCTTTTTTTTGTTAAGTTTGTGATAATCTTGTGACATATTAATATAAAAAATAAAAGGTGAATGATTAAAATTATTAGATTTTTTCTTTCTTATGAATCATTCAAACTTAAACTATTTTTCACAAAAAAAATAACACAAATAAAAAATCAACAGAGAATTCTTACTTGTTAACACTCAATGACCTTTTTTTGTCTTAATTATAATTAATATTTAATATTTATAAGAATACAACAATCTTATATGTGTCTCATTTTATAAATTAATACGTTAAAATCAGGGTAAGGATATGTCACGACTCTTGGAGCCTTGATCGCGTGTGGCGCACCGTGGCGAATAAATGTCACTTGCAGGCTCGAATCCAACCAAAATGTTACCATTGTGACTTTTAAGTTGTAAGTTGCAACATTGGAATCTATGTCATCAACTAAAACTCCGAGGTGGCATTTCCCTTTCGCGATTAGAATATAGTTTGATATTTGTCACGCAAACACAAAAGGACAAAGAGAGCGGCCACTCACGGTTCTGAAGAGAGCTAGGGTTTAGCTCCTCCCCTCTGTGAATTCTCTCAAAAATATCCAAAATCAAGGCTCGACAATTTCGCCAAAAGAGGTCCGCTCTCTACCCTCTGCTTTTCTCTGCAATCGTATTCTCTTTATCATTAAAAGCTACTTTCTTTTAGAGAGATTTTTTTCACATTTTGAATATAGTAGTTTGTTTATGAAATTGATAATTGATATGTACCATTGATTTACTCTGAATTCTACAACGAACCAGAGCAGATATAACTTGGGTTACTTTTTTCCTTATTTGGGTTTTTGAGAATATTTTTAATGTCAAGTTGGTGTTAGTTTATTTTACATAAATGTTATGTATCGAGGTTTTTCTTGATATATGATCATTATTTTTTTTACAGGGTCTTGAGGTTTTTGTTTATTTGTATGTATGAAGTTTGGTTGTTTATATTTGGTTTTCAATTGTGTTCTGTTGGAATGTGTAGGGAACTTGTGAGGTGCACTAGTGGAAACCGGGATGCAGGCTTATAGTGGAGCAGCTGTGATGGGTTCTTTGCAACAGCCCATTTGTGCCAAAGGCTTTCTGTTTCCTGCAAAAGGGTTTGGTGTGCATGGCTTCTCTAGTCATGTTAGACTCAACTTGGTGAAGCCTTGTAGGTCCTTGTACGTTGAAGGAAGTTTGGTTACTGGGAGCTCACCATCTTCTGTCTCTGTCGCAGTACGTGAAATTGGAGGTAACTGTGGTTTGTAGTTTGTTTTTAGTAATTGTAATTCTTTTCTCATTCTAATGATTGTGGATTGATGTGTTGCATCAAGTAGTTGAGGGATTTAAGTATATTTCAAAATTCTATCTTTTAGTATTTTTGTACTGTTAGAAAGTTTCAGTGAAATAAATTACTTGTTGTGATATTTAGGCAAAGGAAGTGGCTTTGTAGACTATGGGTTGAGTGAAGCAGATCCTGAGGTGCGTGAAATTATTCACAAGGAGAAGGATAGGCAGTTCAAGAGCCTTGAGCTTATTGCATCGGAGAACTTTACATCTCGAGCAGTGATGGAGGCAGTTGGTTCATGTCTCACAAACAAGTATTCTGAAGGATTGCCTGGTAAAAGGTAAACCTCTGTCCCCTCTGTCCATTCGATGAAATCGCATGAAATTTTTGTTTTGATTAAATTAACGAAAAATTCCTTCTCTTATGTCTCAGATACTATGGTGGAAATGAGTATATAGATGAACTTGAAACCCTTTGCCAAGAAAGGGCTTTGGCAGCATTTCACTTACATGAAAAGAAATGGGGTGTTAATGTTCAACCATTGTCTGGTTCTCCTGCTAATTTTGAGGTTTATACTGCAATTCTTAATCCGCATGATCGAATAATGGTTAGTTGTCCTATATACTTTTTTTCATTTGTTAATTTCCATTTTGAATTAGAACTGACAATGTAGGGATGGACAAAATAATGCCGTCTTTTAATTACTTAGGGTTTGGACTTACCTCATGGTGGACATTTGTCTCATGGGTTTATGACTCCTAAAAGACGCGTTTCTGGAACTTCAATTTATTTTGAGTCTATGCCTTATCGACTTGATGAATCTACAGGTAATGCTAGTTTATTGTCAAGATTAGAGAAGAGTAGAATATTTGATATGTTGGCGTTTTGGATGACTCAATATATCTTTGTTGTTAAACAGGACTTGTTGATTATGATATGCTTGAAAAAACGGCTACTTTATTTCGACCAAAACTCATTATTGCTGGTGCCAGTGCGTATCCTCGAGATTTTGACTATCCTCGCATGAGGAAGGTAAGGCTTATTGCTAGTTCTGTCCTACTATCTGATAGCAGTGTAGGCTACAGAAACTTTCTTTCTAGGTTTGCATTTTTATCCCTTGTCAGTGACTAACCACTTAGGGTCAATGTGCATTGGAAGATTGCAGATGCTGTTGGTGCTTTTCTCATGATGGATATGGCTCATATAAGTGGGCTTGTTGCTGCCTCTGTGGTTGGTGACCCCTTTGAGTACTGTGACATTGTAACAACAACAACACATAAGGTATTGTTAAGGATTTGAACTACTTGTATTGTGCTTAATCTTTCCAAAATAAATTTCCCAATCTCTCTTGATAATATCTTGTTGCATATGGCATACAACACCTTGGTTGAGTCTTAATTTGGTTTTTCTCTGTATATTCCACCAAAAAAAAAAAAAAAAAAATTGTTATATGTATCAGAATAATTTGTTTGTACTAAGCCAAGCAGAAAGTATTCTTCCAGATAATCATTTGCTTTCTTTGTTGTAATCTGCAATTACATGACCTGATAATATATGCATTTCCATCCAGTCTTTGAGAGGTCCAAGAGGTGGAATGATCTTCTTCAAGAAAGATCCTGTCCTTGGAGTGGAGTTAGAATCTGCCATTAACAATGCTGTTTTTCCAGGTTTACAGGTTAGTTTGATTTGTTTCTTACACTCAGTTTGTACTCTAAATTATATATTATCTTTTGGCTTGTTTTGGAGTTCTGTTTTAAGCTTTTTAGTTCTTGAAGATTTGTGGGACATACTAAAGGATTATTTGTGCAGGGTGGTCCTCATAACCATACGATTGGTGGCCTTGCAGTTTGTTTGAAGCATGCGCAGTCCCCAGAATTTAAAAATTACCAGGAGAAGGTATTGTACTTGCATGATTAAAACTGTTCCAAGGGGCGCCCTGAACCTGTCTAACTGAATTTAGTTATTCTGTCCCGTAGGTGATTTCTAATTGCAGAGCTCTTGCAAGCCGATTGATTGAATTAGGTTACAAGCTGGTTTCTGGTGGCAGTGATAATCATCTGGTTCTTGTAGATCTGAGGCCAATGGTGAGATTTTCAGTTGTTGATTAGATTTTTAGTTTCTACTTTGCTGCTGGTTTCTCATGACCTTGTTAATTGCAGTAAGTTTTCCTAAATAATTAGAGGTGTTTCTACAATGTGATATAATTCTAGTTTTAATAGAAAATTATTATATATATAATAAATGGAAACTTATGTTATGACATGATGCACTATTATCATAACATATAATATGACTTACAAGACAGTGCCCCAATTTAATTGCGAATTGTTCACAATTAACAATTGGTTAATCCAAGTGGATCTTGAATGTTACATCTTCTGTTGATGTTGTTGGATTTTTTTTTTCCTGAAATAGAATGTCACAAAATTTTGTCATAAAAAACCAAATTACTTCTTAAATAATATTGTAATGTCTAATATTTCATTTGGAAGTGTAAAAGTGATAATGAAACTTCATTAAAGACTAATTGCTTTGCAACTTCTGATCCAAGCCCCTTGTTCTAAATACGTTTGTGGTGGTCTTATATTACCCTTTGACATGAAATAACTTATCCGTTATTTATAGGGCATTGATGGGGCTCGGGTGGAGAAAATTCTTGACATGGCCTCTATTACCCTCAACAAGAATTCAGTGCCTGGTGAGTCTTGGTTTGTTTGAACTTTATCTAATTGTGTTTCTTAATTCTGTGTAATTATTCTCCTCCTGGTACGTACTCTAGTTAATGAAAAATTTATGTAGGTGATAAAAGTGCACTAGTGCCTGGTGGCATTCGCATAGGATCGCCTGCTATGACTACCAGAGGATTTACAGAAAAAGAATTCATAGCGGTTGCTGACTTCATCCATGAGGGTGTTCAAATAACTCTTGAAGCTAAACAATCAGTTAAAGGATCAAAGCTTCAAGATTTCATGAAATTTGTCACGTCTCCTGATTTCTGCTTGATGAGTAAGGTTTCAGATCTTCGTGCAAGAGTTGAAGCTCTTACAACCCAGTTTCCGATGCCTGGAGTATGAGTAGTGTAGTGTAACAATACATGTCACATTGCTTGTGTCACAAAATCAAAGTGGGTTATTTTAGTTCGTGTTTTATTCTAATAAGAAAATTCTATCTAATAGGTACACTGTGATGGAAGATTTTGAAAGCTGAGGTTGAACGTTGATCATATGATCTTTTTTATGTATATTTAAAAATAAATTAGTGCTTTATTTGCAACAAGAGAAAGCTTGATTAGCCAGTTTTACTTGGAACATGAATTTTGATGGTGAATATCCCGAATTGATGGTGGAGGTAATTAGCAAGAATTATTAGATTCAGTTGATAAATTTTGATAATTAATTTGAATGTTTTATTATCTTTATGTTTAAATCTGAGTCATTTGACAAAAAGTGCATTTAAATTGTCATCTATTGACTACTAAATTCGGACATCTTGTGTTGATAAAGAATTTACAAAAAGGGTTTTAAACGAATTTGAGCGAGAGATCTGATTTGGAGTTTAAAATTACCCTCACTTTTAAGTTTTGATTTGTGGTGATAAAAAAATTGTAAAGAATTTAATAAATATATATATTAATTTTTAACATTAGATCATATAAATTATATAATTATCGGGATTTAACCAAAATATGATTCAATTATATTGTCCGAAATGTTACTTCTAAAAGTCAACAGAGTCCATTCTCAATTTTAATAGGAAAATTGCCCACGTTTTTGTGAGTTGATGCTTAATCCTTTCCCTTTGTATTTTCAGAGAGCAGAATGGGGATTGGTGTACTTTGGAGCAATAAAAAGATTTAATTTAAACTTAAAAAATACCCATGTGAAATCCCAAATCACATCTAAATTATTAGAGGTATTTAGAAATTCACAAATTCCTAGATTACAATATTCCTCAAAATGATGCTTAAGAAATTAACAGCATTAAGATGATGATACTAATGAATGCAACTCAGTCTATGTTATACTAAAATGGTACAATTGCTCGTTATGATTCAAAATGTCATTTTTTAATCTCTACTTCTTCCAAAATTTATTTTTTAAGGGAAAATTTTCAAGTCATCCCTATATTATTCAGAAATTTACCTTTCTTTTTTTTTTTTTTAAATATGAATTCACTTTTATTCCTATGGTCCCAAATGTTTTAAAAAAGGATCATTTTATTTATACTATTAGTCAACTTTAATGGAAAGAGGGACATTTTTTCTTGTTCTAATAGGGTTTTTTAGAATTTTAGAAAAGATAAAATAATTAAGAAAAAGAAAATCAAATAAAAATGAATTTTAAAAACGAATAATAAAAAATATTTATTATGGATTTCTATCGTTGATGGAAAATTTTTCTTAAAAAAATTTAAGAAAAAAATATGGTGGATTGGATCTCCACCATATGAAGATCTATAAATAGTCATGGTTGAAGTTCAACCAGAGATCTAGTTTGTTTGAAGTTTGAAGTTCAACCATTCGACTAGATCACCAAATGATCTAGGTTTGATCCAGATTGTTTGAAGAACCTATTGGGTTTGAAGAACGAAGTGAGTTTGTACTAAATAGTTGAACGATCGTTCCTTCTGGTACGTTTGACGATGATGACAATGGAGGTGAAGATGAGTGGTTGGATAGAGGTTTGAGAGGCGGAGGGAGGTTTTGAAGGGAAGGAAAGAGAGGGATTTGGGAGGGAGGAGAAGGCTCTGGTGGTGATGATTGTTGTGGTGAAAGAGAGATGTGTGTGCGTGTGTGTGTGTGTGTGTGTGTGTGATGGAATTTTGATAGGTGTTTTGGTGGTTTGGTAATCTGGTTTCACCATATCGTTTTACAATTTGGTTCCATCTAATCGGCCATGAATAGAGATAGAACCATGTTCATCCATGGCTATTGGATCTCTACCATAATTTTGGTAGGTTTTTTTTTTCCTTTTTTTTTTTCATATTTTCATTTTGTGGGTTGATATCAGTGGAGATAAATTTTTACTAATTTATATTTTTTATTTTTAAATATTATTTAATTATTTTTGCAACTTTTTTCAATTTCTTTCTATTATTTTCAATTTGTGGTTTGACCTCCAAAAGATAGACGGTGGAAATAATTTTTGAAATAATCCCAATTTCTTCCCTGTAGTTTGATATAATAGCCAAAAAACCCTCTCAATTTATAAAATCGCTAAAAATCCCCCTATAGTTAATATAAATATCCAAAAAATTATGGTTATAAAATATCCAAAAAACCCCTACCGTCAACTAAAACGTTAAATGTTTGACCGTTAATTAGAAAGGGTAAAATTGTCAATTCATTATAAAATAATTTTAAAAATTTTTTTAATTATTTTTTTAATAATTAATAATTAAAAATATTTTTTAAAAAATTTTAAAAAAATAAAAATAAATAAAAAAATTCAAAACACTCTCTCTCTCTCTCTCTTTTTACGTCTCTGTCTTCTTCTTCTTCTTGTTTTTCTCTTCTTCTTTCTCCTCTTCTTCATAAAGTTTGCATCTGGGTTCGATGGAACCCAGATGCGAACCTCGCATCTGGGTTCGATTATGAACACAGATGTAGCATCTGTGTTCGTGTTCATAATCGAACCCAGATGCGGGTTCGCATCTGGGTTCGATTTCTTTCGAATCCAGATGTTCATATGGATTCGATTTCGAACCTAATGAACATCTGGGTTCGATTTCTTTTTATTGTTTTGTGTGTGTTTTGTTTTCAATGACATTTTTTTTTCAATAGGTTTTAATGAGATTTCGAATTAATACATATGTTGGTGTTTAGTTGATGTGAAAATATGGTTTCATATCTAAAGATTGATAATGATGGTTTCATCTTTGGTTCATAATTTTGTTGTTAAAGATGATGATGATGATTATGTGTAAGAGATCACTGGAGAAATGTTTGAAAGTATTTTTTGGGTTTTTATTATTTTTGTTAATTTTTATTTATTTAATTTTAATTTTATTTTGTTTTATTTTTTTTAGCTTTTCTATTCTTGAGGGTAATTTCGTCATTTCGCTCACTATAACGGTCAGAATTTACTGTTCACTAACAGACTTAACAGAAGGGGGAAAATGGAATTTGTTCAAACTAGAGGGGGGAAATTAGCTATTAGATCAAACAAGAAGGGGGAAATTAGGATTATCCCATATTTTTATTAATTTATAATTTACTTTCTTATTTTTTTAATTAGAATTTTTTATTTTTAAATAAAGGTAAATCGTAATTTTATAGAGTTTATAAATACTTAAGGGCTAAATAGTTTTTTTCCATTTTCTATTAATGTTGATTGTAAGGGACCAAAATGATCTCTTTTTAAAATATATGGGACAATGAAAGTTAAAAGTGAACTCACATTTAAAAATGTGAATTTTTCTTAAGGGTGAGCTATTGTCACCCAAGATCTCAGACCCACTTTTTAAAATAATTTTTTAGTCATAAAAATATTCATACTTAAAATTACTTATAGGGACATGATAATTTAAGGAAATAAAAACAAGTTTACTTTCGGTTTTATGATTTTTGTTTTTTAGCTTATCTTGTTATTCAACTATCTTTATAAACAAGTAAACTTTTTTTTTTTTTTAAATCAATATAAATTCATGATATATTAAATTAATCAAAATCTAAAGTATATATCAAGTAAATAAATCTAGATGATTAAGTTTGAGGTTTTTTTTTTTTTTGGTGTTTAATATAGGTTAGGCAAATAGGATATTTGGAAGAAACATATCTGGGTCATAACTAGAAAAAACATATTACCATCCAATAAAAATAAATAAATAAGATATAGGTCTTAAAGCAAATCATTCTTATACAACGTATTCTATATGCACATGTGCAAGTAGGTGTGAAGAACAATAATCCTTTCCTTTTCTTCTTCTTCTTCTTCTTCTTTTTTTATAAAGCTAATATATTTTGAAGTTGAAGCTATTGATGAGAAAGAAAGAAAAAGAATGAAGAAGGAGATTAAACCAAAAAGGAAAAAAAGAAAGGAAAGAACAATAGAAGACGATGGATTAGAGAAGAATGAGGGGAAAAAAAGAAGAAGGAAAGGATGAAAAGAAAAGAGTATTTATAAATGTAAATTTTATCAATTACATATATATCTTGGTTTTGGGTTATTTTGATATTTCAAAGGATGGATAAAGAAAAATATAAAATTTTAAATCTTAATATTGAGTGTAATGAGCAAATGGGTGTAAGGAGTAATTTTTTGGGTGGTAATAGAACCTCCTTTTTTGAACAAAAATGAAATTCTCTCTCTCTCTCTCTTTTTTTTTTTTTAATTTAATTAGTAGGCTGGTATATAAATGCTCTAACTCGATTTTCTTTCCAAACAAAAGCTAAGCTTATGTGTCTTGGGTTAAAATACTCTAGAATAATTTACATTGTTCCTTTTTTCTTAAATTGCATATTCATTATAAATGATTCAAAAAGGAGAAATAAATGACACTTTTATTGACCTCACTTCAAAAGTCCACCAAAGTAAGTGTGAAAGATTACTATTAGGGCTCATTTATTTCAATGGATTGGATTGGGTGTGCATAAAACCCATCCATTCCCATGTTTGGTTATGACATGAGATTGGAAAGCCGATTTTATGTCATTTTTTTTAAGTAGCTGTGATGGATTTATTTAAACCCGTCACAACACACAGGTAAAAGCAAGGGACTTAACTAAATGTCCCTTGCTTTAACTAGTTTTATTATTTTATTTTTCTTTATCAACTTTTTTGTTTTAACCATTTCTTTATGGGTTTTTTCTTTTTTGCTTTTTCTAGATCCATTTTTCATTAAACACTTTTTTTTTTTTTTTCTTTATCTTTTATTTATTTTTTTTTTTATCTTTTCTTTTAAATATAATATTGAATTTGTTCAATTATTTTGAAGTTTAAGTTAATAATAGTAATTATTTCTAAAAAAAATCTCTTGTATTAATTATAAAATAAATATTTATTTATTTAAAATTGATAATATATAGTTATATTTATTTTAAAAATAATTTAATATATTATATTATTTTCAAATTAATTTAAATATAAAATATTTTTATTTTATTTATATTTTTTAGTCCAATCCCAACTTCAACGGAACAAAAAACAGTATCATTTTTATCCAATCTCATATTGCATCAAATATATCACATTATTAATTTATCTAATCAAATCTTATTTAATCAAATCCCATCAAAATAATTCAATCCAATTCTGTATATCAAATGGACCCTAATGGTTGTAAACTAAATCAATTGATAAAAGCATATTCAACGAAATTCAAAAAAGAGAAAGAGATAACATTTTGATTGACTCGAGTTTCAAAGTCACCTAAATAAAGTGTAAAAGATTGCTATTATGGTTGTGAATTAAATCAATTGATAAATGCACGTTTAAAGAAATTAAAAAAAGCCAAGGAAACTATATTTTGATTGACTTGATCAATTTCTAAGTCGTCTAATTAAAGTGTAAAAGACGTCTATCAGTGGAAACTAAATCAATTTGATTTATTCAAACTAACTCTTAAGGAAATTTCTATAGCCAATCAAATTATTCTATTTGCTCTTAATTGGATAGAATATGTAGTGTTTCCAATTTCCAGGAAAGCATGTTTTTTTTTTTTGGTTGACTTGAGAACTCAAAATCTCAAATAATGCAACGAAATGCATATCACAATCAGTTTGGAAAATAATGGCAACTAATAATGATATTGAATCCAAAAGGTCCATAATTGATAACTAGTGGAAAAGCAGGATTGATGCTGATTTAAAGTCTTTGGAATATGTGTGGAAAATTACACTAAATTCCAAGATATTGGAAATTTCGATACTTTTGTATGGACATACAAACTATTGAGAAAAATTTTATAGGTTGACTTCAGATTAAGACACAAATAGTCACAAATAATGATTTTCTTTGACTCTATGGATCAATCCAAACCATAATATTTGTTAAAGTCTATTCTCAACAGTAGGGAAGGGAGAGAGGAACCATCCTGAGTGGAAAAAATTGCCCTAAAACTAAAGAGACTTTTATATAGTTTACCTTTCTTTATAGGAGGGTTATATCATAATTATCCACCCTTAGGATGGATCAATCCAAACCATAATATTTGTTAAAGTCTATTCTCAACAGTAGGGGAGGGAGAGAGGAACCCATCCTGAGTGGAAAAAATTGTCCTCAAACTAAAGAGACCTTTATATAATTTACATTTCTTTATAGGGGGGTTATATCATAATTATCCACCCTTAGTGGATCTGGATTCTACTCGAACATGCCATGCATTGTTTAGAAACAAGCTATACATGTGTGCTTGTAGCCTTATCCATCGTGGCAAGCAACTTCTGAGTACAAATAATGAAAACTTACAACAAATATATACAGTCGAAATGTACATTACAAATTAACAATGATACACATATTTAGGGAAGTTATGTCATTATAGCAAATTTGAAAAGAAAAATCACGAGTACAGACTTCAAAACCCTAGAACAAATTATACTGAAATTAATGTTCTCATGAGGTATTTCTTTTTTAACATGATTCTAAGGCAAAAGGTATTATCTGAAGAGAGGTTAATTTTCTTTTATTTTGTTACGGATTATTTTTTGTCTCTCTCTCTCTCTTTTTGTGTGTGTGTGTGTGTTAATTTTTAATGAAAGTGTCTATATATAGAGACTTTGAAAGATAATAATTGATTATATGTCATTTTTCCAATTAATTAAATTTAACTAATGGAATATTAGGGAGATAATTAAAAATAAATAATAAAAAGGTAAATTCATTGAAGAAGCCATCCATAAGCTTATAAATAGTGGGGGGCAGTGCCCTTGCGAAATGCAAAGGTAGTAGATTATAGATAGTTGGAAAATAGGAAGTGTGTGTTGTGATGGCTTCAAAGCAGTCGTGGATGTGGTTCTCCCTACTTTTGTTCTTTCTTTTTTCATTAAAAACTAGATGGACTCTGGGGTGTTTGGAACAAGAGAGATTTGCTCTCTTGCAACTTAAACCTTTCTTCGATAGTCCTTATGATCTTCAAAATTGGGTTGAGGGGAATCATAATACCTCAGATTGTTGTCAGTGGGAGTTGTTGAGTGCAACCATACCACCGGCAGAGTCATAAATCTCTATCTTGAATATCTTAGGAATACGGATTTAGGAGAATGGTATCTAAATGTTTCTTTGTTTTCTCCTTTCCAAGAACTACAGATGCTTTATTTGTACGGGAATCAAATAGCCGGTTGTGTTGAGAATGAAGGTCGCTTGCTTTACCTTTCATCCTTGTTTAATTTTTTAAATATTAAATGAATAAATTGCTACACAGCTTGTGTATTTAACTATTTATTATGTATAAATTATTTCCTTGCAGTTTTAGAATGTTAATGCCTATGTAGTCTTTGGGTTAATGACACAGTTTATGAAGAAATTGATGAAAAAATTATAGAGAATTACATAATTAGTTTGATTTACTAATTAATTGAGATGACATGGCTAATGAAACAATTTCTTCTCATGTTGTAGGTTTTAATAAGTTGTCAACATTGAGCAACTTGGAGGTGCTCTATTTAGACCACAACAACTTCAACAACAGCATTTTATCATCTATAAGTAGGCTTTCTTCTTTAAAAATGTTAGGTCTATCTTACAACAAATTGAAAGGGATAGTTGATCTTCAAGGTAAGATTCATCTTTTATCTTCTCCCGCTCAAAACAACAAGGCTCCAAGTTGAAGGAATTGGCTCTTATTTGGGCTTTAGTGAAGCTAAAATCTTGGAATTGGATTTTTTCAGCAACTTAATTTACATTTTTAAATTTCATGTTGAAAAAAATAAAAATCAATTTTTTTCGCGTCATGATGCTTCGGACTAGCTTACTTTGAATGATTGTGAAACCCTTTATTATTATTATTATTTCTTTGGAAGACGAGAATTTTTTCAATTCCTAAGTTAAGAAATAGAAGCATGTGGCTAATTTTTGGTAACTGATAAATATCTTAATATCACTTTTATTTTTCTTACAGTCTCATGAATTTAAAAATCACTAAAAAAACAGAAACTCTCTGTTATATATATTTTCCTTTTTTATATTCACTCGAAAAACTAATAAATTAAGATGAATTTAGTTATATATTTTGAAAATATTATTATTATCTAATGACTAGGTCTATTATCATGATAACAATATAAAAGTAATTCACGGTAACAATATTATCATGGGAGATTTATCATTCAAACTTTAGATCTAATTTAAAGGATTAAATCTAATCAATAATAAAGTTACTTCAAATAATTAACATCTCATTTATTATAGAAATTGTTTTATGTAATATTGAAAACCATACATTCAATTTAATTTTCTAAATAATTGAGGTAATTTTTTAAATATTTTATTTTCATTTTACAGATTCAAAGTTGAGTAATTTAGAGATGTTGGATTTAAGTGGTAACAACTTCAACAGTAGCATTTTATCATCTTTGAGTGAACTTTCATCATTGAAACAACTATATATAGGGGAATTGGATTGAAAGGAACAATTGATTTTTCCGGTATTTGTTGCTTATCCTCTTCTTTCTCTTTTTGTGCAGCAACAAACTTTGATTATTTTGTTTTTAATAGCTGGATGAGACAAATAATAGCTCAAACTTTGGCTTCTTTTATTTTTCTTTTTTTTTTTTAAATATCTTTTATTTTTCATTTACTCTGTTTAATTCATAACAGAATTATTTGATTCTCTGAGCAATTTAGAGGAGTTGGATGTGAGCAACAATCAAATCAACAAATTTGTGGTCAAAAAAGGTACCAATGGAAAGAAAAATTATTTAATTTTAAAAGGACGGTTTTGTTCAATTAATTCTATAAACTACAAATGTTTCCATTAGCCTAAATATAGTCTTATTCATTAATTCAAGTTAATAAACGTTAAAAAGGATGGGTTTTTGTTTTCCCAACAATCAATTTTAATAGCTAGTACATTGAACCTTATTCTGTGTATATCTTTCCACTTGCAGGTAACACCACAAATTTGTGGAACCTACAATACTTATTTCTACGGAATGTCAGCATTAATGATGGAAATGACCTATTGCAGTCATTAGGGTTGTTTCCATCTTTGAAGGGACTTGATCTTAGCTATAATAATTTTAGTGGATTAATGAGTAATGGAGGTAAGTTTGCCAGCTGCCTAGCTGCTGTCAATTTCCATTAATATTTCCCAAAACCTTCCATATATAATTGCATTTAAGTAAAGACCGTAAAGTTACTGCTCTTTTTCAATAATAGAGTTGCATAATTTTGCCTCTCCCTGGAAGAGTTATACATGGAAGGTTCTTCTTTTCGTATAAACCTTCTTCAAAGCATTGCAGCTTTCACGTCCCTTGAGAGGTTGATGATGCCGAATTGTCAACTGAATGGAATCTTTGGCACACATAATAAATTACTCATTGCTGAATATTTTAATATACCCATATACTAAGGACTAGATTTCTTTCACAGAGACCCAACACAATATATTACGAGTATTTATTTTTTTAAGAATTATAATAATTTTTATAATAATAACAGAGAATAATATTTTTACGTTCTTTTAAAAATTTCAAACCTTACATTTGAGTTCATCTATCTCAGTTTTATATACTATCTTTCCTTCTATATATGTAATACCAAAAAAACAAAAAAACACTTTTTTATAAATTTAAACGGTCAAATTATTAATTGCTTTTTTCTTGAAAAAATTGGAATTAATTACTAAGATAGATTGGCTAATTAAAGTTTTATTAAACCAATCTATTTAGGCTATACATATTAGTAATTATCAATAATTAGCTTTTGGGTTGTTACCCGATTTATCTGAATTAAATCTAGTTGAATATTAATGTATATTTGGTTTTGTGTTTGTAGATTTGTCTAATCTGAAGAAATTTGGTTGGATATTAAAGTATATTTGGTTTTGTGTTTGCAGATCTGTCTAATCTGAAAAATCTGAAATTATTAGTCATGGATGGAACTAATCTTGACACCAGCATTCTACAAAGCGTTGGACGGTTAATTTCTCTTCAGACATTATCTTTGTGGAGATGTAGGTTCGAGGGCACATTTCCTCACCAAGGTTAATAACATCTCCCTCTCTTTCATTGAAGCAAATCAGTTATCATTTAAAACTTCAAGCTAAGTCTTTTACAAGTGACATATCAGTTCTTTTACTAATAACAGTATGATTATAGTCAATTTGACTTGATGGTAAATCTCATAGTCATTTCTAATTGTTCAAATTCTCAAATTTGAGAATATGTACTAGTTAAAAAAAAAAAATTATGACGATGGAATTGTATATTTGTAAAACAAAGTCATAAAAAACTTTAATTCATTTTTTTAGATATCATATATAGTAAGAACAACTTGAATTTAAAATATTATCAAGTTATAGGAGCTATCATTACCATCAAACTATGTTAAACAAAGATTAAAAAGAAACTTCGATTGTTATGAATTGTATCTACTGCAAATTGATAGAATGCACACATTTTTATCCATTAATTATTATAACACTAAGTATATAGATTCAAAATATCAAAATCATTAAATTATTTCATATAACAACGATTTATTTTATCTTCTTAATTTATGCTAAATATTGATGATTACTAATAACTACAGTTTGAATAGACTGGTTTAATTAAACTCTAACTAGCCAATTTATCCAAGTAATTAACTCCAATTTTTTTCGAGAAAACAGTATTTAATAACCTGTTTAATCTTATTGAATATTAATTTATATTTGGTTTTGAGTTTGTAGATTTGTCTAATCTGAAGAATTTGACATCATTGTACATGGATGGAACTAATCTTGACGACACCAGCATTCTAAAAAGCATTGGCCGGTTAATTTCCCTTGAGTCATTATCTTTATGGAATTGTAGTCTCCGAGGCACATTACCTGAACAAGGTTAGTAACATCTCCCTCTTTCTTTGAAGCAATTCAATTATCATTTAAGACTTCAAGCTATCTTTTACAAGTGACGGACCAGTTCTTTCACTAATAATAAAATGACTATAATTTATTTCAAAAAGAATAAAAATAGAATGATTATAGTAATTAATTTGATCCAATGATAAATCTCAATCATTTCTCATTCTTAAAATTATCAAATTTGAGAATCTATAACAGTTACAAAAAAATATGGTAATGAAATTATATATTTCTAAATAAAAGTTAAAAAAAAAATTAATTGTTTATTTTTTTTTTTTTTTCATATATTACCTGTAGTGGGGACATCTTGAACCTAAAACAATATCAGGATAATGAGCCCTCATTTCCATCAAGCCATATTTAAAAAAAAAAAAAAAAAAAAAAAAAAAAAAAAAAAAAAAAAAAAAAAAAAAAAAAAAAAAAAAAAACTGTTAAAAAAAAAAAAAAAAAAAAAGAAATCGAAACTTTTAGATAGATTGCACACACTTTTATCTACTGACTAGCATAACATTAAATATACAGCTCCAAACTATCAAAGTCATTAAATGATCTCAAATAACAATAAATTACTTGTCTTCTTAATTTGCCTTTGAAATCTAATACCAAGTGAATTAGGTATATTGAAAGTAATATTATACGGATAGTCCGAGATATCTAATCTTACAAACATGATAAAGAAAACTTATGATCAATTATTAGTTTCATTGCATCATATAGTTAGAGAAAACAACTAAAAAACTTATGAAGATGGATGGAAATTAATAAAATTTAAGTGTAACATTGTTAAAATGCAAATGATATTGAATAGTAAGACTTAGAGAAAGTTTGAGAGAGACAAAATATGAGAGCCTTCAAAATAAATTAATCATTTAAAAGGGTATATATTCCAAATGTGTGACTTCTTAAGTATAAAAATATTAGCCATTTTGAAAGAAAATAAAGAAATGCTTACTAAACATTAGCAGTTTAAAAACATAATCTTGTTTAAATAATCCAAGTCGATCAAGAATGATGGGAAGAGTGAGAAAACATGGTGTCTAATATTATTTTATAATTTTAAGAGCCATAGTTATTAATTATTGAAAGTTTATATTTCAGGCCTTTGTGAGTTGGTGCATCTGCAATTGTTAGATCTCTCTGATAATGAGCTAAGGGGTGCCTTGCCATCTTGTTTTGCAAATTTGACATCCCTTCAAGCATTAGATATCTCTTCCAATCAATTTACTGGGAACATCTCATTGTCTCCTCTTAAGAGTCTGACATCCATTAAAGAACTCACACTTTCATATAATCACTTCCGAATCCCAATTTCACTTGAACCATTTTTCAATCATTCCAAACTCAAGACTTTCATTTGTCAGAACAACGACCTATATATGGAACCAGAGTTGCTTTCTTCAGCCCCAAAATTCCAATTGAATTACATCGAGTTGTCTGGTTGCAAAGGTAGTTGCACATTCCCCAAATTCCTCTACCATCAACATGACTTGCAAGTAGTTGGTCTGTCGCACAATAACTTCACAGGGGAGTTTCCAGATTGGTTGTTAGAGAATAATACAAATTTAGTTAATCTTGCTCTAGCCAATAATTCTCTAACAGGACCTTTTCACTTGCCAATTCATCCTCAAGTGATTTTAATGACGCTAGACATCTCCATGAATATGTTCAGTGGACATATTCCAGCTGAAGTTGGAGTATATTTCCCGGGATTGACAATTTTAAACATTTCTAGAAATGCTTTTAAGGGTAACATCCCTTCTTCAATTGGTGATATGAGCTTGTTGATAAGTTTGGACTTATCTGACAATCAGTTATCTGGTGGAATACCAGAGCATTTGGTCGAGGGTTGCATCATGTTAGAACTCCTTGTTTTATCAAACAATAGTCTACAAGGTCAGATCTTCTCTAAAAATTTCAACTTGAGATCCTTGCTAAGTTTACAATTGGATGGTAATCACTTTTTTGGAAAAATTCCAAATAGTTTATCTAATTCCTCCTTTTTACAGGGATTATATCTCAGTGATAACCAACTCTCGGGTCAGATTCCCAGTTGGTTGGGAAATATGTCAAGTTTGATAGAAATTATCATGTCTAATAACACTCTTGAAGGTCCAATTCCACTAGAGTTTTGTCACCTTAACCATCTTAAAGTTTTGAACCTTGAAAGAAATAATATCACAGACATACCATCTTGTTTTAGTCCTTCATCACTTAAACAAGTTCACTTGTCTAGAAATGTGTTAAAAGGAGAATTACAATATTCATTTTGTAACTGCTCTTCTCTAGTTACTCTAGATCTTGGTTATAATCGCATAACTGGTAGCATCCCAAATTGGATTGGTAGGCTTTCTAATTTGACCTACCTTCTCTTAAATAATAATAAACTTCAAGGTAAAGTGTCGATTCAGTTATGTCAATTGGACCAGTTACGCTTGATAGATCTTTCTCATAATAATTTTTCTGGACATATTCCTCCTTGCCTTATGACTGCACTTCATGATCGTCATTATATCATGCCAAATTCAGAATCAAGTTATTATGACTCAGTTACGAATGGTACAGCATATCCTTTAATGGGGAAGGTAGAAGAAGTAGAGTTTAGAACGAAGACTGCATCCTATTTCTACCATGGGAAAATTCTTACCAATATGTCTGGGATCGATCTCTCATGCAATAAACTAATTGGTGAGATTCCTTTTCAAATTGGAAACCTTGTCATGATCCATGCACTAAATCTGTCCCACAACAATTTGACCGGACCAATTCCACCAACATTTTCAAATCTCAAGCAAATTGAGAGCTTGGATCTTTCGTACAACAACTTGAATGGAGAAATCCCTCATCAACTTGTTGAGTTATACACATTGGAAGTTTTCAGTGTGGCACATAATAATTTATCTGGCAAAACCCCTGGGATGGTTGCACAATTTGCTACCTTTAATGAAAGAAGCTATGAGGGAAATCCTCTTCTTTGTGGACTGCCATTGCCAAAAAGTTGTGATGCAATTGAATCACCAAGGAGGTTGCAACCAGCTTCAACTGACATCGGAGAAGAAAATGATTTCATGGACATGGCCATATTCTACATCAGTTTTACGGTGTCTTATGCAATTGTGCTTTTAGCAACAATTGCAGTTTTGTTTATAAATCCTTGTTGGCGACAAACATGGTTTTATGTTATTGAAACATTGATGACTTCAGTTTACTATTTCATTGTAGACCATCTTCCGAAGAGACTTTGGAGATGAAATATAGACTGATGATGCTGGAACCACTTCCTTCTGATTGTTCTTGTTGCTTTCAGTGGTACCTGAAGGGGTGATTGCTTTCTTATTTGAAATTCTGATTATTTTAGTTTGCACATTCTTTGTTATGGCATTTGTCGTTATAGTTTCAGATTAATAAGTAAGGTTTCACCTTGCCAAATGTAGACTAGAACTAAGTTTTATAAAGTAGATCTAATCTAATGAGTGTCCTCTATAGTTCCTTCCTTTTGTTGGCAAATGCATTGAATTAAGTGTTGAGGAACATCTTATTGTAGTTTGGAGCATCTAAATTCATTGGTTCAATTAAAATATCCCTTTTAGAGAAGGGTTGGATGTGATTCTTGATTAAGAACTTTACATGCAGCAAGAATACTAGATTGATTCTTTCAGCATGCTCCAGTACATTGCTTTATGTATCAGATTGAGTTTGTTTATGAATGCCATCTATTTAGTTTGATCATGGGGAATGTTATGAAAACAAACACTTGTCGTAGGTTTAGCCAATAGGCACTTCCAAATACTAACAATTGAAAAATAAAAGGTTGGTTCTTATCAATTTATTTAAACGATCACTTTAGTTTCACATAAAGGGCCTTTCCTTAAAGTCAAGAAGAGCACATTGTCAATTTTGAAAATTGTTTAAGCCCTTCTGACATATCTCACAAGTAGAGACGAACAAAATATGTTTTCCGTCGTCTTGATTATATGTTTATTCTTTAACTTACAACTATTTCTACTCCCGAGTAACTTCATCTAACAATTAGAATAAGAATTCAGATTTAACACAAAATGCTTTTCATCTTTCTTGATAAAATGTTTGATCTTTAACTTACGTTATTTCTGGTCCATGGTAGCTTCATCTAACAATTAGATTCAGTATTCAGATTTGACAGGCTATGAGCGATATACTTAAATATGAGTAAATCACACTCAATTTGCAATAGGAACTGCATGTACATTTGAATCTATTTTATTCTTTGTTTGACAAGGGGAAGGCTACAGGTTCCAGTAGAGAACAGCGCTCCGAAGGGCTTTTTTTTTTTTTTTTTTTTTTTTTTGAATAAATTTCAAAATCACATACAATGTGTACAAAGCTATAATGACAAAAATAATGAATTGCACTAATATTATAGTCCATCAAAAGAATGAACACCTGGAATCTTCTACAAAATCCCTTGCTATGGTTATCACCGCAGAATTATTAGCCAATCAGGTCTATTCTTGTCTGCCATTATATTATAGAATCTGCAAAATAAAGATCAATCATAAGTTACACCTCAATTACAAGGGAACAATATTCTTCCCAATTTAATAAAGAATAACAAATCAAAAGTTACAAAGCAATTACAAGAAAACAGTATTCTTTCCAATTAAATAGGGAATAACATCACAAACTGGTGAGTTTATATAATGAAAATTGTAAAGATATGAAATTTCAAAGATATGCATCACAAATAAATATTAGCATATGCATAAGAGAGGGCAAAGATTCATCATGATAGAAGTACAAATGCAGATATATAGTTCAACATGTATTCAATCGCTGATCATTAGTAGGATGCAGTCAGTAAGCACAAACATAAACAGCGTAGCAAGAATGAATGAGTGTACAATAAACAGCTTCACAGGTACGAAGGCAAGTATAGGTAAAGCAGACAACTCAAGGGATGAAAAAACTGTAGCTGAAAATTGTAGCATTAAAAAAAGCAGAATTTTTCTAAGCTATTTTCCTCGAGCAAATTTCTATTGGCTCTAAGTCGCAGACGAGGCACCATGGTCTTGGTTCTTGCAGTTGACTCTGATATAGAACCTAATCCCTCCTGCATTTTGATCCCCTTATTCTATCAGCTATATATCCCCACCCAATAACTAACAACAAACTAGAATTATTCTCAAATCTAAATTGGACACAATGATCCACAAATGACTGAAGACAAATAATATAATGAAGAATGTAGCTCCTTCAAATTTGAAAGAAACCATACAGGAGTGGCTCCCCCCAATCGTGTGAGTAGCTTCGTTTAGGCACTATGCAAAAGGTGGCTTGTCTTAAATAGATAAACAATCACCCGTGTCTGACCGAGTGCCATTAATCATTTGACATACATGTTTTTCTGTCAGAGACCTCAGATTTCAGATTCAAACAGAGAAATATACCAATTTTGCTGGCATGAAACTGTCTTCGAATGAAGAAAACAACAAAACAGTCCCAAACCGATACAGATCAAATGAAACTTATATAAATTTATATAGAGTGGGAATGTAACCAGGTAATTGTATCTTGAAACAACAATGAGTTTCAAGGATCTTCTTCCGGTAAATCAATATGGGCTCCAAGCGGCAGACGGGTTGCCATTAATAGGCACCTGCTGCTGACTCAGATGTGGAGCCACACACAACTACATTCATGTACTGAAAAACCAATCAAAACAATAACACTTACACAAATGCAACCATATTCTAAACAAAAAGAAAAATCCTATTTACAAATATAAAAGCACATCACACAACAAAGAGACGAAAAATGCAGGTGCTTGAAACACCACGGTACCTAATCGCAGGCAGCTTTGGCCAAGCAAAGTAAAATCTACAAAATAAAAATCCATAGATCACTTAAAAGAACATGCTCATTTCAGCGATACCAGCCGAACAGAGCCCTGTTCGCTTACGCCATGTCGCATCTGTCAATTAAAGTTCATTTGGCGTTAGATAAAAATCAAATGAATAAAATTAGCAAATTGTTTTACAAACGAAAATGAAAAAATAAATAAATAAATGCAGTTACCAGAGATGTTGTGTAGGACAGCACTGTCACACGTGTGAATCTGAGACATTGGAGGAGTTAACAGAACATAAGTGGTTTATGTTGAAGAGAAGGGTCGACATGTTATACAGCAAGTGAAGTGGAGGCAGAGGAAGTGCACAGTCGTTTGGGGGTTGAAACACACGTATATATAGAGTTGTTTTGTTAAAACCCTAATCGGTTCGAAAGCTGAAATTACTGGTGTAGGCAAGAGGGTTTTCGAGTTTGATAGGTCGGATTACTGCGCTGGAGACAAAGATGACCAGACACTTTCGAGGTTATTCAAGTAATTTTAATGTTTGGTTACTTTTAAATTTAAGCGGCATGCAACCTATGTAGTTCGAACCCGTGACTTTGTTTTCTTTTTCACCTTCTTATTATAAGATTTGTAACATTTGTTTTATGAAATTCAATTTTGTTTTTAATACCGATATTTCTTCCCATTAAAGCTGTATTTACTCCGTTTATACACACCATTGAATATTGTTTTAAAATAATTTTACCTTATAATTATGATTGATGATTCACTTCATATAAAAATATTATTTTTTTATTTTATATATATAATACATTTATAAATAATTGTCATCAATTTTTTTTGTAAATTGAGATTTTTAAAAAATTATTTAATGCAATGAACTTATTAAAGGAGGACATATACGGTTTAAAAGGGTGTAAAATACCTATTCTTTTTTATTCACTTTGTACACCAATTATAGAGATGACAATTAAGCGGGTCAAGTTGGATCTAAAATTTAAAATCTCAACTATCGGCTTGCGCGATTGAGCCTTAAAAATGATTGAGCCTAAGGGCATATTTGGCACATGAGAAAGGGAGTGAGTTTGGGATTTAAAAATGTCAAACTTCTTAAATGTCATGTTTAGAGACTAATTGAAAAACAATGAGTTTGAAATTCAAATAATCTCAAACCCCTTCATTTCCCAATCTTTTGAGAATCCTTATTCTCATCCAAAACCATAACTTTTGTGGGAATGAGATTTCTCATTTCCATTCTTTTTTCTCTTCTCTCATAACTCCATCTATATGACTATATCTTTTTCTCTCATCTTCCCTTCTTCTCTCATCACACATCCATATAACCTATAGCACTCTCTATCCTCTTTTTTTTTTTTTTTTTTTTTTTTGTTCCTTTGCTTGGGATCTGGTTCTGGGAATGAACCCAAAACCAAATGGTTTTGGATTCATCGTCAAATCCAAAACCATTTGGTTCTAAGTTCGATGAATCCAGAATGGGTTCTAAATTCAATGAAAACCCCCTATTCGATTTTTTTTTTCTTTTTTTTTTTTTTAATGTTTTGATGTTGTTGTCATGAGAGATGATAATGTTGATGAATTAGATTGATGATATTGATGAACTATGAGTTGATAATGTTGAATTATGGGAGAAGATGATACTGATGATAAATGATGTACTGTGGTTTTTTTTTTTTTTTTTAGATTTTTTATAAATTAATTTTATAATAAAAAAAATTAAAACTAATTTTATTTCAATCCAATCTTAACTTACATCAAATATAATATAATATAATTTTTATTCTAATCTCAAGTTTTATTAAACATGGGACAGTGATTTTCCATTATAATTCAATCTAATCCATTTTATTTCGTTCCAATCCAATCTATTTTATTCCATTTTAATCTCAAGTGCCAAAAAAGCCTAAAATGTTCATGAGGTTCAATCATGGTCATGAGTTGTGTGTAGAGTAGGCTTGGTTGCTCAAGCTGGCATCATATTGGACTACTCATTGAGCTTTAGCTTATTTTCAAACTCGGTCCACTGTGCTCATAGGTTTTGAAAGTCAAGTTGGCTTCTCACAACTTAAAAACTTAAGATGCAGATTTAACCTTTAATTTTAAGGTTGAATTCGTTTGGTACATATTATTCAAGTAGATATTTTATAAATAAATTTTTTGAAAGTAGATTTTTTATAAATAGAACTTTTAAAAAGACGTTGTTGGTTATTTAATTGTTAATTAAAAAAACTCTTTTAAATTATAAATTTATCAAAAATGATTATGGTTTTAAGAATATAGTGATATTAATAGGGTTATATTAGATATTTCAATTTTTTTAAAATCTCAAAAAATCTATTTTGAAAGGTTCAAAAATTTGAGTTTTTCCAAATAGACATATTTCAATTTTTTTAATTACTCAAAAATTTTACTTAAATGACAATTAAACGACGTGGACAAAAAATCAAAAAGAGTTTTAAAGATTAAAACAGTATTTTTGGTTAGTAGATAACCTATACCAAACATACACTTAAATTATTTAGTCTGACTGACATCTCTAACCAATTATATCAAGAATAAATGATTTAACAATGGAAATGATCTCCCACATTTTACAATTTAATTGGTTTTTATTTTAATTAAAATAAATCATAAATATTAAAAAAGTGATGAGACCTATAATCCGAGTAGGTGTACTGGCTTGACAATTCTTATTTGATAGAAGAATGGATTGTAATGTCAAAAGAATAAAATTAACACTAATTACTTTGCTAGAGGTTTAACGAATTCATACAACTTTTCCCCATTACGCCGAGAAAAACAAGTAGCCTATACATATGTATGTGGAGTCAAAAAGAAGAGTGATTTTCAGGTGTGATACCATTTCTTATTTACACCCACCGGAAAAGTTTACTGAAGGACCTTGTGTGTAAATTAGCTTTAAGGATACAATAAAATCAAAATACAGCAATTAATTATATTGTATTCTCAAACAATTCATGTAAAAATTGTATGATTACATCTAAATTATAGAGAGTTTTTTTATGCCTTTACTAAAAGTATTTCTTAAGATTTATATATCTTTTAATTCAATATTCTCAATGTTTATTTTATACCATAAAGTCCTTCTGCATAACAACAAAAGGTCCTCATTTTCTCTTAAACATAATTAACATTTAAACATTTCATTAACTTGACTTCAACAAATATTTCTCCAACTTTATTTATAAATTTCATTAAGTCTATAATAAACCTCCAACACTACTTAATTTGGTTTGATGTATGTTTCAAATCCATTTAACTTTTATAAAATAACACTTCACGCATTAAACTTTACTATTTAATTATAGCATTAATTCTCCAATTTACAACTATCTTGTAACCACTAATTTTACAATCTACTAAAAATTGTCAATTTAATTATTCAATGAAGAGGTTTTATTTTTTTATATGTCTCACCTTCTAGCATTTGTAGAAACTTTCAGGTGGGAAAAAATTGTGTCACCTTAGTCTATAATATGTCATGCAAAAATAAAATTATCTAAAATTATTCATGAAAAAAAGTCAAAATAAATAAAAATTTGATACGTGACGTGTTATGAGTGTGTCATCCTATCCAAGATTTTTTCTTTCAAAACAAACTCAGGTAGTTGTTACTTGATTACTAAGTTACAATGAGAAATGCACGGCATGTATATAAGTAATTCGGTTTCTAAGAAAACTATTAGAAGTAGATTCATTTTGTATTACAGGGAGGCTTTTAGTTTGCTAGCTATGGTGTTTTTGCTACATTTGCTCACAGGTTGGAGTTCACAGGTGCCTCTGCTTGGCATTTCTGTCATTGCCTTGCTTGCCTGCTTGTCTGTGCAAGCTCTAGATTTGTTGCCTTTCATTTCTTTTCTTTTTCCTTTACTGTTTCTTCTTGACAGATTTGTGTTTGGGAGTGAGAAAGAGTTGATAAAACCTTCTCTTATCCATGGCTGAAAAATACCTTATAAACTGTTTTACGGATCTAAATTACGTAATATTATAAAATGATATTAATTGAATATGTAACGTGACAAAATTAACTCTTTAATACTATATAATCTATTTCATATAAGAAAAAAACATATATGCATATATATGAGAGAGAGAATACTAAAAATTATGGAACAAGTTAACATCATTTGTAGCTTGCAATTAATGTTACTCCAGGAAAATATATATATATATATATATATATATATATTGGGTCATTCAAATATGCATGTTTCATTTTCACTCATTAACAACATTTTTTCTACTATTCTGTCAAAAGAGGTGAGTTCAACTAACAGTGTTTCAAGCCATGAGGAAATCAAAATCACAAGATGTGAGTTTGCAAGTGATTTTTCGGTTGGAGCCTCAACTTCTGCTGCACAGGTACATCAACACATTACTTTTAATATCTCTCCAGTAATTATTGGCCAAATTATGACTATGTTCCAATATTTTGTGCTGAATTCAGATTGAAGGATCAACCAAAGAGGGAGGCAGAGGACCAAGCGTCTGGGACTCCTACCTTCAGAAGTATTCAGGTTCACTCAACCTCTCATTTTTTTCATTACCAGTCTCTAATAATTACATTAAGTTTCTTTTCCAAGCTCTGTATTTCCAGGAAAACAAATTCTCATTTCTACTTTACTGGTTTTTCTTTTCTAAAAAAAGCAGTGAAGGATGGGAAAAGCTTTGATATAACCATTGATTCATACAGACGATATCGGGTCAGTTGCATTAGTTTCTTACCAGAATTTGTCAACTTATATATATAATATATACAGTTTTATATCTATATAACCTCATTTCTATGTAAAAGAAATAACACAGTAGATAAATTTATATTTGTAGGAAGACTTGAAGCATTTGAAGAATCTGGGAGTTGATTCTTACCGATTTTCCATTTCCTGGACCAGGATTCTTCCAAGTTAGTTTAATTTACTTTCAACTTCTTGGTCCTCTATACAAGAAAATTGACAAATAATAGTAATATATATTGAAAATATTTTATTTGTAGATGGAATATTGAGTGGTGGCGTAAAACATGAGGGAATCAATCACTACAACAATGTTGTTGATGAACTGATTCATTACGGTGAAAAAAAAGTCTAATGATATCTTGCCTAACAAATATTTCTGTCTATATAACACAAAATGAAATGCATAGTTTCATGCTTTGTAATTAGTGCAGGCATCAAGCCCTTTGTGACAATGCTTCACTTTGATTCTCCACAAGCCTCGGAAGAAAAATATGGTGGTGCCTTAAGTCGCTCCTTTGTGTGAGTAAATAATATTTCACTTCAATCTAGAATTTTGGTGAATTTTGTATGAAAATAAAATGCATAATGCATTGATTCAAATTCTTCTCAGGGATGATTTCAAGGACTATGCTGAGATTTTGTTTAGGACATTTGGAGACAGAGTTAAACATTGGATTACAATCAATGAGCCACTGACTGTTGCAAAATATTGGTATGGCCTTGGAATGCCTCCAAAAGTCAGGTGTTCAGATAGAAAAACCTGTAAAGCAGGTAATTCATCGACCGAACCTTATATTGTGACTCATAACCTTTTGCTTGCCCATGCCACTGCTTTTCGACTCTACAGAGAAAAGTTCCAGGTTTGTTGATCTCCCTCTCTCAGAGGACATCTTTTCAGACGTGGGATTTTAGAGATACTAATAGTGTTGATCAATGTAGGCAAAACAAGGCGGCAAAATTGGATTGAGTCTTGTGGGGCAATATTGTGAGCCTTATTCAAAGTCATCAGATGATAAAGCTGCAGCAAAACGAGCAATGGACTTTGAGCTTGGATGGTTAGAAAATTTTTTCAAGCAGCATTGGTTTTTCTATCTGCTTGTGACATATGTTGGTGTTTATTTATTAGGTTTGTGGAGCCATTGGTGTATGGACATTATCCAAGAATCATGAGAAAAATAGTGAAACATAGGCTACCAACATTTTCAGCTGAAGAGAAGAGGTTGATCAAAGGATCTTTCAACTTCATTGGTATCAATTACTACACAACGGGATATGCCAAGAGCATCCCCATTAATTTACATGCCAAACTGATCAGCTTCAGCACCGATGAATTTGTAAATATCACCAGTAAACTAAAGCTTACCTGGTCATTTAATGATCTGCCTTAGAGTGCAGCCAATAATGATTAATTTGCTGTTCTCTGACTGTGGCAGCAGAGAGAAATGGAGTTTTTATAGGTCCAGAGGTATGAAACTATATAATGTGTAGCTAAAGTTTGATTGTGAACAGAATAGCTGTAAAATAATTTCATTCTATGTGCTTAAATTATACAAAGACTCTTATGTTTGTTTGAGTACTAAATTACTTGTTTACATTTTAGGCCCCAGGAAGTGGTTACATTTATATTTATCCACAAGGGCTGGAAAAACTTTTGGAGTTTATCAAGAAAGAATACCAAAACCCTACTATCTACATTACTGAGAATGGTTGGAGCTAGCTTGTTGCTAATTATGTTTAGTTTCATTTGTGAAGTCATGTGTGGGACTAAAACTGTTGTAATTAATAATATGCCATTAACAATATGTCTTGGTGACTTAAACCTTTTGTGCATAGGGGATACGGAGAAATGAAATGACAGTCTTCCAGTTCATAGGGTGCTTAAGGATCAACATCGGATTCATTATGTTGTTCAACATCTGTATCGGATTCACAAGGCAATTGAGTAAGTCATTAGGGATCAAATATCTATTATTTTGTCCAATGTTAGTGGATAGACTATTATCTACTATATGCGAGCGAAGTTGGGTCCGAACTAATTTTCATTTGGTAAATTTACTTGACAAATACGTTCAATCTAAGTGATTACCAGCTAGCTTGTTTGGTGAGATCTCATACAAATATGCAAAAGATCTTCAAATCAACTCCCTCGTACACTAAAGTTTAAGGGCCTTCGATTTGATTTGTAGATAGGTTTGCAAGTTATACAGCTTTATTTAATAGAATTTTTATTACATGAATTTGTTCCTATTTGTGGTAACCACGGTCCATTTATACCCCTAAATACGTACTAAAAAATTGGACTGATTGTACTTGATGTTTATGACAATTTCTGCAGGAATGGTGCAAAAGTGAAAGGGTATTTCTATTGGAGTCTATTTGATGACTTTGAGTGGATGCAAGGTTACAGCCCCAGATTTGGCCTTTATTACATAGATTACAAGAACAATCTCACACGTATCCCTAAAGAGTCAGTTAAATGGTTTCAAAGGTTTCTTAAGAGGTGACAAGAGCCAAGCCTCTTAAAAAATAAAGTCTGACTCTATTATTTTGATATACTGTTTCTTGCAATTGTTCAAAAACCTTGTAATGATTTGGTCTCCATTTTGCCAGAATCCAAAGTTATCACACAGAGAAAAGAATGATCAGTAGATTGAATCATTATGATGGTTAATCTCAAGTTTTGTCTTGCGATTTTCAATTTTGTTTGTAACTGATTGCAACATGGAAATGAGCTCAGACTACTTTGTTGCATTCGGTCTTCACTACATTGACTACTTTTACAATCCCTATCAACTTCCAATAAATCTCAGAAATGGATCCATATTTTTTCAAGGGATAAGATCTTCTTGATGATGGAATATTGCATATGTTATTAATCTTATTACCTCAATTACTTCTACATTGTCTGAGATTGATTTGGTTTTATGAGATACAACAGACTTTGTAATCTGCAGTGGAGTTTCCTTTTATTTTTAGGGAGGCTAATCATGTAGCTCTTTTTTTTTTTTTTTGGCTCAGTCTGCTCTCTCAAAACATCAAAAATTGGTCTGAATGGAGCATTTTCATTAGATTAATTGTACATATTTCAGTTTCTGATCAACTATGGTAATCCTTTACAACACACTCAACCATTAGTCATGAAAATTGAAGGCCAGACAAAGAAACTGGTATACTCACTGAAATATAATACTAAAAGCCATATACAAGGCCTGTACCAAACTACCAATCCTGCTAGAGACGGTTAAAACAAGTTCTAGTTTAAGAATATTTAAGGACCATACCATTTTGTGATACAGCCCTCACTAGTATGCACAATATCTTCAAAACATAGTCATATTCCACCCTATATTTATTTGAATTGCAATTATGGATCTAAAGGTAAAAATTGGTTTAACACTTGAACTATAGATAATGATTTAGTGGGTGCTTGAAGCCATGAGTGAAAACTTTCTTAACTTATTAACAGTTTTTGACTGCTTTGGTGGAGGACTTTTCATAATTTGGAGTATTTGTAGTTAAACGCTCTACTCTCCTCAATTGCTCGTCTCTCCCAACCACTGGGTTGATGACTGCTCCAACTGTTGAAGGTTTTTCTACCATTCCCATATAACCAACTCAAGAGCAACTCTGCAGGGTCGCATAATTTTTCCGTCTTGAAACGTAAAAAATTTAGCTTACAATAGAATTCCATCGAGCTTAGCTTTATATGAATAATTATTTTACAGTTCATTTCAAACTAATACGTCAGCATACAATCTCGTCCAAATTAGACCTCCCTTCAACCATGTAGATCTCTCTCAGATAATTTAGTAGAAACATTTCCTTGTTTCCCCTTTAGAAGTTCAACATCAATCCAATACTACACACTTTCAGATAATCACTTGCCACTTCCAAATCCCAATCTCAATACCATTCTCATACCATTCAAAACTCACATACAACAATGATCACAATAATGAAATATGTCGAAGAAGAGGCAGTATTTCGGCCCCAAATTTTCAGTTCACTTCATCTGGTGACAGGAAATGATGAAGCATTTCACAAATTCCTCTGCCATCAGAATTTTGAACTACTAGCAGCTGATACCTCTCACTTTAATTGATGCAAAGAGTTCCCAAATCAGCTGTCAAGAACAGCACAAAACTAGCTAGCACTGAATAACAGTAATCTTAAAGGAATGATCATAAATTGATTCAGCCTCTCTGACCAACAAAGCTTGACTAACTCTTTCTCACAATACCACAGTTAACACATGCAATATAATACTGACAGTCTATGCCAAGTTGCCAACATCTAAGCACTAATCTTCCTACCTTCCCTAGAGCAAAGTCAATAGAGTTTACCAATCAGATAATGTAAAACCTACTCTCACCAGGGAGGAACCTAACAAACAAGTTAAGAGATCCACGATCAGTTATAGAAGGAAAATTGTACCCAACAAAATCAAACTCTACAATGAATTATGCAATATATGCCATATACAGAATGCAGTTAAATTAAAGCATAACAATACAAACTCAGAACTTCTTAAATAACTACATATACATCATTCAACTAAAAACTGAATAAAACCTAAAACAACCAAAACCACAAGCACAATCACACCATTTCATCGTCTCAAACTCACCCGACTCAAGTGCTCAGCAAGAAAATCCCTGATCCCCCGCCCGGTCTCATCCACCTCTCCTTCAAAAACAGGAAATTCCTCTTCCTTCAAACACCCCACATCATCATCAGGCAATGGCTCACTAAACTTTATCAAGAAATTATGCAACAAACACCCTGTAACAATTACATAAGGCAAGAACTCAATACACTCCTCCTTCCACCTCCTCCCCAAAAGCTGCCACCGCGACTTGACTCTCGCAAAAGCAGTCCCAACCAACCCCATTGCGCGACTATGCACTACATTGAACTCCTTCTCAGCCGAGCTAAAGCTATCCTCTTCATTGTTCCTCACGTAGGGTGTTATAAGCCAAGGCATCAGAGGAAAACAAGAGTCTCCCAATATATACTGAGGAATATAATTACCATCACCAAGCTCGTAAACAGGTCCATTCAACAACTCCCTAGACTCCTCCACGCCAACAAACAACTTTGTTTGATACAAAATGGATTCGGGTTTCATAGTACGAGGCCAACCAGCAGAGATATCAAGAAATCTACCTTCAGAGTCCACTAAAGCTTGAACCAACAACGACCCATTTCGTCCCAAGAGCTCACCATCAATGTCAAACCTTCCAAACCCAAGAACCCCACAACAATTCGGCAACGAAATCCAGCCAAACCCCACCACAATCCTCTCCAGATTGTCTCTAAACTCGACCAAAGTTGCGAGCTTGTCATTGATAGCCTTGCAGACGGTGTAGAAGACGCGACAGGCGTCAGCGGAAGAGGGGAAAGCGAAGCGGCGGGCGAGGGAGTTGTAGGAGAGGGCGTGGGAGAGGCGGAGGAGGGCGGCGGCGAGGGCGGAGTGGGGAGGGACGGAGGGGGGAAGAGAAGACGAGAGGGAGGGGATGAGAGCGTGGAGGAGATGGGAGAAGGTCTGTTTGGACATGCGGAAGAAGCGGGGCCAACGTGGGTTGAGAGCAGAGGGGAAGGGCGAGAAGGAGAGGGGAGGGCAGGGGACGCGGCAGGAGATGCTGGAGAGAAGCGACTCAAGAGACAGGATTTGGGTGGGGTGGAGGTGGGCTTCGTGACGGAGGAGGAAGGAGGAGGCGGAGGAGGTGGCGGTGGAGAGGAGTGACAGCAGTTCTGGGGGCGGGTGTTTGGATGGTTTGGTGGGTTTGCGTTTCTTGGTGGTGGTGGTGGTTTTGGGCTTTTTCGGGGTGGCTTTGCCGCCCGGTGTCATGGCTGATGCACCACTGATCACGGTGGCTTGGCTTGGCTCCTTGGTGATGACAGTTTATAAATAGAATGTTTCTAAACCACGGTGCTTTGGGTTACTATAGCATTATTATTATTAAATGGTTTTGGTTAATTGAGCGTGCTGGACTGCCACAGAGGCACAGAGCTGTCAACCATCCTTACCTTGTTTCCAATAGCAAGTACAATGTTCAAATACATAGAAGCAAATTTATAGTAGTTTTCCCCATTATTCGTGAGCGGCACCTCACATTTTATGGATTGAATTCTCTCATTTTTAGGAATTGATTTTTAAAGTGCCTCACAACCTACCGCTACCGTTATTGGATCTTAAAATCGTGCCATAAGATCTATCACTACTAATCCCATAATAAAGTTCTTTAAATCAATTTTTTCACTAATAATCTTTTGAATTGATTATTCGGAATTTATGATAGTTTAAAAAATATTATAATCAATCCTTGATGATTATTGATGATTCCTAAAAACGGTAGCCTTAACTAAACCCGTAGTTAAATATTAAATGTATTTCTTTTAAATGAAATATTAAATATATCTCTCTTTTTTTTTTTTTTCAAGTATATATATTTTTAACTGAACAAGTAAATATCGTTTTGACACGTGCTAAGTCACAAACAACATAAAAGTTGGCTCAAACTTAGTTGCCAAGTAAATCCCATCAGTTTGGTCTTTATAAAAGTGGCAAATCCCATTCCCTGTCAATTTATTCTTCTCCAAGTCGCCCTCCCTCCATAAACCCATCTCTCTCTCTCTCTCTGTCAAAATCTAGTCTTTCAATGGCCAAACTGAAGATAGCAGGCACATGGGCGGGCGTCTTGGAGGTAGAATTGGACCAATGGACCGTGCCCATGTTGAGAGAAGAGGTGGCAAAGCGATCAACCATGCCTTCTGAGACGATCAACTTGATATGTGCTGGCAAAGTCTTGAAAGACGGTGATGGCTCCGAGAAGCTTTCCCAGTTGGGTGTCAAAAACAACACCAGGATTCTTGCCACTCGTGTCTCTCTTGATGAGGGCAAATCCTTGGTCGCTGAAGAAGAACGCTCTCGTAGATTGACCCGAGTCAAGTCTGTCTCTCCTCTCTTCGCTTTTATTTCTTTTTTTCAGTTTCTAACTTTTCTGGGGTTGGTTGACTTTGATCGAAGTATGGATTTATATATATATATATATTTTTTTTTTTTTTTGTTTAACGCTTTGATCACTATGTTGGATTTTGTAGTTTTTGATTTTTGATATGTATGTAGACATGTACACTTCTATAAGCGATGCATAATTCAACGAGATAATTGGAATGTGGATTATTAAATTTTCTGTTTTTAGACCATGTCTTGACTGTGTTGAATAAGCTTGAGAACAATCAAATTATGTAGTGCTTTTAAGTGGATTATATAGTTTGTTGGTTTTGGATAAACTATATGCTTACCTCGTCTAATTGAGTGAGAAAAGTTTTATTTCTTTGTTATTTGTTTCTGGTTTTGTAGTGTCCCGGCTCTAGCTCATTGTGTTCCACTTTTTTTTTTTTTTTTTGGTGTGTTTGTATGTATATATTGACTGGTATGCGGTGTGTTGGTGGCATTGTATTGATCAAGTAAGAAGAATGATTGTATCTGATTTTTGCGGGTTGTAAAGCTCTTCCCCTAATGATTTCTTGTTTGGTTTAGTGTTTTTGGGTCGTTGTTTGGATGTTAAACTGAAAGAATTTGAATTATCTTCCTGGCGTGTGCAATTTTTTCTCATCCACACGTTGGTCACGGAGCTGTTAAAAATAACATTAATTTAATTTTTAAGCGAATCATAGAGCATTCTGCAAGTCTGCTACTGATCTGAATTCTTGTATTACAATTAGACACAGTTGAGAGATTTTTTTTTTCTTTTTCCCTTATAGTATTCAACAATTTTGAATGTGTCCAGCATTTATCTTTTAATGAATTAACTGATATTTTGTGTTGTCTGCCACTGTCTAACAATGCTAAGTTTTTCAATTTCATATTGATGAGGAATTCATATGAAAATTTTCTTGTTTCTGATCTGTTGATGATCAAAAGGGGAAAAATAAATCATCTTTTCATTTAGTACCAGTCTTTTTTCTTGAAATTTACGGGCTAGTAACTTCTTAATGTTTACATCCAATTGACAGAGCAGCTGCAACAGCCCTCGTTGAGAGACATGCAGATGGTTCCTTACCACTTGAGGACTTCAATATAGAACTTGAAGATCAGAATGGGGAGACAATAAGATTTGGAACTGAGACTGATCGGCGGTATGATAGATGAATAAATTTTGTGTAATATTGTTTTAATTGCACTTATGTGTGGGAATTATTCTTATGATTCAAGGGTCTTTGTCTTAAGTTAATTTAAATTGTTATTTGACAGGGCAATGATGATGGGTCTGATGCTTCATGCAAATGCGAAGAAGCTTATTAAGAGGCAAAAGTATAAGGATGCACTGGAAGTGCTCACCATGGGGGAGGTCAGTTGTTATCTCTCTTTTTCTTTCTCTTTTTGAAGGGAAAAACGAAATTTTTATATTTTATAACTGCCTAAGATAATGTCACCATATTGAGAATATTTAGCTAATCCAAGCAAGCTTTCGAGCTCATATATTTCTTGAGATGTCTGCTAAAAAGAAGAAACTGTTTTCAATTCCTTGTAAACACTAGAAGTTGATGGTCTCAAAAGACGGTTTTTAGTTAAACATCTCTATTTCTGTTTTGCAGTATTTCTATCTTGTTTGGCTAATGGCTTGCGGAGATGTCATTACTGATTATTTTCTGTATTTTCTGTCTGGTAATTTGAATTGTCACAGGAGGCTTTCTCTCTTTGCAATCCCAAAGTCATTGAGGTGAGTGAACCATTTCTTTTCTCCTCATATGAAAATGGTTATTATAATATGTGTCACAGCACAATCAGCTTATTTAGTCAATTGACTGAATTGGTTGTAAATTGCTTTAGTCACTTCCTATAGGGGGAAGCTCCTCATTTAATCATGTGCACTTTGCAATGAATACCACGTGTGGTCATTCCTGGAAAGTGGATTTGCAACCGGTTATAACTTGTTTTATGATGAGAAAGAGATTTACTTTTTGCTTTTGAGCAGGATTTATGTTTGAACAATAAATCACCTAAGCTTTGATAAATTGATTCTTTTTCCAAGCAAATGTTGATATACGTCCTTCACACTTGTAGGAATTTGAATATTATTTGAGACTATTCATGACAAGCATGAGATGGTGAATTGTGATGTGGATATAACTTTTGATTGCTTCCAGTTATTAGATTTCAACTCTTTTTATTAAGAATCATCTGCTTTTGGCCTTCCAGCTGGTTGACAATGTCCCATTA
The DNA here is from genome assembly GCA_019925255.1 of Litchi chinensis. Lineage (NCBI taxonomy): Eukaryota > Viridiplantae > Streptophyta > Magnoliopsida > Sapindales > Sapindaceae > Litchi > Litchi chinensis. The sequence goes on from CM034461.1 coordinate 44,603,154, forward strand.
CTACAAATAGACATGGTCTGGTGCTATTTCATGCTTCGAGACATCACTTGGCTCTCAGTAGCAGGAATGCGCCTCCAAAAAGCCAGAGAAGGAATAGAACGTGCTCATGGGAAGGACTCCTTCCGCATGAGACTGCTGCAAGCAGGTCGCCATCCAGAGCTTGCATTGTGAGTATTTAATCATGATATATTTTCTGTCTGTACCTCTAAGGACCTGGTCATAGATGGGAATGAGTCCAGTCTGCAATGCTAACTCATTTTATCACATGTTCATAGGCATCTGCGAATGGAGCTGTTGGAAGGAGTGGTGGCATATCACAGTGGTCAAATTGATAAATCTCGGAAGGCATTGACTTCTGCACAAGCAAAATTTTTTCAGGTAATCATGAGTAAGTTGACATGTATCTGTGAAACAAAGATTGGAGATTAGTTAAAACAAATATGTTTGTGTACAATTTGTTCTACTCCACGGACTTGTTCTGTATGGCTAGATTCCCTTGGACTAATAATAGAACAAAATGTGATATATTTTTAATTAATTTTGAAGGATTTAAACAACTTCCATATGAATTATTAACTTTGAAATAAGTATATAAAGTTTTTCCAAGTTATTGAGAACTTTTTGGATCTCCCAAATATCTGTTTTTTTTTTTTTTTTTTTTTTCCTTTTTTAGTTTAGGTTGCTTTCAGTTCTCTCTCTTTCTGTTTCATCCCCCTATATCCACTATATATTGACATCAATTATTAACCTCAAGTAGAACTTTGTCTCTTTGTACATGTTGAAACAATCATCTGTTATTGATTGCAGCTACAAGTGCCGGATGAAGCCTTATCTCTTGTTATGAGCATGGGCTTTAGAGAGCACGATGCAAAAAGGGCACTGAGAATTAGCAGTCAAGATGTTGGGAGTGCCATTGATTTTCTGGTTGAGGAGAAGGCAAAAAGAGCACAGCGAAGGCAGGATAATAATCAGCGAAGGCAGGAAATCATGTGGGTGTCATTTGTGAAATTTAGTGTTAATTTCAATTGGCTTAGAAAATGAAGGTATTATAATCCATAAATTTTGTGTCTCTTCTATTAAGTAGGTTTGCATATTTGCAGGGAGCAAAAACAATATGGAATGACACCCTTGAAGAAAGTTGTGGATCTCCAAAAATTAAAAGCGTTGGTCTCCATTGGGTAAACAGATAGCCAAACAATTGAATTATCAATTATATGCCTTCAAAGAAACAATAATTACTGCCTTGAATAATAGCATTGTTACTGTATCTGTTCATGACATTAATTTTGCTTAGCTTCTCATTGCACTATAGATTATGGACTTGGAAACTGTTCTTTCATTTTGCATTGCATATTTTACAGTTTTCACTAAGTAGAGCTAGCTTATTACTTAACACTCAGAGAAAGACAGAGAGAGAGAGAGAGAGATAATGAGGACTTTTTTAAAAAAATTGGGATGACTGATGTATCTATGATGATGAACTAAGTTCATTGCACAATCACGTATACTTTCAAATGCTGTAGACAAAGTTAAAGAGTTCTTTCGGCAGGTATGAGAAGGAGCTTGCTGCTGAAGCCCTTCGAAGAAATGAAAATGAGACTGAAAAGGCATTGGATGACTTAACAAATCCAGAGAGTAACTCTTCCATACAGGTTAGTTGCTTTTGCTTGTGATTTTTAACTTGAATTTGATTCAGACTCTTACTCTTGCTAAATTAATTTGAATTGCAGTTGGAGATTGAATCACGGAAAAGAAAAAGACATCAACATCAACAATCAACACATGTTGACATTGAACAGCTGGTTTCTATGGGCTTCGAAAGAGCAACCGGTACTTAATATTAGCATCCTCTATATTTATTCTGTTATGTCCTGGAAAACTCTTTTTGCTTTCCAATGGTACAGACATGGTCACCATGCCTAGAGGTGCACTGTTGATGGCCTTTTGCCTTCACTACCCGCTATCTGATAAAGTTTCTTATATGCAGTGGTTGAAGCTTGTCGGGCTGGTGGCTCTATTGAACAAATAATGCAACGACTGCTCTCACAATCTGCACCAAACACCTCATCTGCTGCTAACAATCACACAAGTTCTCCCATGTCAACACCTGACAATAATGACCCAAATAGTTCAGGTGACAATGAGAATGCCAAAGGTGCATCAACCACCACTGAAGTAGAAGAACGAGATGTGGAGATGGAAGATGAACTTGCTAATGAATTAACCGGGGATGTCTTTTCAGACTATGACATTGAAGTTACAAAAGAAGGTGAAGCAATAAATGAGTACATGGCGCTTATTGATTCAGCTGTCAATGCATAAAACGCCTCATTTTCTCAATGAGAAGAATATAACTTAAAACAACGAGGCGCAGTGAATATGTGAATAAAATGGTATGAGTTGCATTAGGCTGGCGGTAGATGTCAATAGTTATATTTATGGTGATAGGCAGCTTTTATATATTTGGCAACAGTCCCGACAGTCATTGTAGAAATCAAACTTTTACCTGAAAATAATGAAATTTATGACATAAAAGTACTGATCAGAAGGCTTGTGCATATTCTTGTTTTCTTCATATTGTTTTCCCTTTTTCCTTTAGTTTTCTTGATGTAACATTCTGATTATAATGGTAGCACTGGGACTGTATTAATTGATAGCCGAGCAAGGATTCTCTATTAATTTATTGTTGGTGCTAAATTTGTTATGGGAATTACAGAATTACAGAAGAGGTTTTAGGAGCGCACCCCATACCTTGCTTGAGGTTGCTTTCCATTTTCTTTCTTTTCTCAAGGTAGGCAGAGCGATTAAAGGAAATTAGCTTTGTCCTCCAACTTAAGTTTCCAGAAGCTAACTATTGTAATAAAATTTTGAATACAGTTTTCTGTTGTGATGCCTGAAGGTGGAAATTAACTGCCGCTTTTGCACTCCAAAACTATATAGCGGTTTAGTGCGCTAGTTTAAGATCTGCTGTTTGAATGACCATGTATTATTGGACATACAAATGTTAAAAAAACAAAAATGTCCAGATGATGGAAAATACTTTTGTTCTATACTGATTGAGAATGATTCTGTTGCATTAATTTGTGAAAGAAGGCAAGCCATGAAAGAAAAATCCTGAAACTAATTTTGTTAATAATTGGTATGAACAAAATTCTTCGCTGCAGTAATAAGGTCTCTTATTCTTCTGTCTTGTCATTTGATGAATACTCATCTTCTGTGACCATAACAATCTGAGTTTTATCTGCTTTGTCTTCCACCTTGTAATCCTTCGGAAGCACATTACAGTGAATACTGTGCCACACTGATCTCTCTTCTTGGAACAATCTGTAAAGTCCATGCTCAGATCATCAGAACAAACAATGCAACAGAGAGATATGCAAGAGTCAAATGATAGACAATTAATTATTGGGGTAAACTGACATGTGCTGAAGCAAACATGACCATGCACTCATTTTCTTTTCCCCCTTCTATATGCAGTGGGTCAATTGAGGGAGGGAGTATGAGAGGGGGATGACACATGAATATAGTAAATTTACATTGTCACAGCTATTTATGGTTTGTCATCATCCCGAAGAAGTCATCCTTCAGCTTGCAGGACTACAATCATCAAATTTGCAGCAACTTGACCAAAGCGTAAAAGCAACGAAGGCCAAAAACCTTGTTTTTTTATCTTTTAAGTAGCAGCATCATCTTATGCTAATACTTATTGAGATGAAACAGAAATTAGAAATTTATGTAAAGAAACAAAAATCATTATGGTTATAATCATTATGTGGCGTGTCACAGATGTAAACAGACAACTGTTGAGCATCATCCAACAGTGAGATCTACTATAAAATGTAACAAATATCTGGATGCACATTCTGACCTAAATATCCTACACAGCATACGGACAGTAGTCTATGCAGGGAGGAAGGGAGGAAGAAAGAGAGACTTACGGATGCTTGCAAAGCATTGGAGTCTGTACAGTAAGTGCATACTTGCAAGTGGATAGTTCTGTAACGGAACTAATCATAGCTCTAGGCTCTGAGCACACAAATCTCACCTGCATATGGAAATGATATTAAAAATGGAACGAAAGATGAAGGAAAACCAAAAATCATGGATGAAATTAATTGATTGACTTGTACCTCAGTCTCTCGGGGCTGATTTGTAAGATCACAGATCGTTCCATTTGTGTACTGATGAGCATGGTACCTACATAAATCATGTAAACCAGTGACTTTTATTTTGGCTCACCTTCCACCTTCCACATTACAAGATTTTCGTTTCCTTTTTCTATGATCTATCTAATCCATCCTAAACTTGACAAAAAAGTTTACCTTTGTGATGCATCTTTTGAGCGAGGATCTTTCAGTGTGGAAATGTCTGACAGATTCTGGTTGTAAGCAGCTGTGGCCTCTGCATCATACACACCCAAGACAAATTCCTGAACGACCTGTAACCAGCAAATTCATGATAGTACAAACTGTCAGGTCTTTAATACTTTTCCCAATTTCAAAAATTAATTGAGATGCTCCAGATTGATAACCAAAGGAGCTACTATTGCAGTTACTGAATTTTAATTCCACTAATACAAGTACCACCAAAAACTAAATAAAAGTGACATGACATATTCAACAAATGAAGGGAATCCATAAAGCATTAGGCGCCAACATCACATAGAAAAGAAAAACAATCCGATTTCAGCAACTGAACACTCATAAAATCCGCTAATAATGTGACTGCAATTGGCATGATAGAATGCTTCATCTCATACTAGATGGACAACATGCTACTGAAAACATAACCCTCTGAAATCAATAACAAAGTGATGGTTCCAGAGGAAAACAGAAGAATTGCTTTAAGGGCACCTAAGCAATTTACCCTCTCATCTTCCAAATGCAGTTGCCTCAACTTCTTTTGGTAGCAAAATTCATATGACCACCAACCCTCTTGCTGCAGCAAAAGAGTGGATAATACTTAGATAGATAACATAAGTCATGTAATCATGTTATACAAAGCGAAAAAAGAAGGATTTTTTTTTTTTTAAAAACTTAGTTTTCAGTGAACTATTCACATATAATGTGAATAGTTCAACTCGAGACATCCAAAAATAAGTTTTGGGGGCTAGATGTTAACCCTGAGAAAGCATCGGTCCTTCAATACTTCAAGCAGCTCATCTGGAGTCTTCAATTTAACTTGTTTTTCAGTTTCCAAAATCATACTGCTTATATTATGCTGAGGTACCGACTTTCCACTCCTGGTTTTCTCCGCCTTAGGCAAGTAACATAAGAAATTCTGTCCATTTTTATCGGGCATAATCACAGACTCCTGATCATCATCCTGCAGAATTTTTCAGGTTGAACATTAGATCATGATACATCCTATTCCTTTAGGCAGCTTACATTCAAATGATAATAATCACACACAAAAGTTAAGGAGGAAGTTGAATACAAATTTTAATCACACTTCACTACACCAAATGGAGAGTGCAAGATAGCAGTGTCATTTCTCCACACAAAGCAATAAAGTCCAAACAGCAAATGAAAGTAAAAAATCTAAGAGTACTTACAGGCTGATAAGGGTGATCTTCTGAATGAAATATAATTTTGTATTTTGGTTCACGAGAGCTACGACCAAGTGTACCACCTGTCAACCAATAGAATATATAGGTACAATAAATCATCACAATGATAATGTTTAAGTGGTCAGCTAGCACCAAAAGATGCATACACGCTAACCATTATGCCTAAAACCTTGAACTAAACCTCAAAACCACAGCGAAAGCAGAATTGTAACTGCAGCATTACCGATGCTCAAACAACAGCATCTAGGACTCCACAATACATCCAAACTATCCTTTGGCAGCTAATAAGCCTCAAATCTCGCGTCTTTAAGGACTCTAAATCACCAAGTTTTTTAATTTTTCCCATTTAGGACTTTACCAAACCCTAAATGGTCCCCAAACTTAGAAACACAGCAATGATAAGAACAAAAACACCACCCCCACTACATTTCAAATATACCCAGAACTGTAAAAACACTATAATCTAAATAAAGTTGAAATCTTTAGTCCCTGAATTAAAAATTCCAGTCTTTAATGTTGAAGAGACACATTAAAATTACACAAAAATGTAAAACAATTCTAGGTTATATCAAAGGAGCAGACTTGAAATCAACCACAAAACACCAAACAACCTTCAAATTAATAATAAATTATGAAAATAAAAGTGAGCTTGAAGGAGGGAAATAGTTGTTACCAACATGAGCAGGGAAGATTTGGTCGGCTAACACGTGACTGCAGAGAGCCCATAAAAAGACAAGAAGAAGACGAAAAGAGGGCGATTTCATTTTTGGGTTTGTTGTGTTTTATGTGTTGTAATGGATATGTAATCTGGTTCAATTACTGGAATTTCAGCTTCTGATTTTGTTGCGAGAAGAAGAAGAGACTGGTATCTGCTGCTTGCTGCAGTTGACGATGACAAATTGCCACGCCTGTTGGCCAATCAGGTGTTGCCATGTCATTTTCTGCTAATATGATGCGTAGGTTTTTGTATATATTTTTCACTATTCTCTTGATTTTTTTTTTTTTTTACCAAAATTAATACGTAATTCTTTTCAAAATTTCAATTCGAATATAAAATAAGTTTAATTAGTAAAGCCACTTGCAATAGGTAACCTTTCGAATTTTGCTAAGTTAAAAGAAAATATGGTGGTATTCTATTATGGATTGATGTTAGTTAATCTTATTTTCTCTTAATTATAATCACATAATTAGTTTTCAAAAACAATAAAATAAAATGATATAAATATTTGGCTATGTTTTTAAATTGCTTTTTTTTTTCTTCTGTTTTGAAATCTAACTAGTAACTTTCATTTATAAGAAAAAAAAACAACACATTTAGAAGAAAAGACAAGGGAAGCAAGGGTATGTGTCACCCTTCTACAACTCCGCGAAACAAAGTGACATTATCTTTATCATTACCTTAAAATCTTAATGTTGTTTCTTCACATAAGTATTGCGTAGTAATTATTTTATAAATTTTTAATATAATAAATGTTCCAAATTTACATATCAACTACTAATGTAGCCATCAATATAAGAATTCATACTACTAATTTTTATTTATTATACATTAGCAGGAGCTTGACAATGCATATTGCATAGATTAAAATAAGAGTTGTTAATAAATTACAATGTGGGGCATTACTTGATACGTTTTATATCACATATAAACATTAATGTCCATTTATAACCCGATAGATAAAAGTTTTGATTTTTCAACTAGCAATAGTTGGGTTGCACAAAAATCCTTAAAATCTCCCCTTAAATGGGGATGAAAATCTGAAAACTTGGAGTCTGTCGACAACTTTAACTGAGATTTTATTTGTCAAGATAAATTTTCAATATTTACGCAAGTTTCAAGAGTTAAAAACTTTATTTGACCCCTCAACTAACACTAAAAAAATTAATTTATATTGATTAGTGCGGATCAAAAACGTATGAGAACGGACAATTTTATAGTTTTATGTTTAATTTATGTTATCTATTTTCATAATGCAATTAATATCCTATTTGTAAAGATAAATCTTCAATATTTATAAAAATTTATAGCGTTAAAAACCTCATTTGATCATTCAACTAATTCCAAATGGGTATTATCTTACACACACCGATACTGATAAAAACATATAAAAACTGGAGTTTTCTAATTTTATACATGATTTATGTTGTTTGTTTTTATAATACAACTGAGATGTTATTTGTAAATATAAAGCTCCAATATTTATGCAAATTTCAAGAGTTAAAAAGTTCGTTTGACTCTTCAATTAATGCTAAAAAAATATTAAATTATACTAATCGATACTAACTAAAAAAATGAAAGAGCTGAGAGCTATCTAGTTTTATGTTTAATTTATATTGTTTGTTTTCACAATGAAATTGATATATTTTTTTGTAGAGATGAAGCTTCAATAACAACATAGGTTTTGAGTATTAAAAACTTTATTTGATCACTTAACTAACATTAAAAAAAAATATCAATCTATGCATACCCATGCTAATGAAAAAAAAAAAGTATGAAAACTGAGAATTTTCTTGGTGAATAGGAAGCATACAACCAAATTAAGATATGATGTCGATGTGCATTTTATATTTTTAAACTTTTCCATTTTGATGATATTTAATTATTTAAATGGATTATGTGATTATATAAAGGTGAACAAATAAGTAAAAGCTAGAGAGCATGGAGGCAATTTGAAGAAAGTTTCACCGAACATTTGCCTTAAGATCCACGAGCGTCAGATTAAAATAATCACAACACTCAAGAAAATTGACAACATTGAAGGCGGTGGCTTGTGCAAAATTGTCACGTATTGTACAAAATCAAGAAACGGAACGGATTACGGAACCTCCTCGGCATTTCCCAAAACGGCAGTCTTATTTGGTGTTGCCTTGCAACAGCGGCAACCGGCAACTGACGACCCGCAACTTCCTGTGATTGGCAGTTGTTTGGGGCCCACCACATTTCGTTACTTTTGGCCTCTTCATTTTGCTTTTTATTTTTTTATTTAGGGTAATGTTAATATCCATGTGGACACCCTTTATTGGGCAGCTAATTACACCGGTTCCGCACCGGAACAACACAGAAAATGGTCGTGCACCGCACCACTACTGTTTCCTTTACTTTTACTTTTATAATATCTATTATTATTTTTTGAAAATTGTAGAATATTAATTGTTAATTTGTTACTTTATTGAAAAAACCAAATAAAAGGATCCTCATATGTATTAAAAAAAATTCCAATTATTTTATAAAGAAAATATATAAAGTTTATGTTTAGAAATATGATTTTGTTTTTTATTGCAAAATGTACCTAAATTAGATTATAAATTTCACAACTTATTCAACATTGTCTTTGAATTATGAACTAATCATTCTTTTTTTAATTTGAAATTCAAGATTTCCTTTTTAATTAATCTAATTATTTGTTTGAAAGGGAAATAACTACAAAATGATATAATTAGTTAGATGACGTACATCATTGTCCTTTATTGGGGCAAAAATAATTAGATCATAAAGCACATTTAAGGAAATAATCATTGAAAACAACACAGGACACTTAATTTAAGTTAAAGATACAATGAATAAGTATTAAGTTTTGTTTTATTAATGTGGAAAGTCAAAATAGATCATTTGCCTTCCACTTTCCATCAAACGTCCCCGAGAAACTTGGAATCAACGAAATCAAATTGGGCCCACCTATTGCCTCTAAAATTCTTCTAAAACAACAAACAAATAAAAACAAATATTACAACACATTATCAATTACATCGAAATTAAAAAAAATTAAAATATATATGTTGGAATTGTATTTTATTTTGTGCCTGCTTCTTGTGGCGTTTACGTTAAGCTGTGAAAATCTTGGAGATTACATAAGCGCAGAAAACACGTTGTTTCTTTTCTCCTCTACTTCTTCTTATTACATTTTGTCACTTTCTTTGCAGACCCAAAAAAAAAAAAAAAAAACCCAATAAAAGAAAATCATTCATTTCTCACGAACTTCCTCGCTTGAGCTTTTCCGCGAAAACTTTGAAGCTGGTTCACAGGGGAATTCGTTTTCGAGATAAGTTTACTCGTCAAAATTTTTCTTTTTCTTATTATTATTTTTTTTTTGGAAGGGAGTTGTAATATTGTGTAGGTTGGTTGGTTGCTCTCTGAATTGGGATTTGTTTGTTTGTTTGTTTGTTTTTAATAAGTAGCCAAGAGGTAGAGGTTTTTTTTTTTTTTTTTATATATATATTATATATATTTTAAGTTTATAGTGGTGTGGTAAGTGGGGAGTGTTGTTTGGGTTAAAGGAAGAAACTTTGGACTTGGAAGCTGTTTTGGTGGGTTGAATTTTAGGAGGTACTCTGGGATCTGTGTGGATGTGGTTTCAGCGTTTGGAGGGTTGATAGTTGTGTATTGGTGTGATGTTGTTTGTTGAGTTGGTTTTATGTTTTGTTGTATTGGGCTGTGAGGATTTATTTAGAGAATAAAAATTTGAGGTAAAAGTAAAGCTTTTGTGGTGCTTTGTTGAGTTGTTTGGCATTTTTTGTGGAGGTTTTAGTTAGTTTGTTTGCAGGGATTGCATTGTTTGGCTTGTATGAGAGTTTGGTGTAATTTGTGATTGATTTTTGTTGTTTGTTGTTTGATTGGATTGGAGAGTGAGTGTTGTGGTTTGAATAGAGGTTTATAGTTAGTGTTCGTATTTTGGATTGTTGGATTTACAATGGGGAAGCAAAGTGGGAAGAAGAAGAAACAGATGGGAGGACACTTAGGTGGTGGTAATGTAAAACAAAGCAATAGTCCTAGAGCTTATGATAATGACTCGGTGGTTTTCATTTCCATGGCCCAGGAATTGAAGGAAGAGGGTAACAAGCTGTTTCAAAAGAGGGACCACGAAGGAGCTATGTTGAAATATGAGAAAGCCCTCAAATTACTGCCGAAGAATCATATAGATGTGTCCTATCTAAGGAGCAATATGGCTGCGTGTTATATGCAAGTGGGTCTGAGTGAGTACCCCAGGGCGATCCATGAGTGTAATTTGGCATTAGCAGTCACACCTACGTATAGTAAAGCACTTATAAAGAGGGCTAGATGTTATGAGGCATTGAATAGGTTGGATTTGACTTTAAGAGATGTTACTATGGTTTTGAACATAGAGCCAAATAATCTTATGGCATTGGAGATTGCAGAAAGGGTGAAGAAAGAACTCGAGAGCAGAGGTTTAAAGGTGAATGATGCTGTAATTGAATTACATCCTGATTACGTTGAACCTCCTATTACGTCTTCTGTGCCAGAAGCTGTGAAAGATAAGACTAAGAAGAAGAAGAAGGGCAAAAAGGTTGAGCAGAAGAATGCTGTGGACAGAATTGAGGAGAAGAAGGTTGATGAAAAGATTGAGGAGAAGAAGGTCGATGAAAAATTTGAGAAGAAGGTTGATGAAAAGATTGAGGAAAAGAAGGCTGAGGATAAGGTGGTTGTGGAAGAGAAAATTAGTTGTACAAAGGAGGAGGAGCCAAAGAAGACTGTGAAATTGGTATATGGGGAAGATATAAGAGTGGCTCAGTTGCCGCTTAATTGCAGCCTCCTGCAACTAAGAGAGGTTATACATGATCGATTTCCAAGCTTAAGAGCTGTTCTGATCAAGTACAGGGACCAAGAGGGTGATTTGGTCACAATTACCTCTGATGAAGAGCTAAGATGGGCTGAGGCATCAACGGAAATGCAGGGTTCTGTCAGACTGTCTGTTGTAGAAGTCAACCCTGTGCAGGATCCATTTTATGAGAGATTTAAGAATGAGAAGATGGGCACTCTTGATATAGAACATAAAAGTATTGAGAATGGGAACATCGGAGAAGCTAAGGAAGCAGAAAAGGAGTTATATTTTATAGATGACTGGATAATCAAGTTTGCTCAACTGTTCAAGAACCACGTTGGATTGGATTCTGATACTTACTTGGATCTTCATCAACTTGGCTTTAAGGTATATTCTGAGGCTATGGAGGAGACAGTCACGAGTGAAGAAGCCCAAGGCCTATTTGACAGAGCGGCTGAGAAATTCCAAGAGATGGCAGCATTAGCATTGTTCAACTGGGGAAATGTTCACATGTCCAGGGCAAGGAAAAAGGTTTACCTCAGTGAAGATTCTTCAAGAGAATCTGAACTGGAACAAATAAAAAGTGCATATGATTGGGCCCAACAAGAATATACAAAGGCAGGAATCCAATATGAAGAAGCATTGAAAATCAAACCTGATTTCTACGAAGGTCTTCTAGCTCTAGGTCAGCAACAATTTGATCAGGCAAAGCTTTCTTGGTATTATGCAGTTGCTACCAATGTCAACTTAGATGCCTGGCCTTCTACAGAAGTTCTAGAACTTTATAACAAAGCAGAGGAAAACATGGACAGGGGCATGCAGATGTGGGAAGAATTCGAAGAGCAACGCCAGAATGAACTTTCCAAACTGAAAGTTAATACCCAGAAAACTGGGCTGCATGGTTTTTATGAACATATATCAGCTGACGAAGCTGAAGAGCAGGCCACAGTTATAAGGTCCCAGATATACCTCTTATGGGGCACCATACTCTATGAGCGTTCCATTATGGAATACAAATTGGAGATACCAGTCTGGCATGAATGTCTGGAAGTTGCAGTTGAGAAGTTTGAGCTTGCTGGAGCATCTCCAACGGATATAGCTGTCATGATAAAGAACCATTGCTCAAATGATGATGCTGTGGAAGGTAACACATAAACTTCCTAATTTAATATCTTGTATTAAAATTAATTATCTGTATAAATCTGAATAATGCATCAGTTCATAATCCATAATTGCAGGTTTAGGATTTAAGATTGATGAGATAATACAAGCATGGAATGAGATGTATGACGCTAAAAAGTGGGAGAGCAGAATTCCATCATTCCGGCTTGAATCATTACTCAGACGGCGAGTTTCAAAGCTTTATAATGCTTTAGAGCATGCATAAGCAAGCCATGTTGGGGGAATTCGAAGAGGGAATGGAAAAGACAGAAATAGCGAAAAGGTCTCACTTCTCATGCTCTATCATATGGAATAGTAGTCTTGCATTCTTAGGTACGTAACACTCATTTTGATTCAACTCTTTTTGTGTTAAAGAATACATACTAAATATGAAGATCTCTACTACTTCCACATTTGAAAAGCTGCTCAAGTGCTTGTCGGCCTTGGACTAAACACTAGTAGAATGAGAAGCTCATATGTTTTTCATGCACAAACATTTGTATTAGCCTGTTAAAATCTATGGGGTCTCTGTTGAAATTGACTTTATTTTAATTAGATGCCTTGCCCACCAATAATCTGGTTGAGTTTACTTATTTGCTGAGACTGCTACTTTCCTGAACAAATTAAGAAAGTTCAAAGTTAGGAATTTTCTTTATCATCTCTTACTCTAACATTCCTGTATTAATATAATGTACAACTACATGTGAATATGGAGCACATTGTTTTGAATTATGATACTTGGTCTTCAATTACATTGTGATTCACACCCATAAACGATGTAACAGATTAAAAATATGCTAGATGAATAATTAGTCCATCATTAGGAATGTACTAATAAATCTTACAATTATCTACCAGATGCCATAGAAGATGATAAAAAAAGGGACATTAAACAAAGTTCTAATATCTATATTTGTGATTTGTTTTCCTTATAGAGTAATTAATAGTTGGTTACTTTTCTTGTCTGCATTTGTTTCTTCGGTTCCTTCTTGTATTGTCATTCATTTTAGATAAATATCAAATGTAATTACATTGTGATCTTGGTTTGTTTCCTTTGCAGGTTTTCTTGCTTCTTGAGTCTCAGTTTCAGCCTTTGTATTTTGAATATGAAGAGAAAGAGAAAGATTATAGTGTTCTGGATTCATACGTATCATGTAATTTCCATTAGGTCACTTTATTTGATTACACAGTGGGAGACAAGATGAAGTAGCAGAAGTTGCTGTTTTTTGTTAGTTTCTGCCTTCACCTCCATTTGGCTCTGCTAGTTTTGAATCTGATAGTAAATAGGTTGCTCTATTTGTAATTCATTGTTATTGACGTAATTTATTGTGTGTTTGTCTTCATGGTTTTATAATTTCTAGTTTCTCCAACATATGTATCATCAGAATATGTAGGAAATTAGTACTTGAGCAGTGGACCTTCTATGTTTTATGAAATCAAGTCTTGTATCAAGTGGTATTTTTCCTTCGAATAATATGCTGATTTCAGCCAATAAGACTTCCATTTGTGCAAAATGTTATAAATTCCATACCCATTAGAAGAACTTGGTATTTGAAATATAAAATTGTAAGAAAAAATTCTCATAGAAAAACACTAATATAGACAACGGACTTCATAGACTCATTGAATATTTGATTACATCATACTTGCCTTATTAAAGAACAGTCTACAACTATTTCACAAAAAGAGAATAGTCTCCGAGTAAGTTTGATTTCCTCAATTTCTGACTCTCTTGAAACCCTAATACCTGCCCAAAAGGCCCCATTCCAGGAGAAAAGTTTTCATATTTAGTATAGTGCTACATTGCATAAATCTCTTATATCACTGATTATTTATACCATATAGTAATAACTTTTAGCATACTGTACACCAATATTTCAAAAGAAGAGTGAATCCAGAGTATACAGCAGAATCCAGTAATTTTAGGAACGATGAACAATATTTGAATATTTGAAGCATCATATATAAAAGCTCTTCATATATAAAGCATATCCATGCAATAACACGATTCCAGACAAAAGAGTATTCATATCATCCATATATTAAATATTATTCGAACTCCACAGAATTATCCCGTCATAATTCCATCCAATATTCTCAAACCGATCACAAACATCTTTGCCATTTTTAACTGAAACTGTCAGTAGCTTCAGTCATTTGGCACAACGAAGCACCCATGATATTTGCTTCAAAGTATGACCTATATGTACGACTCTTTATTGAAGAAGAAACTTCACCAAGCAGCAAGGAGCCATATATGGCAATGTTCCACCATCTCTCTCCACATTTCTGATGCGTGGATGATTTAAGATAAATTTATTAACCTGTACAGAGCAATCACGAGCTGACAGAAGGCTATTTACAGGACACTTTACAATTTGCTCCAGGACTATGCAGGACGGTAATTTACAAGATTAGGGAGGGCAGTTGACTGAAGCTTCTTGATTTCAGATGCTGTCACCTTGCAGGATTCCAGAGTCAATGAGCATAGTCTCTTCAGAGGCTTCAAATGATGTAGGCCTTCATTGGTTATTCGGGAATTCGAAACATTTAATGATACCAATGAGGTCAGTCCTGCATTTACATGAAAAAAAGCACATGTCCATTAATTAAAAAAAATGGAAACTCATGCAAGTTAAATCATTATGGATTTTTGGGCTCTTTAATGGCCCGAGTGCAGATTGTAGGACACACCAAAATCACAAAGTTAAAGTGGACATGAAATAAAAGCCCTACTAGGAAGCAGCAAGTTCTTGAATATACATAATATGAGTAGGGTTTGGGACAAAGCTACTCTCGACAAATGCAAATTGGGACCGAGTTTTCTCAAGCCCATGATACTTAGTTCGAAGTTTCGTGATAGTAAAGTTATTTATGTGAATGGTTTTAGTCTTTTAGAATGAGTACCTGTAAGTAACTGTTAAGAGTCAAAAACTTAAGTTGTCAAGTAGAGGCCCAACTAATTATGTAAGACTTTCTAATACACCCCTATACATATCAGACCAAATGGCTTGGCTCGTTGACCAAGCCCAAATACAGATGCGGATTATAGAACAAACACAGAAACAGAGTGCATCTAAGGGCTTCAAACCCAGGACACTTGAGACAAACCAAGTGCATCTAAAGGGATTCAAAACCCAGGACACTTGAGACAAACCAAGCTCTAGTACAATGCCAGTAAACATTAGACTTAAAAGCTCAAGCTATCATGTAAGAGCCAATTAATGATACAAGGCTCTTTAATTGTGCCGTCACTTCTTGCCAACTATTTCACACAGGTACAAGTGGCAGAATTAAAGTTTTAAGATCTGGTAAACTTCAAAAGTAACACATACAAAATGGAATCACATATTTCAAACTCAAAAGATGATAATATTCATGTTGCCCTATATCCTGTGAGCATGCAGAGGCGGCAAATCAAATTAGAGTCCGTTAGTGCTCTTTTAGTATCAAAAGATTATGCTCTACAAATAGTGAGTAAGAAAGATGGTGTAAAGAACTAAATCATGGAGCTGTGACAGTGTCTCTAATTCTATTTGCATACACACAAGACTTACGAATGCGGTACCTGTGTTACTGGCACAAAGTGCAGTACTAGTGATTTTAACCCCACACAAGAATATCCAACTTGCTATGTTTTAATTATTTTTGTCAGTCGTCTATCAAACAATTATTCACGAAACTGCAGTCATTCAACAACATTATACTAAAGGCACATATATTCTATGCAATACAAGAAAAAATACCAGAAATCAGTTCCAAAGACTTGTCAGAAAGGTGGCAATTTTGTGACAGGTTCAACAGTGTCAGGGAGGTAAGATCCTTGATATTCTTCACACCAACATCAGTTAAACTTCCACCACATATTTCAAGGGATTGGAGGTTTTTGAAGCCTGTTTGGGATATAAACATATTACAGTAAGAACTTTTAATTGAAATATATAGTAACACTGATTCATGAAAACCTCTTTGATATCATTTTAGAAAACAAGAGGAAAGTAACTATCTGAGGGTTAACAACATTCAATAACAATGTCTAACGGTTAAGTCAAAATCATCTATAGTTTTTGCAGTGGAAAGATCTTTCAACATACATCGCAAACTGTTTGTTCCAGAGTCTGTAATGCGAGCCCCAAAGAGATCCAGTTGTGTCAAATTGGTCAAACCTGCATAAGCAAAAGAAAAATCTAGTAACAAGGATGTAAATGATTGGAAATGAACCATAATTTAGCAATTGCAAAGCCGTTTTCACTTAGAACTTAAACTCTTTAGGAAGATGATTTGTCTGGGCTGGAATTCATGTTTCCTTTGTACCTACAATCATCAAAATAATACAGGTATCCCCTACAAAGCCACTGGTTATTAAACTTCTAAAGTGTGATTAATGATTATATCATATTATAGCATTCTTTGTGAACTAAGAATCACATAGGAAAACAATGTCAAAAAGAAATTCTTGCATGAAAACAGTGCCAAAGTCATGAATCACATTATGGAAGTTTCAGAATTGATTAATGTAATATATGCAGTTAACCTGCAATATTTCCACCATACTTGGGCAATCAAAACAACAAGCACCACAACAAGAAGTTATAACCATTTCTCCACCTACACAACTTAAAGCATAGGCAGATCAACTTGTATACTACCAACCAGGCACCAATGGATAATGGTGGCATGGCATATTAACAAATTGCATTAAACTGCTTACTTGTAAGAGCAGCAAGGCCAGCATCTGAAACATTACGAACATCGAGATTAAGTGATTTAAGCGAGGTCAAACCAGACAACCTTCTCAAACCACTGTCAGTTACTGAAGTAAATGACAGATCTAAGTTCTCCAGACGAGCCAAACCTAATAGAAGAAATAGCATAAATCAGCACAAAACTTTAAGTTCGCATCAATAAAAAGAAATTCTGCAGCCTAGGATAGAGAGGTAACTGTTTTGGAAGATATGTATAATCTAAAATAACCTTGGCAACATGGTCATAACAGAACATTCAAAGCAATGCAACTCAAATTATCTGTCTCGTATCTCTCTTTACATTGTCAAAAAAACAAAAACAAAAGGAAAAAGTAAATAAACTCATACTTAATTACCAATATTTATAATTGCGCAGTAAATAAATTTCTATTAACTTCCTCATACTGTCAATATTAGAATGGTTGAACCATTTGTACCACACAATTTAAGATCATAAGGAGTGTTAGAATCCTAACCAGACAGATGGCAGAGTCCATTGCTTCCAACTTCAGTATCAGACAACCCCAGACTCTTCAAGAACGTAAGGCCTGAATAGAAGAACAGATAAGCCAAATTATTACTTTATAAAAATTGCATGACCCAATACCCTCTTACTTCAAAGCCAAGGGAGCAGTATTGCTGCAGATACACTTTTTTTCTTACTGGGTAATATAAATATAAACCAAATTATAAATTACTTGTGAAAGTAAAATTAAATGAAAAAAAGACAAAAAGCTATCTATAAGTTTGATGTAATGACAGATAAATGGTGATGTAGCCAACAAGAAAACTTCATTCAAAGTCTGTCAATGTCTAAAAAATCCACTTCTGCATTCTGAGTTTCTGACATTAATTATCAGTAGAATCTTCTGTTACTTTGTCGGTAAGAGGATGGTAGGAATAACATTGGGGCTTTCTCTCTTATCTGGTTGCCATCACTATTGTATTTGGGTTGATTTCATCTAGCAACTATTACAGCTGTCACATGGAGCCCTGTTGAGTTTCCATTTTATTACCATTACAAAAAATTGATCTCTGGTGACCGATAATCTACAATCGAGATAGGTCCTACAAGAGACTAACACTGAAAACCAGAAAGATGAAACCATAACTTTAAATCATTAACAGATATGATTAGAAAGGAAAAAAACTTGCAATTACACACTTCAAGCATCTGCCTGCTCTTACTCTCACCAGAAGTTTTATCCAGGTATCTTGGACAAACACACATCATAAAGTCTTACAACAAACCACTTCACCCCAACTTGCAAGTAATTAGTGAACATAATTAACGGACAAGATGGCGAAACCGGGAAATTTAGTTAAAGTTGAATTTAAACAATATATGCATACCTGTCACATTAGCAAGCCCTTCATCTCCAATATTACAGGAATCCAAGTTCAAGCTCTCTAAATTTGTTAAATCTGCAAGAAACAAATAGCCGGTGAATTGACAAACGACCACTCTCAAACATTTATTCCTCTTTCTCCTATGACCACACTAAGTGTACAAATAACATATTTCAACAATGATCTTTTAAGTGTAAATTTAATTGACTGAGCAGAAATCAACCTATATACAAGATTTTTGCAACTACTTATTTGCTCCACGATGAACACCACAAAGTGGTCCCACAGTCTAATCTAGATCCTTGGACATCCGTAAAATCAGAATGATTGGAGAAAGGATACTCTACACTTTGGATCTTTTCACAGAAAAGTATTTATGGATGCAATGGTTCATGTAGCAATGCAGCCTCCTGGTCCTGGGCTAGATTTTTAAAGTCATCTTAAATGTGGCCCTAGTAAGTAAATGGCTGACACCTGTCCGAATTAAGCACCACTAGAGTTTGAACTGAGCTCAGAAAATTTACAAAAGCCATAGAAGAAAACCAATATCCACATTGATTGACATCCCTAGAAAAGACACAGAGAGAGAGAGAGAGAACCTTTTAGATGCACCAAACATGCATTCGTTATATTGTTGTTGAATCCCAAGCTCAATATCTTCAAGTTTTTAAGTTCTGCAGATATATAGATAAATGATGTAATAAGATTACTAAATACTTTGGTCTGCACTAGTTGAAAGTAATGGAATATGATAATCTCATTGTTAAGTACCTTTCTTCAGTTAAGCATAGAACCAGAAAAGATTTAGCAACAAAATTCTAATGTCACTTACCAGAAAACTTCTCACATCCATCATCTGATATACTGCATCTGTTTAGATTCAAGTATGCAAGGGCCACAAGAGCTGCACAAAAACTAATTTATTTTAATCATAACTTCAAAAAAAAAAAAAAAAGAACAAAAGAGTGGGGGAGAGAGAGAGAGAGATTTATTTAAGGAAAGATTTTATAGTTTATAGAGCCATATCCCCCAAAATAATATATATATATATATATATATATAATTTATTAGGTGCGTGAATCACACACATGCAATATGTATATATACCAACAATTTCTTTGTTCTTGTCCACAGAAGGCAAAGCCATAAAGGAAGAGGAGGATAAAGTGTTTGCCAGTCTAGGAGATAGGGATCTAATAAGGTTAGACATAAGGATCCAAAGATCAAAATAGGTGCTTATGTTGAAGCATGGAATCTGACAAAGGTTAACGGTCTACTAAAGCCCTTAATCTTCTTTTAAATCGGACTCAAGGCTTACTCGTCAAAGTTTTAAACACCCCCTTTTAAGTAACACTTAAAAAGATTCTTTTAGTTAATGAAAAATCCACAAAACTACCCCATGTGGTGATTGCACGAAGGCAACAGTGCAGGAACACTTCAACTCACTAGTCAATAAATGTCAATTTTTATTCACACCAATTTTCAAGTTGTTGATATTCTACGGTTACATCATTTTTATATTACAAAATATTCCACAGAGTATCTCCCAGAAAACAACCAAAAACTACAATTACTACTTCCTGGGCTGAGTTTCAGTCAATTCAAAATTGGGTAAACAATTGAATTTCCTAATCAGACGATCGTACTAAAAATTATAAATGGTGCTTAAATTTAATGGAAACAGAATAACCGATGAGAAAACAAACCCGAGATAGAATCCAAACATGCTGCTGTAACATTGCATCCCTCTAAGTTTAACATTATAAGCTTTTGCAAACCTGCAATATGCAGAAGATCCAACATCAGCAGCCTTAAAAAACTCTGAACTCTGAACTAAATAATGTGACAGATGAACACAAATAATACAATTAATATGATAATGTATTCTAAACAGACAAACCAATTTAACAATATCATCATTACACAATGAACTCATATCTCGAATGAATGGATGATTTAACAGTACTTCCAAAATTTTGAAGTGAAAAAATTCATGACAACAGTAGATAGAGCTTGGGTCATTATGAGGCATCAATGCATAAGGAAGACGCATCAAGAGTAAAGCATATAAATTGAAGGAAGTAAGGTTGTTGACTTAAGAAAGACCTTAGTGTAGTTTAGTTTATATTAGTATGCTTATCGATAATCATTGCACCTTCATAAGAAATATTTTTAGTTTAGGGGAAAAAAAATAGCCTTTAGAGTCACTTATTAAATTTAGCCATCTACAATAACTTTCCTATTTTTATCCACTCAAAAAACAAAAACACCCCTCAACTAACTTTAAATTACCCCTTAGTCATTTTAACCATTTTTACTAAAATAATAAAATTAAAAACCATAAAAGCAGTTGTGTTTTGTTTATAAATTTTTTTTTTTATGCTTATTATTACATTGTCTTAACAAATATTGTTAGTGGCATAAAGGTATTTTGGCCTTCAAAATGCCAGTTGTTCAAAAGAAGAATAATAAAGTTATCAGAGATGGCTAAATTTAATAGAAGATTAAAGGCCATTCATGACTATTTCCTCATAATAAAAAGTCATCTAAGCCAGGAGAAAAGCATTTCAACAACTGATCGATGTTCATGGGTTCATAATCAACAAGAGCACGCCCTGATCTACTGGATAAAAAAATTGGACCTTGTTAATGGTTAAAATATGCTATTCTAGTTTCTTATTTAAAAATTGGGGTCTAGCTAGGATGTTGATAACTTTTGCTGATGGATTTCTCACCTGTTATCATGGAGTAAAAGCAGCAATCCATTAAACCAGGAATCTAGTGATTTTTCAAAGATAATTCTTGCTCCCTCATATCTACTAGTAAGAGTTATGCTATATAATATTATGATCAGAAGCAGTATTCATGTGATATGCTAAAATTGCAAAACAAAACTATACCTCTCAAATAAGAAACTCCAAAATCTGTAATGTTACAGTTGGAAACTTGCAGCTCCTTCAGCATCGTAAGCCCTGAGACCAGTGGAGATGAGAGTTCAGATACTTAGCCAAACCCAAATAAACAAGAGAAAAAATTCACACCAAATTTCACTAGGTCTTAAGCAACACAATCTTCAAGCACACACCTAGTATTACTTTTGGCAGGTCCACTTAAACTCATTTTATTCAATTTCTTCTTCCTCAATCTCAACAAGAAGAATCACAACTTTTAAAAAAAAAAAAGAAAAACGGACTTTCATGTGGCATGATATTAGTTTTAGATGATGCGAACATGAAGCTCAATCACCCGAGTTAGAAATATTTTTACCAATTAATATTGTTTCCATTTCTGCAGATACTAGCAGAGGAACTTTCCTGGGCCAGATCCAGCCAAAAGCTAGAACCCTGGCAATTCACACCTTCAGGTCCATGAATGAACACATGAAATATTTATGCTATGTTGCATTCATTTATTATGTTACAGAATATGCCTCATGATTTTAGGCTTTTTAGCTATGCAACATTATACATTACAAGTCCAATGGCATTCAATATTCAAACAAATTCTTAGACACAAATTTCTGACACAAAGGAACAGATATGCTTCAGATAAATTTGAGTCAACAACTACCTGAGAGAGCCTTCATATCTGAATCAGTGATGCATTTACAATATCTGATATTAAGAGACTCGAGTTTTACTAAACCTGTAAAATAAAATGAAAGGAAAACAAAACTAACAAACGTAAGCACCAAACAGGAGCAATAGAAAGCTATTTGGTTTATGATGCTTTAGATGAACTAGATTAACATGCTATGAAGCTAACTTGTTGCGAAAGTCATATATTTTAAGATAGATTTTTCTATCCATATTCAGCCACATTAATCTGAAAATAATTTAATAAAGAGGCTACAAACTGGAGTTGGATGATATCTGGCCCACTTTTTGCCAACCCACAATAATGCACCAAAGTGCAAAGTGGTCTAGTTCCAAGTTCCAACGTATGTTCATAGGAGTAACATAACTTACTTAACCAGGGTACTCTAGCCATTTAAGTATGTCAGACTTGTTATAAAGATGCTATAAGGTTCAATGTTGTTTTTACAACCACAGTAATTCCAAACAAGGGAAGAGATGTCATTTACATCAAAACTAAATTTGTAAAACATGACTTCTTTCTAACCTGACAAGCTAAGTACTATAATTTTCATCATTCAGAAACTAGTTCATATATAACAAACCTTTAAGATGGCCAAATCCACCATGAATCCCTGAACACCTCTCCATATCCAACTTTTCCAAATTAACTAAGCTGGAAAAGGCATGCATCGCTTCAGCTGTGATGACATTGCTCTTCTTCAAACTCAAGGATCTCAAGTTAGTTAGACCTGAAGAACAAGTAAACCTTAATCTTCATTAATCCATCAGAGGTGACAGTATATCAACACTGAACCACTTGAAAGCCAGGATCCCCAATCAATCTACATACTATCAGTAACATACAAAAGAAATAACATATACATAGCTGTGGGCATATTCACAAGGTGGAACTTCTTGTATCTAACAGAAGGGCCAGTCCTTTGCATATTAACCACATTTAACCTTGTATAGAGAAACAACAATGATTTCAAATTCTTATAACTATAACTAAAAATGGACCTATAGGAACCAAAGTTCCGGTTCCAATTCGGGATACTTTCATCCTAACATTTTTATTTTTGGCTAAATATTAAGAATCTCAATATGTGGTTATTGTTCTATGGATGGGTGGTATTTTGGTCATATTTGCAAAAAGACCACATAAAAGTCAGTAAGTAGCAAGGTTCTTCTAGCATGATATAAAACAAGCACATAATTGTAAAATTGTTCTGCATATAATCATTTAGAACTGTCAAATATTTGGTCTCTAAAAGTAATTAGTTCACAAAATTTAACAAATGTAGTCAACATTTCCCACACATGACTACTGAGTAGTATAAGTGATAACAAAATACTAGGTTTTTTGACACCGACACTGAGGATATATGGCAGAAAGGACATCAAGAACTCCACAAAACAAAAATAAAAACATAAAAATGACCATCAAGCTTGACAACAATATATCATTATTGGCAGGAGGAGCATCATTTAATAAGTTCAGAGAAATAACACAAAATCAGTAAATGTATAACAGAAGGAAATCAAGAAAGATTACCACTGATGTTTTTCAAGCCCCGTTCTGAAATGCGGTCACTAAAGTTAAAATTTAAGGCTTGGAGGTTTGTGCAATCTTTCAAGAGACCCAACCCCATATCTGTCACATCAGATCCAGAAAGATCAATAGAAAGCAACGAAGACCCTTGCGAAGCAATGACATCCATCCAACCATCATTCACACCAGGATATCCGCCCAACAAAACATCCTACAAACAAAAGACAGTAATGTAACAACTTCAACATCTACAAAGTACTACAAATGATTCCAAAACTGATTATAATCAAACACTTAATCAGTCAAACCACCTGCAAGGTAATATTACCTGGAGAGCACAATCTCGAAAAGCTTCAAGAGAAACATGAGTAAGACAATGAGAGAGAACCAATTCATTGAAAATCTGTTGGCTTATATCCCTTGGCAGCATTGAAAATGAAGTATACTTATCAATGTCCTGTCATACAGTCACAAGACATAAGAGACGAAAACAAAAACAAAGCTAAAAATCCTCAAGCAAGCAAAGTGCCAGAGAAATCAAGCAAGCAAGCGAGCACCTCACGTATTTTATATACGCATAATTCCATGAGAGAAGGACAAGTGCCTCCTCCCGGCTTAGTTTCCATGAGTGGACGAGAAAACGAGGTCCTCAGCCACTTAGAACTGGCACTTTTATAATACCTTCCGGATACACCTCTTTGCACAACATCTTCAACAACCTGCTGATCTCTCTTCCTTGAACAAATCCCACCCATTGAACAGCCAAGTAGCAAAATGTCAACTGATCTCAAACAACAACAAAAGCAAAGACTCCGTACACCATTTCAAAACAATAACATGTGACATGAACTCCACCACTACACCCTGCAGACCAGATAAATAACAGTATCATAAATTAACTTGTTCAAAACCAACCATAAGACACCGATTCTCATATAAACACAGTTGGACATGTAAATAATGTAAAATTAGATTACAGAGCACTGCAAACCCAACAATATTCATCAAATTAAACAGAACGAGCAAAGTCAAAAAAAAAAAAAAAGGTTTCTGACAACCTTAAAAAACGAAATATAAGCGGAAAAACAGAGTCAGAGTACAGCTCTAGCTTTTAAGTGTAGTATATGTACAAGCGATGATAAAGAAAATAATTTGACCATCAACAGTAAACGAGTCATGATCATAATCATAATCGCAATCACATGATGTATATAGAAGCTAAGAACGCAAAATAAAAGAGCTAATCGTAGTCGTAAAACAAGAAAAAAATATATAGATGATGATATGTCTCTTCTTCCTGGAATAAAACACAGAGCAGTATATCAGGGGAGTGATCGGATAAGTACAGTCTAGCAAGAGAAACCGTTCAACTAATTATTTATTAAAAAATTTAAAAAAGAAAAATTACCTGAGGGAGGAACGAGTGATGATCGACCACAAAGATGAGAGAGAGAAAGAGCAAGAAGAAAGCAGCTGGTGGGTTAAGGAAGAGAGTGTAGACTCATAAGATGATGCCACGTGGCTTTTACAAGTTTGCGTGATGTGTCCTCTTTTATCAGATAAGAAGGGGCCCCATCATTTATCCCCCATTTTTCACCTTTTTTTAAAAAATAATAATAATATGCTTTATTCTCCTTCCGGCCGTCACTCTTCCACCGGAAGATAAGCATTTATACCTACTCCCATTTATTATTTCAACTTGCCGACTGGGCTTTTCTTTTCCGCCACTCAACTCACCAACTATCTTCTTTTTTTAATATGTATATATAATTATTTTTGTATTGAATTTTGATCAATCGGATGACTTTTTTCTATTTCAGGATAAGAAAAGAAAAGGAATCAACTCGGTGGAGTCTATAATTAACTGGTGGAATTCATTATTAATTATGGACAAGTTGGTCCACAATATGACAATGATTGTGATGAGTCCTGGAGATGCTTGCAAGAAAATACCTCACTTTGTTTGTGCTTTAATTATGTCTGTCAATATCTGCAACTACTGTTTTTTTCTGCGCATTCAATTCACAATGATTTCAGAGACAACCTTCATGAGGATTAAAGCATAATTTCAATACTGTAACTGGACCAATGCAACCAACGAAAAATCAAAATATATATTATATATATCAAAAAAAAAAAAACAAAAACATAACAAAACAAAACAAGGAACAAATTTGAGCAAGAATGGAGCACCTTTTGGTATCAAACAAAAAAAGGAGAAAAAAGAGACTAAATCAATTAAATTGTGGAAGCTAAAGTAGATGTATAATAATAATACAAATACACATCATTCTCAGCTTCTAAAAAGCACAGACATTACATCATGAAGCTACAACTGAGCGAGCAGAGCTCCTTCCTAAACCAAGACCCAAACCCAGTGGGACACTATCACTTTTGGATCTGACATGGCTGCTCTGGCTGCCGTGGCTGCAATGGGAAGAATGGACATGACCATGGTGTGCATTTGTGTTCTTTGAATTCAAATTGACAGCAACATGGCTACTGCCATTGGTGTGATTCATATGGGAATGGGAATCCCCATTTTGCAAGTTCGAATTCCTTGACATTTGTATCATTCCAATTCCCTCTGATTCCGACTGTTCTGAATCTTCTACACACTCCACATCTTCGTTGTAACCATTAATTAAGAAATCTGAACAGTTTTTCTTGCATCCATGATCATATGGGTTCCTAAATCGACCACCAGGGCCTCTAAGGTAGCTGTAGCGTAACATATTTGCCATTTCATTGGTTGTTATATTCCTAGATATCTGTTGCAAGAAAGAAAAAAATAAGTGTTAACATTAGATATCTACATTGTAATAAATGTTGATGTCACACAAAAGTAAAACCTAAAGATGAAATCATTTCATGCCGAAAGTTCAAGCACCCAATAACAATTTAGGGAACTTTCAAAGAAAACATAATAAGTTAAGGCCAGTGAGATGCATAGCCTTCGAATTTAGTTCGATAATATGTTTTACCCAACATAACTAGATGAAAAATGCAAGAAAACTGTATAATTAAAATGCTGGCTCCTTACGTTTCATTTGTAAAGAAATCTCAGAAAAAGGGGACATTAAATCATTAGGTTTGACATCTGTTGCTGTATTATATGAAGTCAGTTTACCAAGTCATGGTATATACATAACACAAGCTGGCTGTGACATAGACAAATATCATACCCCACTACTTAGAATATGTAAATAAATATGCACTGCTTCCTGGAACTTGTAGAATTTGCAGTCACACTGTTAATATTTCAAAATAAAAGGAGGATGTTCTATAACCATATCCCCTAACAAACTCAACTTCCTAGGACGTGTACATAATTCTGGCTGCCAGTAGTCACTTTGACTGCTAATATTGACCCCCATTAAACAACTTATCTGAGAGCGTGTAAACATACAACCAGCAGGCATGGATGTAAAGGTCGTAGTTCTGAAAGGCGTAAGGCACATTGAGGCACAAAGGGCCCTAGAGTCTAAGGCAAAAGGTGTGCCTTTACAAAACGTGACGCACCTGTTTTTTTATTAAAAAAAAGGTATTTTATGAATAAAGGTGTTTCAAACCAACGAATCTGATTGGGCAGTTTATAAAAGTTAAGGGGTTATTTACAATTTTTCATAAATATATAACAGTTGTAAACCCTAATCCACAGTAGCCAAGCAGCCACCCTCCCTTTCCTTTTTTCAACCTTAATCCCACAGCAACCAAGCAACCACCCTTCAGAACGCTGGTTTCAATGCTTAAAACACCAACGTGAGTAGAGGAGTATGGAAAAACTGCAAGAAGGCTGGTTTCGATAGTGAAAACAGCGTGAGAGAGGAGGCTTTGGTGTGTTTTAGTCGACACAAGCCCTTTAAAAACTACAGTTGCTCGAGGTGCGCCTCGCAACCGCACCGACTACAGTGAGACGAGGGCCTCACCAAAGTTGCTACGTCTCACTCCCAGTGAGGCACAACCACAGCCACCGTGCCTCACGCATGGGCATGCTTTTAATAACTATGTCAAGGTTTCATCCATAGTTTTAAAAAGTGGGACTAGGCGCGAGGTGTGGCAAGGCGCATTGACTTTGGTGAGATACACACCTCACCGATCCAGTTGTAGATGCGTGAAACGTGTCTCACGCAACCTTAGTTTTTAAAGGACTTGTGTCGACCTTTGAACTCATTTTCGCCATCGAAACAAGCCAAACAGCCACCTAGACCAGTCAAACAGCCCTCAAACCAACCGTCCTACTGTCGTTCCACTCTCCTCTCCTCACGCAGATGCTCTAAGGGTTGGCTGTTTGACTGCTGCGGGATTAGGGTTATAAAAGGAAATGAGATGGCTGCTTGGCTACTGTGTGGAGATTAGGGTTTACAACTATATATATATATATATATATATACACCGCTAACTTATGATAAAATACCCAATCAAACCCACTTATTTGAAATATAGATAAGAAATTCTTACAATTATATATTCATATAAAAAAAGACTCCAATTTTATGATTTTATAATATTTTAAGCTTTGTTTATAAAAGGCCTCGCTTTGTAAAGGCACGCCTTGCGCCTCAGGCTCTGGGGCCCTTCGCGCCTTAGAACTATGGTTTCATCAATTCACTGGACTTACTACATTTTCATTTTTATTAGTTTGAGGATGGAAAACAATAACCTCACATCTGAGTCAAATTTTCGACACTTCATGGCAAAGCAAGAACCAAATAGGCAAGGTAGGCTAGACCTGAAAAAACCCTAGAGAGCTAGCAATAAATTACTAAGTGTAGAGCTAAGGAGTTTACTGCCAAAATGAAAAAATGTGTCGCCTCTAACTTACAAACTACAAACCATGTAAAATGTCAAACATCAACATGAACTACCAAAGTCATGATGCAGCAGTGCATATTTTAGGGATTATAAATTATAATAAGAATTCGTAACAGTTGAATATGCAAATCCTAAAAGGAGATTGTCAGTTACATGATCCAGCTGGCAGCTGAAACAAGCATACATTCTGCAACCAAGTCTAATCTTGTGAGGTTGTAACACTGCAGCTCATCTCATTGCATGTTAAAACTACAGATATGCAAATTACAGTAGCTACTTTAAACAGAAGATCCTACAAGCATACCTGAGAAGCTTGTACAACTGTTAAAACAACCACACCGAAAATGAGGAAAAAATCCACAATCAGAAACGACATAGCACCAATGTGATCAGTGCTAGCATGGCTTATCCATGCTCCAAACGATGATGGAGCCACTGGATCACTCAAAAGTCCTGCATGCAGCAAAGCATGTTTTCTAAGAAAATTAAGCCAAGAAAAAAAATTGTCTACACTAACTTCCAATATCAGCTAGAACTAAGAATTATTAGATGCCTACTTGTGATGGTTACTGCACCAGTCACCAACATAGCTGAAACTTCTAAAAGAAGAAACAGGAAAAACTCCCACTTGTTTTTCTGAAACACAGGTAAGTAAGCCATGTAAATAAATTAACAAGGAAACGAAACTTCGTAATCACAATGAGACATATGACATGTAATTAACATCACCTAATTCTGTTATCACTCATGCATATATGGAACAAAACAGTGAAATCATACAATACTTCAACCCAGTAGAAGCCCATAATACTATATAACCACCAATTCAACATATTTTTCAAGCAGCCAAGGAGATAATGAGGAAAAAAAATTATTCAAGATTACCCAACAAGGATAAATATGATAATAGGAACAGCTCGCATAATCAAAGAATTTCAATATTAATGAATGTTCCCATGCTCCCCTCAAATTCAAATGAATCCTTCAACATATATTAAATTCAAGAGAAATAAGGGACGTCAAAGATGCAACTAATAAACTCATTAACATCAAAGCACCTTGCCAATGCAATTGGAAACCCAAGGACAGTGATGGTCAAATTGTTCAACACAACGATCACAAATTGAACAGTGCTTTGCACGAAGAGGTCTGACAATCTGATGACAGAACAAATCAGATAAGGAAAACAGTTAGCATACCAAATACAAGACCCAAGGCATACACAACAAACTTAAAAGATATATGAACCTTGCATGTAGCACAGAGCTGAGACCAGTTGCCAGCCAGCAAAGCAGGATCATGGATCTCAACCTTCAACAAAGGTTCCTAGTAGAAGATATAATACAAGCATATACACAAAAATATCAGAAACAGACAGACCCGTTCTAGAAACATCCATGTCTGAAAAAAGCAAATAGCAACTATGGAAACTTATGAATCATGGGCCGATGACACAAGAATATAATAAGTGCATGTGAAACCATAAAAAAGAAGACAAAGTCTTGATGGAAAGAAAATAGAACTTACATCATCTTTCATATTCTGTGGATCATGCACACTCATTCTGAGGAAACCGGGATCCTTCCTGCAGGAAAAGAAAAGGAAAGAGAATCAGAGGTAATATAAAATTGTGAAACATATTTATATGAGATTTAAGTAGTGTTGTTAGTTTAAGGAAAAAGTATTCTTAACTGAATAAACAACCTTTAATACAGATACAGCAGTCAACATTCATTAACAGAAAGAAGCTTGCTCATCATCAATACATCATGTTTGATACAAACCTTAATTAAGAATTTAAAAAAAAAATAAGGGGGGGGGGGGGGGGGGGGGGGGGGGGGGGGGGGGGGTGGGGTGGGGGTGGAGGGGTGGCGGGGGCGTGCTATTCACTAAGTCAGTGTACCTCAAAAAGCCCAACAAAAGTGAAGAAATCCAAGCAGCATAAAAACTATTGAATGCTCTTATAAACTATACTATGCAGTCAAACCAGATGCAAGCTGAGAAATATATGATGTTGAAGCAGACATGGAGATATTTATAGTTAATTGCATGTGTGGACGGTCAATAATCATTTATTAACCAAAAGACAAAAATTGGAGAACAGATCATTCTAGAAGTGTGTACAAAACTCATACACTTACAATGACTCTCATTAATATAAAGTTACTGACAATAAAAGGTGAGTTAGAAATCCAATTAGAAACCACCCCTTTCAGATAGGCAAAATAAAGCCAAAAAAAATAGATGATATAAAGACGCCATTTACCAACAAAAATTTATTCAACTCCACCCATAATTTAATGGCATTAAACTGACCAGAAAGACAGTCTATAAAGCAAGCATACCTGCTACATCTATAGAACATAACTAGACCAGCAGTTGCTAGGAAAAACCCCAACCACGCAAAAAGGCCAAAGCCAGCGGTTAACTTTGGTAAATTATATGCTGCAGATGAAGTTCAAAAATAGCTACAGTATGTATCAGCCAAAAAGAAATGGTACGAGTTCTTACAAAAGAGATAGGCAAATACCCATGATGACAGAATGCATATAGGTCACAAGTAGCCCCAAAATTACAAACCAAAGCACTGGTGCAAGCCCCAATTTTGAAAATTTCCCGAGAGGGGTATTTGCATCACATCGTTTTTCAAGCAATCTTCTAGCATTCCCCTGCAAGATAGAATTTATAAAAACATAAGTTAGTTGGAACAAGCAACAAGAAGCTCATGGAAACAGAGAACTATAAAACAAATTATCAAAACGCTGTCGATATTATACAGGCTTAATCATAGTTCTAAATAACTGTCTCTAGTTAACGTCCATCTCCTTCGAATTTCATCAGGTTAACTGCTGTTTTTGCTAGTATGTTGTCTGTAGTTTTAGTACCTAGGGATCATTTATTTCAAGCTCATTACAATTGGATTAAGAGCAACCCCTTAATCAGATGTTCAAATGTGATTATTTCAATTTTCTATAAACAAAAATTGATGATTCCAATTTATTGAAGCTTTAAACTTCTTTAGAGGAATTACTGACGCAAGCCAAACGCAACTTGTGTCGAGGACCGTTAGGCTCAAGGTCCAAGGAATTCTAGGTGTGATGCTTAGAATCTACATATCTTTCTTCCTATCTTCTTTCTGTTTTCTGTTGTGTTTGAAATTATAGCAGCCATCATAATTCTGTTATCTCAGTACATTTATTTCTCAAACCCTACCTAATCATACTATCCTAACTCTATCCCCACATAATTTTCTTCTCTAATTCCACTAATAAGTACGAAAACAACTAAAAAGAGATCTACACTTTATTGCATAACTTATGGAAGCTATGAGCATGCAATAAATCATAACAGATCAAAGAAAAAAATGGATTAAAAAAATAATCAAACTAGCAGAATCACATGTAGATCAAATAGTATAGATGCAACAAGAAGACAAGGTATCTGAAAACAGCAAGCTTCATAAATTGAATGCTACATGGTAATCTACATAAACAGAACTAAAGATTTAACATTTCAAGCACCATAAATTCAATGCTACATGCTAATCTACATAAACAGAACTAAAGATACAAGATTTCAAGCACCCTTTCTACTTATGTTTACAGCATGTTGTGATGCCACTTCTACACATTCCCAAAAACCAAAGATGCCTTCTTGGATATTGCAGTGCTGCACTCTAATTTTTTTTTTCACTTGTTTCCATGTTTATGAAATGAACTTTCATTTTTTATTTTTCTCAATTGCATTGAAAAAGAGCTCGTCCAATGTTGGCATAAAGCATTCATCAGTCAATGCTGACAATATAAATGCTTTAGTTCATGGGAAAATAGGTATTGGACGAGGAAAACAAAGAACAAATTGTCAAAGTAACATTACTAACCAATGTAAATTGTTATGGAACACCTACAAGGAAAAAAGCAACTTGTCTGTGGTTCTTATCGGAAGCAAGCTGAGCTGGAGTGAGGCCGGTGTTATCAGTAACAATCAGGTCCTCCTTCTTTCCAGCCTGTACCAACACTGTGCATGCCTCTAAATTACCCCTAATAGCAGCCCAATGAAGAGGAGTACAACCTGAAATATCCCCCCCCCCCCCCCCCCCCCCCCCCCCAAAAAAAAAAAAAATGATTAAAAGTGGGAAATGTTATAAATGCATGAAGACTGATGCTGGTATTTCATATCTGAACGAAATACTTACCCTCTTTATCCTGACGTCCTCTGTAGGCGTCCAAAAATAAGAGAAGGCGTATACAATCAGCAAAACCCTTGTATGCAGCCCTAAAATTCTCCAAAAGAAGATAAAGAATACAAAATAACATCAATTCTATTGCTTATTAACAGAACACAAAAATCCATCCTTCAAAAACTATTTAACCAGATTCATAAGTACACAACATATCCTGACATCAACATAAGCTCTAACTCTTGTCTGTTGTAAACAAAGGCAAGATATATCCATAATCAACCTAGAAATTTAAATATGGCATTCACAACATCAAAAAATTGTCACAGAGTGTAGAATTACGAAAAAAAAAGCCAATTTTCAACAATGTACTTCAAGGTCTAGAAAGAGTTACCAGTGTAAAGGGCTTCTTCCATCATTATCAGGAACATCAGGATCAGCATTCCATTTTGAAACTATGTGATACACGAAAGCTGTCTGACCATACTGAGCAGCAACATGTGTAGTCTGCAATCAAGTCCAGTTCTGAATCAATATGCAACCATTTCAAGATGTAGCAAAGAAAACCGAAAATGCACAGTAATAGGCCTCTGTAATCAGCTATGATAACAATAAGACCTCTCGTCACCATTCTCTAGATGGTGACAGTGCCAATCGTGATGACTTCAAAGCCTTCTAAACCCCTTCATTACTTGTTCAAACAACACAGCACATAAAGCACATAATAGATAACATTCCACTTACACACGTTAAGCAAGTTACTTAAATCCAAGGAAAATGTCCCCCTGCTATTAGACCACCAAATTCATCAAAGCACATGTATATGCACAAATAATAAAGTAGACATAATAACTATCTATATATAAACAAAATGATGTTCAAATGTTACACATGTAAAAACCACTTCATTGACCTGTGAGTCTCATTCATAAAGCACAATATACAACATGTCAATACATCCATGATCAAATTCTACAACTTCTTGGCCAAAACCTATCCCAAATAGAGCTCAAGTACAAAAATGGTTGAGACACACAATAAAAAATGAGACCAACCTGATAGCCATACATATC
Organism: Litchi chinensis; assembly: GCA_019925255.1. Taxonomy (NCBI): domain Eukaryota; kingdom Viridiplantae; phylum Streptophyta; class Magnoliopsida; order Sapindales; family Sapindaceae; genus Litchi; species Litchi chinensis. The sequence continues at coordinate 44,636,735 of CM034461.1, forward strand.
AGCAGCATGTATCCGAGCACCTTCTTGTAGTAAAAGCTCGGCAACTTGGATTGCACCCCGAACTGCACTCCAGTGCAACGCAGTCTGTCCAGTATGATCAACAGCATTTACATCTCCTCCATGCTGCCATCAATAAACCCATCAATTAATCAGTTACATATCATTAATTGCTTCCAATAAAGAAAAGTTCATCCAATCATTTAAACGCTTAGTTATACAAATGAAAACAAATACGTCACAACCGTGTCAATCATGTTATGTCAAACTCCATAAATTTGGCTTAGCATTTCAAAATCAAAACAGGAAGAGTAAATTAACAGAAAAATCAATCCTTTCAGTATTTTTTCACATCAACTCTCAACCCAACAGATACACAAAAGCAAGTAAATCATCTCGTAACAGTACTAATCAAGTTCGATACGCGAAATCAGAATCCGATAACCTCAGAAACACACTACAGTGACACAGCAAGTCGAAGAGAACAAAATCCAAAAAGAAAAGAAGCGAACCTCGATGATATACTGAGCAGCGGCGGTGCGGTTGTTGAGAGCGGCCCACTGGAGGGCGTAGTAACCGAGGCCGTCAGGCTCAGAGACGGAGCAACCCTCGCACTCCACCAACCTATGTAGCTTCTCCATGTCGCCATAGGCAGCCGCCGTGTAAACATCGTTCCTGAGGCTCTCATTGGCCACAACCACACCGTTCTCTGAATGCTGATTCTGCGATTGCCCACCCTCCTCCACCACCTCGATCTCCGACGACATCTTTTTCCTTCAAAATATCAATTTCAAAGAGGCCAAAATCGGAAAGCGATCTTATTCATGAAGAGGTAGGGTGATAGCATATGCTATTTAATTAATTAATATACAACAATATGGTACAGAAAGAAGAGAGAGAGGGGTCAGATTCGAATTGCTTAGGATTTGTAAACAGATAGGGTTGACTTCGTCGAACGAGAAATTGAGAGGGGTATTTCGCGGAAGAAACAAGGGAGAAGAGTTGGGTTGGGTTGGGGTAGGGTCGTTTCGCCGTCCGTGTTGACTGGGCAGTGAGAGAGAGCCTGAGCCGAGCCAGCCAGGGCAACCCACTTGCCTTCCCTATATACTATTTTTCTTTTTCTTTTTAAGTATTTATTAGTTTCAAAAAAATATCATAATTATTTTATTTTAAATGCATTATAAATAAGCACACGCTTTGAAAATTAACGACCTAAATACGGGAACATTAATTAGCTAGTTAATCTCCCAACATTAGTAATTAATTTTTGTTTGTTTTATGAAAGGAATATTGCATATGTTCATATGATATTTATGTGAGTTGCATGTACGTAAGATACTTTGATGCAATTACACAAAAACTATTTCATCGGTGCTCCCAAAGTGAGTTGCTGGAATAACTACCAATCCACCTGCCTGTAGCATGAGACATATTATAACAACTTTCATGTGAAATGTAACAATTTTCTTACCAAAAATATGAGTCAATCTCTTCCGTCTTTTGAGAGTAGTTTTCTTCACCATGCGAGAAAGTTATATCCTCAAATTTCTCATTAAAAATATAGGTTAGTCTCTCCTACCTTCAGAGAATAGTTTTTCAAGTTATTCAACAGAGTCTTATCCCAATTAGATTCTGACAGTTGTCTGACTCAAAAAATATATATGTGCACATTTAAACTTCTAAAAATTTGATTAAACTATGGTAAAATTGTCCATGCTAGTGGGATGTTGGGCATAATGTTAAGTTATTAATGTTTTAATAATAATTTTTTATATTGAATGTTGTTTAAGTATATTATTTATTTAAAAATAAAAATTCAATTAAAATTTTCAAGAAGATAAAACACAATTCTTCAACAACTAATTCTTCTTCGTCGTTTTTCCATTTAGAAAAAACTTCTTCATCATTTTCAATTGACATGAAAAAAAAAAAAAAAAAAAAAACAAATTTTCTGCTTCCTTGATCAATTCCAAATAACAAAAACGACTACATACATGATTCATCATAAGAAAACAAACAATCATCCATCAAGATCTTCAATAAAAATAATAATAATAACTAATTCTAAACCCCGATGATTATAAATCAACTACGGAGGGTCTATTCAATTTAGATTTTATTTGAATTGTTGGAGTTTCTTTTAATAATAGATTTTGATAAATTTTATAAATTTCATAAAATCCATCAGATTTCGTTAGAATTCTATTTAAGAGTTTGTTGGATTATTTAATGGATTACATCAAATTTTGTTAGAATTCTACTTATAGTTTGTTGGATTTTTTACATAGATTTAAATGAAATTGAATATATTTAAATGAAATTGTTAATGATTTTATCTTTAAAAACAAAAAATCATATAATGAGTAATATATTGTACTTGGCCCAACTTTCTCCGTCAAATTATATAAATTATAACTAAGTTTATATGATTATTTTATTTTTATAAATCACATTAATGAAAATTTTGATATTATAAAATGAAATTTATTTTTTCACGTCTAATTATTTGTTAAATTTGTATTTTTTTTAAATTTGCTAATATATATGTATCAACTTAAGATTATATCATATCATATTTATACATTTTTTAAGAGTGTGTCAAGTTCAATAAAGTTGAAAAAAATCAATTTTAAAAATCAATGCAAATCTGTAGCTAGCAAAACCTCTTATTGTATGTATGTATACATGCTTGTATGTACATATATAGAAGATTGATAGTTTCACGTTTCCAAATTAGCAAACTTTTAGTGCCAATTTTTAATAGAACCAACAGCCTATAAATTGTAAGTGTAATGTGTCAATAAAATAAGTGGAAGTAATTATCAAAAACTTAAAAATATTAATAACATTATTCAAAGTGAAATTGTTGTCTTTCCTATGTGTTATTATTGCATAGAAACATTAACTGTCATCGCCTAGTTTCTATCAATTCTTCATTTATACCTATGCAACATTTATTCATTCTTTGTAATTGTTATTGTGCATTATGAAATTTTCATTTGTGAAACCACAGCCGCGATAAATCAAAGCAGAATAAACCTAGATAAATTCAAGAGGTGGGTCAATCTTCAATTGCATCAACTCATAAAATATCAACAAATAGAGAAATTTGAGTTTCCTTTGCGAATCTCAACTACTAGATTTTGTATAGATTAACGTGAGATTGTAATTGTTGCCGATCAAAAGATTGGATTTTTGTAGATTTGTGGGTTCCATTAGAGACAAAAAGACTTGTTGATTGTTGAAAAATTTGTAGATTTTGATGATTTAATCGCTGAAAAAAAAAATCAAAGAGAAAAAAAATTTTGAAGTTATGAAATCTATGAAATCTTTGGAGGTGGGGTAAGATTTCATATGAGTTTTTTTAATTTATATCCAAATTCAAAAAATCCATTAAAATCTATTAAAATACAATTCTTACAAAATCACTGATTTTTTTAATACATTTAGACTTATTTTGATTTCTTAAAAGACTGAATTGAATACACCAAAATTTCATTATAATCCTTATAAATCTGGATTGAATACGTCTGGATTTTAATGGAATTTTAAAAATTCTAAATTGAATACATCTGGATTTTTAAAATCATTTGGATTCCAACAAACTCCTAAATTGAATACACCCTCCACAACTAAACATATCTCTTAATCTGAAAATAAATGATTTTGTATCAAAATCTTTAGTCAAAACAAAGATAAATAAATTTTCATCCCCTTCAATTAGATTCAAAGAACCTAAATTCATAAATCAATCTCGAACATAAATCAAATTATTTCCAAAAGATAAAAGAACGAAGTCTGCTAACTCTATCAGGTCGCATAACAATCTGCCCACGAAAAAGTTTGTGTGTTGATCTCCTTCAAATTGTTTTCTGTCCCCTCAAAATGAAATTGAAATTGAAAAATAATTTTTATTAACAAATTGTCGAAGTTAAATTAATGAGACTATTTGATTTTCTAAGTTGACCCTTGAAAATAAAAAGGATTTAGCAATATCCCAATTAAAATTTTCGAAAATTGAAGTATTTTTTTGCATAATAACCATAGATGTCAAATACATGTATAATTTTATCTAATAATATTAGAGATATTTGGCATCCCAATTCACGGAGTTTGGCTCATCAATCAAACGTTTATGATTCGATCTATATCCAAAATTCTGAAAGTGAAAATAAATTTTTCATGCCATGTGGTCTCTTCCCCTTATTCTAAGAGTTTATAATAGCTTAAAAACTCTAATCAATAATATCTAATAAGCAATATTTTTGTAATAATAAAAAATATATCCTAGAGATGTTTGTGTAATTTACCATTTTATATTTTTATGTAACTAGAAAGTCTTCGTTGACCACGATGAGCTATACTTAGCTGTACAACGGGCAGCAATATTTAATTCTGCCAAAAACTCAAGATGTAGTCAAGGAGAACGTGAACACTAACTTGACTGTCGTTAAAACGACACAAAATTCTATGCAACCACGAGAGTTGTGGACCCAACAGAGGGCCCTTTTTTTTTTTTTTTTTTGAAATTACATTGGAGATCCAGTGGACATGGAAACAAACTTTAACTCCATCTCCGTTAAAATTTACCCTTTTTTTTAATCATTTATTTCGGATTTACTTTAAAACACTTAATTATTATTATTTGTCATTATCAAGTTTAAGCATGTCATTATCTAGCGTAGCAAGTTTAAAATTGGATCAAACACAATTCTGGTACATTGTTTGATAGTATCCAAATGCTCGTATTTGTTGTTGTATGACTGAACCATCCAAATGTTCTTATCTGTGTTTTTTTTTTAACATACGAATGTTCTTATTTGTTGTTTAAGGATTTTATATGGTTTATCGACCATTGAAATCACGGGCCTACACTGTATAGTAATTAAAAATTATTAAAGAAAAGAATCTCTTGTATATATTAAATTATATTTTTTAACCATTCACATTTTAAAAGGAAAAAAAAAAACGATTTACCTACTTGAAATTTGTCATACAAGGAAAAGAATTGAATTAATAAAACATATGAAAATTGTTTAATATTATAATTGAATTAAGAAAAAAGTTGATTTTTTTTCTCTAACACTAAAAGGTGTGAGTTTAAAAGAAAAAAAAAAGAATTTTAAAGCTAGTACAAAATAGTTCTTAAAATTAGAAAAAAAAAAGAAAAATTGCTTCAAAGAAATTTTTAATGTAAAAACACTTTTGTGCGTAACTTAGCAGTAATTTTAATATTATAAAAACGTTGAAAAAAAAGGGACCAATTTTAAATTTCCATAATTTTTAAAGTGTCTTGAATATTTAATTATAATAGAACTGAATTTTGTAGACTGTTAAAAGCAATTGAATATAGCCGATAAATTTCAACAAGTATTTTCAGTGCCATGCATGCAGATATGAAAATTGCCACAGAATAAAATAAGAACAATATCACTAACAACTGCTAAATAAAAATTGAACGAACAATAAAAGAATAAAAATAAACTAAATCATCTAACAAAACCAACAAATCCCTAAAACAATAGTACCTAGTTTAATTAAATGACATAAAAGTCAAAAAACTCCTAATGGGCGTGCTTAGAGCAGTGATCTTGGAGCCAAAAAGGGAAGTAACGTTCATGGAAAGGAATGAACATGAACTTGAAACAATCGAACTTGATGTTGTTGACAGCTTTGCAGCAAGAGGATCCAATGTTATTAAGATTGAGTGTGCTGAACCCATAAACGATCTGGTGGTGACAACCCTCGACGTCGAGAAGGGGTTTCCAACACCTTAACATAGGTGACATGGGAAAAGGGGAAGGGTGGGGTTGGGGGTGATGTTTTGGAGAAGGTTTTGCCCCAAATGGTGGGGAACGGTAATGATGATGTGGTGGTGAGGGATGACGATGTTTTGGTGGTGATGGTTCAGGGGAGTGCGAGGGTGGTGATGGTTTAGGGGCGTCTGAGGGTGAGGGTGATGGTGGTTGGTATATGGGTTTCACTAGAAAAGGAGGTGGAGATGAAGATGGTGACGGTGATGGAGACTCTTCATCGTCAGCATTTGAAGGAGAGGGTGATGGAGACTCTTCATTATCGTCGGCATTTGAAGGAGAGGGTGATGGAGAGTCTTCATCGTCATCACTTGACGGAGAGGGTGATGGAGACTCTTCATCATCATCATTTGAAGGGGAGGGTGCTTCCTCATTATTTGAGGGGGAGGGTGCTTCCTTGTCTTCTGAGGGGGAGGGTGCTTCCTCGTCTTCTGAGGGGGAGGATGAGGGTGCTTCATCATCTTCTGATGGAGAGGGTGCTTCCTCATCTCCTGAGGGGGAGGGTGAGGGGTACCTCGTCTTCTGATGGCGAGGGTGCTTCATCATCATCATCATCCGAAGGTGAGGGTGCAACAGATGGGGATGAAGAAGGTGATGCGGGTTCTTCATCATCTAAAGGTGGAGATGGTGCTGCTTTATGATGTGAAGTACATGGAGGTGGTGCATGGGAATGTGAGTGAGAAATAGACCTAGCAAGCACATTGTGGAATAAAGCTACTGAGAGCACAAAAACAAGCAACAACACCGAAGATTTCTTCATCTTCGGATCTTTTTACTTCCGCTAACAGCTCCCACTTTTATGATGAACAATGATTTCTTCTCATAATCTTCCTTTTATAGGTTCAAGTTACCAACTACTTCAGTATTTTAGTTCATCTTAATAAGATGGGATTTGCTTTATCAATTTACTATTTTATTATCATTTTAATTAGTGTTTTAATTATCACCCTACGAAAATTGTTTAATTACAAGAACTCTAGCTATTGTACAAAGGGTTTATAAGGTTTAAACTTATCCATTTTTTTTTAAATTTATTTTAATATTTATATTATACCTTTGAAGTCATATAATAATTCTATCTTTAAAGGTTATCTTTTCTTTATTTATTATATAATAGTTGGTATAATAATTGTAATTTTAGTTGGAAGATTTATCTTTTTTCATTATTTATCGTACAATATGGTTACTATAACAATCCAAGTGTAATTCTTATTTGAAGATTCTCTTTTCTTTATTCATAGTACAATAGTTATATAGAATTATAATTCTCTTTTGTACTTATCTATTTTATTATCATTCATTAGTTTTTTAATTAATTTTTGGTTGTTCGTATAATCCAATTGTAATTATATATTGTTCTTATCATTATTGTTGTGAACAATGTTAAGTTATTGTCCTTTCCGTTACTAATCAGAGAAACTCTCATTTGGTCCCTGAATTTGAGTTTTGATTACTCCTTTAACAATCTTTTCATTTTGTTCTTGTAGCTCCTAAATTATTAAAATTCATCAATTTAGATTCTAATTAAAATTTTGTTACTTTTTTAACCATCTTTTTGTTTTTAGTTCTTGTATCCCTAAATTAAAAAAAAAAAAAAATCATCAATTTAGGTCCTCTATTAAAATTTTCTTAGTCGAAACCATCCATTTGAGTATTTTAATCTTTTAAGACGTTTAATATATTTTGATAGATGTACCTATACCCTGTTGACATGTGTGTTAGAGAAAAAATGAAAAAGAAAGAAAAATGAATTGCCCATTTTACAATTTTTAAAGAACAAAATCAAAGAAAGATATATATTTAAAAAAATCACTTAGCAGAGATATATGGCATGGATCTCTTCTCATTGATCGATGGATGCGATTGAGATCAGGGCCCCTACCACGATGATAGAGATTCAACTTGGATTGGATCATTTTTTTTAAAATTATTTTTAAGTTACTTTTAAAAATAAAACTCATTTTTAAAGGTTTTAATTATATTATATAATAATATCTTTTAAATAAATATATTTTTCATACTTTAAGAAGACATTGGATTTTTTTCTTAAAATTTAATTCCTTATTTAGATATGGGATATATATAATTTGATTTCCTATGTATTTAATGAATAATCCCAAATCAAGAATTAAATTTCCTTCTACCCAAAGGATTTCTTATTAGCACACTTGCCAACAATACATAGCGAGTAAAGTAATATTCAATATTTTCCTGTTAGCATTTATCAGTTAAAAGATTGAATTGATGGATTTCTAATAATTTATGAGCTACTTATTTTAAAATATAAAACTCAACAACATACGATCCAAAAGTGAAATTTTCCTATTAATTGGTCAAGTAATAGGGATAGCAATGATACATCATCCGACCCAAAATGGCACGGCCCCAATTAGTTTGGACAAGGGTTTGAAGCATTGAAATTAGGGTTTTAGATCAAGTTTTGGTCAAAAGTGTTTGACCTAATTTTATATTGAGTCGTGTTTGGATCGAAATTTTTGACTTGATTCAACTAGTTAACTCATTTTATATTTTATTAGTATTATTATTACTATAGTTTATTTGCAAGTCTTGTACATTGTTATTTTGTTATGAAACTTTGTTATGTATTTTTTATTATTTTGGCTTGTATAATGGAACTTTGTTATGTGATAGGTATTATTTTGGTGTTGTACTCAGTAAATTTATATCTTCCATGAACTTTATCTATATATATATATATATATACATGATGTTAAATTAAAGTAAAAATTGAGTTATGTTAAGTTTTAAGATATATTTATTGTTTATATATTTATCTTTAATGTAACTTTTGTGACTTATTAAAAATTAAATTGGATCAAAACAAGTTAGTTTGAGGCATATCACCTGAAACAAGTTTGAATTTGAGACAAAAAATGACGATCCCTTCGGGTTATAGGTCAAATTCGGGACTTGTCAATCCGGTTCAAATCCAACTTAATGCCATATCTAGACAAGTTTTTATAATCGAGCAAATTATGCAAAAACCTTTTGACGTTTGTCAAAAGACAAATAGAAACAATGTTGTTTATTATAGCGGAGAATTAATTTCATTAAGGGTATTAAAGGTTATTTTCTTTTTTTTTTTTTTCATTTTTCTTTAAAAATTATACTATTTCATAGACTGTCTGGAGATCTAATCTATATTAAATTTCCACTGTCCATTCATATCCACCATCCATTTATATGAATAGACAAATGGAGTTCCAACCCGAGTGAATCTCTACTTAATTATCATCTTCAACTTTTGCTTCCATTCATCTTCAACCTCATCACAACTGATTTCTTAAAATTCAACTCCTAGATTCTCACCAAAACCCCATCACCATTGGTAACAAAACCTAACAAAGCCCTATCACCAAAACCCAACTCCCAGATTCAACTCCTTAAAACCTCTCGTAAATCAATCATTTTTTTTTTCTTTGAAAAAAGCAGGGTTTGTTTGGATTCAATGAACATAGATGACCTTCATCTGGATTCGTTGAATCCAAACCTAAATGAAGAATTTTTTCATCAGAGTTCAACGAACTCAAATAAAGAGTTAATCCATCTTAGTCAACGAATCTAGATGAAGTTTCTTCATTTAGGTTTCATAGAACCCTTTTATGGGTTCATCAAACCCAAATAAAGAGCGTTAATTCCTCTCGATTTGATGAACTCAAATAAAATGTTTTTCATTTGGGTTTGTCAAACCCAGGTAATAAAGATGATGTTCATTTTTTTTTATTTTTATTTTTTGTATTTGATGATGATGGATTAATAATGGATTGATGTTGAAAAAGAATAAGAAGAATGGCCAGTTGTTCATCTGGATTGATGTTGTGATGATGGTAGATAATATTTTTAAGATTTTTTTTATATACATATTTTTTTTATTGTTATGTTTTTTTTTTTTTAATTTTCAAATAGATCTCTAACGTCCATATCAGAGACGGGTGATGGAGATATTTCAACTTTTTTAATTAGTTTATTTTTAAAATTTTGTTATTATGTCGAGGAGATAGATTAAGGGTGTGTTTATCTTTTTATCATTATTTGACTGTCAAATATTGCTTTTAACGGTAAAATACGATAAACCTATAAGTAGAGGGGAGATCATTGTTAAAAAAAATGCAAACGTGGTTTCCGCTTATAACATATCAAACGCCCGAAGGGTTCAAAGTAATTTGCCCTTTGTAATAAATGTGGTCAAACTGTCGTAGGAGGTTTTAAATAGTGCAGTACCACACTTGTGACACTAGATCCAAAGCGTCCGGCCAATTAAAAACCAACATCTTTAAGACAACCAACCAATAAAAGGTCAATATGACTACACCACCACCACTATCTTCCTTTATTCCAAGCAAATCCAAGCCTCATCACCCGATCAAATCTTACACTCTTACGTGGAACCAAAAAAAAGGCCAGACCTGGCAATAACAATTTCCGTACCAAAAACCCTAATCGGACCAAACCCTAGTGGTTTACACCTAAAGTCAAAAAGTCCCAAACCCAACAAGCCAAGCCAATCAGGTCCCTCCTTTTCACTGCGCGTGCGTGTGTTCACACACTAACTCACTCACTCTGTCTTCGCAAAACCCTTTACTTTTTTTTTTTTTTTTTTCCCTTTTTTTTCTAGATCAGGGGTTTTTTTTTTTTTTTTTTTTTTTTTTTTCCTTTTTTTGCTGATTTTGTGTGTATTATAGTGTAATTTCGAACATAGTTTGTTGTTCTGAGAACAAAAATGGAGGTGGGTAGTTGCAGCTCTGTGGAAAAGATGATGTGGGCGTGCTCTATTATGGAGTCTCTTGTGGCTGACACTCTTGTAGCTGCTTCAAAGTTTCTCACTTGCATTCTCTTGATGGTATATTTCTTTTTCTCTCCATTAGTTTTCACTGTATGATGATATATTTGTAGCTCTACTTTGTTTTCAAGTCAAGTTTTATATGTTTATGTTGTAGACTTTGCTTGTTATGTGTTTTTGTTGGGGTTTCTCTTCATGAAAAATGTTGTTTTTGTGTTCTGATCTAGTTGAATTTTAGATTTTTGTGGGTTGGTGTTTAAAGTTTATGTATGGTTTCCTTCATTGTGTTAGCTTTTTGGAATTGAGACGTTTTAGGCTGATTGATGGGGCATAGCTCTTCATGTTCTGTTTGCTTTTGTTCATATCAACCCACTGATGGACTGGTGGGGTTTTGCTGTGGATTTTCGGTTTTCATTACATGTCTGTGAATGGTTTTTGTTTTTGTTTTGTTTTGTTTTGTTTTTTTTTTTGATAGGATGTGAATGGTTTTTGTTGCCTTTCTTCTTTGGTTCTGAGCTGAATCCTGTCATACACAAAATAGGGGTCCTCAAAAAGGGTTGTTTGCTTGCATTTAATTGGCTTTATTGTGGTTTAGGGTTGTAAGAAATTGTTTAGTTGCTCTTTCCGTAGAGGCTGATTGAGCAGCATTTACTCTCGTAATCTAATCTAATTATGCCTAAATGGTTTAATAGTTAATGCTGATGCTTACCGGTTTCTTTATGTTGCTGTTAATAGGTCCCATGTGTTTAGTTTTTATTCGGGTTTAGGCTGTTTAGCATATGGTAGTGCTTTATTTGTGCGAAACCTTATTTGTGGTCTTTAACCCTAAGTGAGTGTTAGAATTCTTTTGTATTTTTTCACTTTCCTAATCAGTGCAGTGACATGATAATTTTTGTCTAAGAATTCGGGGGACAGCCAAAGAGGGCCAGATTGAATTCTGCTTTTTAACAGAAAATGCAGATTGATATTTTGTGGGGCCTATGAAAAAGTTTTGGTGTTGCCATGCCAGCTACGTAGAGCTTCCTTTTTTTTTTTTTTTTTTTCCTTTCTTTTGTTGTGCACTAGAGCTGGTGGTGACCATGTTTTTCTGCTAGCATGAATCCTGATCCCACCAAAGTAAATAGTAAATACCATATATGTGTTAGGCACTCTAAAGTAACACACTATTAATTATGTCATAATAGTTTTCTTGCCTGGTTTCTCCCTATACTGACAGACAGGACATCCATTCAATATCACAATTTATGATTGTTTGTCTTAATAGGTTGTTATAATTGATAGAGCTATGTTCTTCATGCACTAGTTATGGTGAGTTGGACGGATTTTTATTAACGATTTTAAAGTTCTCAATTCAGTCACATAAACAGGGAAAATAAGTTGCTGTTTTATCTTTCCTTACTTAAACTCTGTTACTAATCTGTATTATGGTCTGTTTCAGACTGGAACACTGCTGAATGATAATGATGTGTTACCAAATTTGACTCCAATTGAGAAGAGGTAAATATTCTTTTGGCCCACATCTTAATTGGACATCATAACCTTATAAAGGCAATCAACTATTTATGACGGTGTACGCAACTCCTGACAGGTTTTCATTAGACGAACTTCACAAAATGAAACGCCCTGATCCAGATCTGAAAGATGCTAGTGAAACTGAGGATGATGACAATGAAGATGATGATAATGTAGATGATCAAGATGATGATGATGATGATGCAGATGATGAGGATTTCTCTGGTCAAGAAGAGGAGGAAGGAGATCCTGAGGATGATGCTGAGGCCAATGGTGATGGAGGAAGCGATGACGATGATGATGATGATGACGAGGATGATGACGGTGATGAAGATGAAGGTGAAGAAGAGGAAGAGCAAGATGAGGAAGATGAGGAGGAAGTTCCCCAGCCACCTCCTAAAAAGAGGAAGTGAAGAATAGCAATGTCTCTTGTAGTTTCGCATTGTTGTTTTATTGCCTTTGTCTTCGGACATTTTAGTAGGGAGGGTGGATTCAGTTGATGTGTCTGCATAGAGTAGAAATTTACCATCCTGATTCTTGATGAACATCTGTTCTGCTATTAGTATTGTTAGCACAGTGTTATCTATTTATTGTTCTCTTGATGGATTTCATGGTTATTCCTATTGAATTAGTAGAAACTGGGGATATTCATATGGGGTTATTCAAGATTGAGTCAAGTTGGCAATTGGACTTATTGTACATTACGCTGGGAAAATTCATGCTTGAGATAACATATATGTGGCAAGCTCACTTCGGTAATATGCTAACTTCAAAAATAATCATCAGTAACTGTGACGAGGAAATTTGTTAAATGTACTGAAGGTATCAATGTTAGCTTTACCTAAGAAATTAATTAGCTATGATGATGGTGCCAAAGAAATTGTAAATTTTATCAAAGACATTTGTTAGTTATACACAAGTTATAGAATAAATTTGATATTATTTATTTTTCTTTTGAAAGCCCACGATAAATAGGTTGGAAATTTTCTAAAACTTGTTGAGAATAATCATTATTAAGGTGGAATGAAAAGCTACGCCCATAATTGGAATTTGAAAAACAACTATTTACATGTAAGATGTGTTTGGTGGGAATCGAACACTCATCACAAGTATTAATTGTACAGTTTGGATATTTGCTTTTAGGAATATGACTAATCGCATAATAAATAGAGAAAACTTCACATGTAAGTTTGTAAAATGTCACTCGTGGAAATCAAAACCTCCTTCAGCCTCTCTTAATTATATTTTTGAGCACTTTATTAATCATTATACTAAATTAATTCCAAATACTTTACTTTGACTAAAGCGTAGCGAAATTAGCACTCTTCTAAAATTTATGGACAGCCCTTTAATAGGTATGTTCCATAAAATATTTGAAGAAAAACCCTAGTCTATTTAAAAAAAAAGATAGTTTCAGCATGATTTATTTACAAATTTATAATATAACAAAACTAAAGAAATAATTATTTTTAATTATATGAGTTTTAAATATTCATTATAATTTTTTAAATCAATGAGTAATGAAATGTACTTATAAAAGCGGTGTATAAACAATTATTATTATTATAAACAATTATTATAATTATTATTATTTTGAAATGCAGTGTACAGACAATTTTAGTTGGATGTAAATACCAACATTCGAGACAAAAATACTAGAATTATTGGGGATTTGCATTTGGCAGATAATGTTGATATACCCGCCGAGGAATTTCATGGTTATAGATGCTATCTACTTTCAATTAAGATTTTAACATAGCTTGATCAGCTTTTACTGATGAGAGGTTAGACACTGGCCAGCTGAACATCCTAACTTGTTGCCCATTATTGGACCAGTTTTTAACAATGTTATCCAGAACCACTTTGTTTCCTACCCAGAAACATGAAATTATGATCCACCATCCATCAGCACTTCCGTTTTAGAAAATACCCAGTTTTTGAAATTGGAAAAGAAGGGCAGTTGTGGGGTTACCATTAAACTGAAATTAAGATGATTTCGCGTACAAGTCCTTCCTGCAGTTCAAATTTTTTCAAATTTACTTTGCAGTCAAATTCATGTTAAAATCAGGCACTGCGTGTTGTGAAGCACACAGTTACTGTTCAAAGGCACAAAAGAGGATTGTCCATTCGGTGATTGTGAATCGATTAATCTCAAAAATCTAATTCAACATCTGAAGTGATACAGTACACGGCTAGGTTTCCTATTAGCATTAAATTTCCTATTTTTGTTATTCCCTTTCTTTAGCATTAAGTTTCTTATTAGGTTTCCTATTCCTATTAGTTTAGGATTGAACATGTTATTTAAAGCTTACTTTTTAGTGCATTAAGCAGACTATTACAATTTTTTCAGAAACAATCAAAAGTTTGCGTTCAATCTTAGCTATTCTTGTTGGGTTTATTGGTTCGTTTTGATTCTTTTGAAACACTAATTCCATTGCACTAAAGTTGGTCTTAGAGCAAGGATTTTCACCTTGATCTGATGGTTAAAGACGATTCATGTAGATAATGAACCACCGACAAAGAACGACAATTCAAAATAATCGATGAACGATTGGGAAGAGTCGAGCAACGATTTGACGAGATCGAAGAAATACTTCAAAACCTTCCGCAAATGATTGTCGTAATGATTCTCAAAGGAAGATGCAACCTTGAAGAACAACAAACAGATCCGGCAATGGATCAGACGACAGCCACCGGCATGGACTCCCACGAAGGCCTTGATGCCAACGACCGCAAGAGGCATGACAACCAAACTCTCACAGTGACCCACTTCGCGAATCTAGGGCTATGAATCCGTGCCTTAGGGTACCATAACACCTAGACCTTGACTAAGGGAATTGATGACGGCTCATGAGCGGTGACGACGAGCGTTGCCAACCTCAGATTGGTGGCAACAAAGGTGGTGATCGAGATTTCCACGGATTGTTCCCCTCTTCATCAACCCGACTCGTTTTGCAAATACGAATGGGGCAACCAAGGCGTCTTTGAGCTATGCAACGACAGAGGAGACCAACGAATAGCCCACGACGGCGACAAAGGTGGGTTTGTACTTGTTGGTGGATTTGAAGACTCATTCGACGAAGAGGACCACACCAGTATGATCAATATCGACAAGATCGACAAGTTTTCAAGATGAAAATGAATTTACCCACTTTTGATCCCCGATTACACATCAAGGATTTTCTCGATTGGATTTATAATGTAGAAAATATTTTCGATTGTTTTGAGATTTCGAAAGATCGTCAAGTTAAATTGGTTGCGTGCAAGTTGAAATGAGGAGCCTCGGCATGGTGAGAGCAACTACAGTTTAATCAACAACAAGAAGGAAAACAATGCATCGTGCGTGGGCAAAGATGAAACGCTTGCTTCAACAACGTTTTCTTCCTCCTGACTACAATAATTTTTGCATCAATAATACCAAAATTGTCGATAGGTGAATCAAGGAGTTTCAGACTATCTAGAGGAACTTTAGTGATTGGGTGCTCGATGTAATTTGTCGGAAACAATGCATCAACAAGTGACCCGCTACATTGGAGGCTTGAAGTTGGCTATACAGGATACATTAGCTCTCCAAAATGTTCAGACTTTAACTGACACAGTGAATTTGACCCTGAAGATCGAGACTCAACTGAATCGGCCAATTACTCGAAGTCTAAATAATTTTTGAAGACCCATTCTAGATGATCCAGCCACTCAAAGAGAGCCACAACAACTTGCAGTAGTAGAGTAGTACACAGCTAGGCTTCCTATTAGCATTAAGTTTCCTATTTTTGTTATTTCCTTTATTTAGCATAGCGTTTCTTATCAGGTTTCCTATTCCTATTAGTTTAGGATTAAACATGTTATTTAAAGCTTATTTTTTATTGTATTAAATAGACTATCACTTTTTTTTTTAAGAAATAATAAATTAAAAGTTTGCGTTCTTAGTTATTCTTGTTGGGTTTATCGTTTCGTTTGGAAACAGCAATTCCACTCCACCAAAAGTCACAAAAATCATGCAAAAGCAACTGGAGATGGCACAAATTTCCATCTCATTCACATTCAAGGGAACTGAAGCTAGATAATCCGCCCAAATGAAATAACAAAATTGAAGAAACGGATAATTGATGGCAACCATGGATTGAAGCCAAGAATAATGTACTGGATAACAAAATATCACATCAATCAGCAAATTTATAAATCATGAAAATAACTGAGGTTCGTACCAAACACCAAGAGTTGGTAAAAATTATTTTCAAACTTCATTAAGTAATAGTGCATGACGAAA
The DNA here is from genome assembly GCA_019925255.1 of Litchi chinensis. Classification (NCBI taxonomy): domain Eukaryota; kingdom Viridiplantae; phylum Streptophyta; class Magnoliopsida; order Sapindales; family Sapindaceae; genus Litchi; species Litchi chinensis. The sequence continues at coordinate 44,653,125 of CM034461.1, forward strand.
ATGGTGCTTATTCCTGGCTAACAGGAGTGTAGAAAAAAGAGTTTATCCAAAGAGAGTCACTATTGTGAATTTCTTAGTTCTTGATATTTTAAATCCGAACCTTTTCCACCGTCCATTGTTGTGATCTCTTACAAATCAGTGGCAAACTTTATTGCATCACGACCTGAAAAAGACAATAGTGAATAATAAAAATCAAACTCCTCATGATTCATGAGTAATCAAGTAAGCTACACATATATTAAAAGTCACAAATCTCCAACCATGGAACATTAGACAGACAAGAACAAGAAACATCTGAAACCATAAGAAGTCCTTACCTATAAATTTTAAAAGAGTAAAGAGGAGTACTTATATGGCCCTGGCCTGGTCAATAATAGCACTAACTAAAAAGTCATTAGTGACCTTGATGATTATATTGGTAGTGCAGGGAATGGCCCCATTCCTAAGTCCATAAGGTTGCAAGTATCGTAGGCGAATCAGTTTGAAAAAGGACAATGGCCGCAGCGAGCAGGGCAACAGGAAAGCAGATCACACAACTGTCACAAAACACCAATGACCATAGCAGTTGTACACATCGCATGAAGGTTGTCACTCAAACCATTTGTGATGGTGAGCTTGTGCAGCCCAATTAGTGTCAAGCATGGATGAGCTCATAGGCTCCTGAATTTATATATGATATGCAAAGCCTTGGATGGGCTGCAAAGGCAAAAAAAGGGAAACATATGCCACCCATAGCCCTTAAAAATGATTCAGATTCCAGAGTGCAGGAAAGATATCAAAATTTTACATGGATAAAACAATGTTGTTGAACTCTTAAAATATCGCACAATATGAAGATATTGGCATTCTTATTTAGAATAATCCATTGGTTGGTATAAAATCGTTAGTTGCTAAATAAATCACACGGAAATGAGAGTTGCAAAAGCCAATCAAGTGTGAAGAGAAAAATCTCAGAAGAAAATAAGCACCCATTAATGTGAACAGAACCTAGAGGGTTTCACTGAACAATAGGTATGATAGATAATAGATCCCACAATTGATACTCAGGGCTTTGAGTGAAACATCTGATGGATAGCCAAATAGATCAAAATAAAGATTCATTGCTGCACATGACAATTGCAGAGAACAAAGTCATACGAACCTAAGTCACTATTCTTCTAATATTCTTAGATAAGTTACATAAAAGTGAAACAATCAGGTACATCGTGTCGATATCATGGTAACTTGGATAGACTTGCAGAATTTGGTTTCAGTTCCTAATTCACCTTGCAATCAGATAAAATTTCATGAGCTTATATCAAGCCAGACAGCAAAACTATCACATCTATCATCACAAAAGAAAAAGCTATAGTTGTCAGCTTAATTTACTTACGAAAACAGAGAATAAAGTGCTCCACTTGCAGCCATTTCAAACTCAAAACTTACACTTTATTCAAAAAAGAAAAACCTCAAAATAAAAACATGAACTAGTGAGTCTTTAATAATCGAAACCGAAACACTTCCATCCAAAATAGAAAACACGACAACAACACACTCACCACCAAACTACTGAGGCAGCCTCCCAGCTCGAAACACAGCAAACTTGGTCATCTCAGAAGAAACATAAACAATCCCATTATCATTCAACAGCTCTTCAAGCAACGTCTTGGCGGCCTCGGGATCCTCAGTCTCACACTCCACCTCATAATTAGTCCCAAAAGCATACTTGGTTTCATCAACCTCCAATTTCAACCCTCTCCACTCAAAAACCTCTCTCACATTCTCAAAACCCCCCAAACACACCAACCCATTTCCGCTCTCCTCCTCCACCCCAAACTCTTCCCTCACTCTCCTCACAACCCTCGACTCCAAATCAAACAGCTTCGATGGATTCTCCACGCACTCTCTGGCAGCTTTTGGGTCCACCTCCTCCTCGTCTTCCTCCACCCGGCTCACTCCGTCCACCAAGGTGGGTTTGGCTTTGAGAGAGACTATACAGCGAGCGTCCTTGTCCAGGAACCTCAGACGCAAGACGGCGCGTTGAGAGGAGAGAGAGGAAGTGGGGGTGTCGAAGAAGAGGTTGTGCTGGTTCACGGTTCCGACGTGGAAGGTGGAGAGGAGAGTGATGAGGTGGCGGTGGGCGGAGGAGTCTTTTAAGCGGAGCTTGACTTCAACTTCCATTGTGGAGGCGGGTTTTAGGGGGAGGAGAGGCCGGTGCGTTGTGATTTGGAGGTGGGGTTTGGCTGGGAGAGGAGGCGGAGGACAGCGGAGGAGGAGGTGGTGGCGGTGGTGGCTGAAGAGGAGGCAGTGTTGAGAGATGAAGTGGGCTTGCGGGCTTGTTCGAGTTCTTCTTTGTCTTCGATTTTGACTTCGATTTTGCTTGCTTTTCTTCTCAGCATTGCTGTCTTGTGGAGAAAAAAAGGTTGGTGTTAGACTTAGGGTTTTTGATTCCCAAATTGGGATCGATATCATCCCACACTACACTCTAATGGGTCCTCCGCTTTGACCGCTTATATTCCATATGCTTGTGGAATGTGGCATTTGTTTCGTCAAAATAGTGCGATATTCTTATATCAAATTCAACATCTTTATTCTTTATGACCCAATTTTCAAGCTTCTTGCTTTTCTCTTATTGTGACCTCGGTGGTGGAAGTCGAAGATCCCCACAAAATGAGGCACCGTTATGATGCTTCGCTGTGGTGCATCATATGCTTAAACTTGTATGATCTATGATTAAAGCGACTTTAAATGGTGAAAGGGTGAAACAGGACTTCTGTCTTTGACAATCTTCCTGTTCACATGTAGGCATTCGTATGGGACTGTCACAAACACACCTGTCGTTGGATGCCGATTGTCAACACTCATAGTTGGGTATTTTAATATATTGGATGATTTTAGTATACGTATTAAATTAAATTAGACTGATTAAATTAATTTAAATTATACTGAATTAGATTGAATTTAATAGAATTGAATACACGTCGGATTTAACTAAATATAAAGAGAGACAATTATATCAAAATATTTTAAATATTTTTTAATTAAATAAAAATATTTTTAATTAATTTAAATCTAAAGTTCAAAAGTACAAATAGAAGATTTAAATAAATATAATTGTTTGTATATTTTAATAATTGTAACGTTAAAGTCAACAAAACACACCATGGTAAGCTAAAAAACCGAAATGCCATGATGCTGAAAGTTAAAAATCTTGATTGCATAAAAAGAATAAACAATGGATTCATTGAAACCCACCTTCCATATGAACGCCATGTGTAGTATTCAGTGGCACTGTAGGGTTTGTTCAACTCCAATACAATGCATCAGCCGAAGGCGGGTTTAACAATCTCCAATCCCGTCGTAAAATGGGTCGCCCAAACACACCCATTGTGTCCTTCATGGGATAGTTTCATATTGTAGATATAGCTCATTTAAAGCTTCTTAGTCTTATCGAGGGATTCCCTTCAAGGATCATGCTTCTTGTCAGGGTAATATGTCATATAATTAATGGATGGAGTATATAATCCACATAGTTAATAAGTTTTGATTTTTTATTTTTTTTGGATCCTTATCTTTTGACCCTATTCACAAATAAAATATTATTTTTAATAAAAAATGTTAACATGTATCTGTAAAATATATGTTATGATTTGAAAAAAATGAATAAAAATATTATATTTATGTTTTCAATATTAAAAGAATAAATATGAATAATTTATTAAAATTTTGGGTTGTTAACACGTGCACTTACCACCACATTTTTTAAATGAAGATAATAGCATTTCAGTTTTGTTACAGATGGGGCTTCCAAAATGAGAAATATGGAACTGTTGCATTGAATTTGGATAAAAGTATGCAGTTTGATGTTAATAATACTCCAAAGCAGTATAAATTGCTTCTCATATGTCTTCACAGATAGACACAAGTAAAAATACAGAAAACTTGTAGTCGGGTAAAATAGAACAGCATGATGGTCGACATATCTATGAAGTTGGTTATGGTGATTGCTGTGCATAGCAATGCTGGTTCCAACAGGATTGGCACAGCTGCCATTCGGACCAATTCCAGGCACTGTGCCAGAACTCCAGAAATGCTGGGCAGCTCTAACGAGCGTGCCAGGTTGCGTCATGGAGATTTATGGTTCTTTTCTCAGTGGCCAAGTTGCCAACATTGGTCCTGTTTGTTGTGCAGCCATTGCTCAAGTAACCGAAGATTGCTGGCCTAAGATCTTCCCGTTTAATACATCTTTCCCTCGATTGCTCAAGAGCACTTGTGCTATAATCATAGAAGCCCCACTTCTAGCACCAGCTGTGACAAGTTGAAAAAGATTCTAGCACCACTACCAAGGCCTTAACTAGGAACTAAATTTTCACCATGAAATAAAAGTAGCAACAAGTTACATCTTTAATTATCTTAGTTTTTACTTCTTTTGTTTAATTAGCATGGACAAATTTGTTTGTTTTTCAATTAGCTGAGGAATTGGTTGTCACTTAAGCTATGATTTAGCAGCTCTCAATAAAGGTTTGATGGAGATATATAGTGAATATAATATTACTCATTCTTCTTGCTCTAAAGTTTTATTTTTCTGTCCCATATATTTTATTTTTCTCTGCATTCTAACTTTAGTTTCAATAACATTTAAAGTACTTTCTTTGCTCATCCCACAAAAGGGGTTTTGAAGAAAACAAGCAAATATAGTACTCAGAAATATGAAAGTTTCTTGGAAACGAAAACTGTCAAATTATTTATAATTTTTCTGGTTGCAAACACCCCACAGCATGAAATTACTGTGTTTACCTCAAAAATACAAAATTTAGATGTGCTTTTCCATTCAAGTCACATTCTAAAATTTGGTCGTAACTCTTATCAGTGATAATTTGGGCTACAAATTCCCTTTGTTTCCTGCTGATTCTTCTTGTCCATTTCTGATGACCCTGCTTAGGACCTTCCCTATTTTTTAGGCAATTCAAAATATGAATTTTCATCGCCTTATATCAGTTGGAATTTGGGATCCTCAATGTGTACATATTTTTTTGTCAGTGTCAAATGTTATGTAAGCACTGACTTTATTTTTCTTTTCCAGGAAAACGGTTCAAAGAGATTCTATACAAGTTTCAAATGAATGTAATTTATGCTATGTCTCAAAAATGAAAGAAAGGAAAAATTAGCTAAGAAGAATGAAGAAATGCTGTTGGCTTGGCTGGTCAATGTCTATCTAACTATCTTTATTGTGTGGTATTTATCTTTTTCAACTTTTTTTCAACTACTAATTAGCTTGAACTCAACATCTACCATATATATAAGTCTTTATGTATCCTTACCAAATTGCAACCAATCACTTTGTGTAACGACAATATGGAGGAAACTAATTCTCGTGTCAAAGAAGATGCTGTATCTAAAACAGTTCATGAACTCATCGTCAGCGGACAGGAACTGCCTGAAAAATATATCTACAAAGGTGTTGATGGGGGAGGCCTTGATGCTTCTCTTTCTCTACCCTTCATGGAAGTTCCAGTTATTGATATGGCTCTCCTCTCTTCTCTCTCTTCCAGCACGAAACAACTTCACGAACTCTGATCCGCCCTCTCTCACTGGGGCTGCTTTCAGGTCTGTTTTTTGACACTGTATATTGTTAAAAAAAAAAAATCATGTTATACTAAACTGATTTTTCTATACATTTTTTTTTTATTGTTAGCTTAAATCATATAGAATATATGATCGCATGCGTAATCAGCAAAGCTGAGATTCGAAATTCGAATCCCTCTTTTCCAAATTAAAAAAAAAAAAAAATCAATAAAATTATGCAGAGTATTGGGTTAGTTTTATAATACACTAAGAGCTTTCAGTGTTCTGTCAGGCAATCAATCATGGAATAGCAACTGAATTTCTTGACCAATTGAGAGAAGCCACCAAGCAGTTCTTCGCACTTTCACCTGAAACCAAGAAAAAGTACACCAGAGAAGATGGTAGCATTGAAGGTTATGGTAATGACATGATTATTACTGAACATCAAACACTGGATTGGACTGATAGACACTTACTTACCATAAGTCCACGACATCAGCGGCAGCTCAAATTTTGGCCAGAAAATCCTGAAAATTTCAGGTGCATAAGCAAATAATGAACTATCTATGACTTGGATTGTGAAAAGCTTGACATATTTAGATTAATATGAGTAGTTTTTGTTGTTGTGATAATGACTGCAGGGAAATCTTACATGAATACACAATGAAGCTAGAAGATATATCTAGAGTCCTGTTCAAGGCCATGGCTAGGCCATTGAACTTGGAAGAAAACAACTTTTTGGACATGTATGGGGAAGAAGCGGTAATGCTTGCAAGATTTAACTTCCATCCTCCATGTCCTAGGCCTAATCAGGTTGTCGGTCTCAAACCACAGGCGGATGGATCAGTAATCACCATTGTCTTGCAAGGCAAGCAAGTGGAAGGTCTTCAATTCCTGAAAGATAATCAGTGGTACAAAGTTCCAATCATCGAAGAAGCTCTTCTGACTAATGTTGGCGATATGGTTGAGGTAATTACTTATACAAAAATTCTCATGGGTGGATATCTGCATCTTTTTAATGTCAAAGTGGTCGTGATTAGTTTTATAAAAAAATACATTATTGTAGTCATATGTTGTGATTACAGTAAATCATGACAACATTAATGTTCAATTAAAATAAACAATGAAGATATCTATAGTGGAGAAAACTAATTACCAGTATTATGCATCTACTTATGTGCGAATGTGATGCACTGTTTACGGATAATGAGTAATGGAATTTTCAAGAGCCCTGTACACGTCTTGGTGACTTTGACTAACTCTGAAAGGGAAAGAATTTCATTGGCAGTGTTTTGTAATCCAAATCCGGAAAAAGAATTTGAACCTGTGGATGGAGTGGTGGATGAGACAAGGCCAAGATGTACAAGAAGGTGAAGAAGTATGTTAGTGTCTATTTTCAATACTACCAGCAAGGGAGAAGGGCTATAGAAGGAGAAATGATTTAGGGGTGTTCTGTTCACTGCTATCAAACAGATCTTTGTTTTTGAAATTAAAATATACAAAACACAATATAAAAAGACACTGTTTGGCACATAAATTTTAAGAATGATAAAAATAATTTATTTCCATTAGTTTAACTAAGAATTGTATCGAAATCGTATATTCTATTTTGTATTGTATAATGAATAAACGTCATCTATGATCTTTTTTGATATTTCGCACCTTATGATGTGTGTGGTAATTGTTAAAATAACAAAAGAGAAGCATATAATATTTTTAAGTGCTTGAAGCATATAATATTTTTTAAGTGCTTGAAGGACAATAACAAAATTCAAATGAACAGAGGCAACATGAGACTGAAACAAGGTTACAGAAAGGTGGCCGGGTGGCATGCATTATGCATGCATTGTCGTTTACGAGAGTTGCAGATTATAAGTTGGTTTGTGTGTATATGTACTTATTGGACCTCCGAAGTCGATGAGCCCTCTTGGTTACCCAACCCATCAACTATTCAATTGCATGTTTCAACATTTTACAAAGGGTGCGGGTATGGACCCACGAAACTGCTTCTCACACCCATCTTTTAATAAACTTTTTCAATTATAAAAGCAGCCACACTTAAAATTACTTATAAAGATATGATAATTTAAGCAAGTAAAAATAAGATTATTTTTCAGTTTTATAAATTTTATTATTGATGAAGTATATTATCTTGCTGTTTAACGATCTTTATAGATAATTAAATATTTTTTTATCAATATAAATTCATGATGTATTAATTAAATTCTGTGTTATATGCAATTTAAATAAATCTAGATGGTAAAGTTTTGTATTTATTTATTTTTCTTTATTTCTTCTTGCTTTGTTTTGTGTTTGATATTGGATTTTATAAATTGGATTTTCAAAATAAACATATCTTGATCATACATAGATAAACACATTTTGATCCAATTAAAAAAAAAAAAAACAGAGAGAGAGAGAGATTTAGGTCTTATAAATAAAATATTTTTTATGTATAAAGGTAAACATATGTGAAGAACAATAATTTTTTCTCCTTTTTTGATTAACATATTTTGAAGCAATTGATGAGAAAGAAAGAAAAATAATGAAGAGAAGAAAAATAATGAAGAGACTGAATCAAAAAGAAAAATGATTACATATTTTTTTCTTGCTTTGTTTTGTGTCTGATATTGGATTTCTTGAGTATTTGACTTGATAGTAGCCTAATGATCAGGTTTAGACTACTATTTATTTATGTGCTGTATATGTTTTCTGTTTATTTTTAAATTGAATTTTGGAAGTGTTGCTTGAGGAGATTAGTAAGACTATTTCCTAAAATGTTCTGTGTGATCTTTGGTTTTTTTCAAAATCAGTTGTTGTGGTTGGTGTAGCCAGATTGGTGTCCTTGTTTCTCAGTAAAATTAGGGTTTTAAATTCAAATTTCCCTCGTACAAATTTAATTAAATTCAACACTTGCAACCTTTGCGTCCAAGTTGGAATGACATTACTCAATAAAACATGTGCTTTGCATACTAATTAACTGAAGGAGTTTCAGAGGTAAAATTTCAAATATTTACTCTTTAATTAGCACTTTATAAGAAAAACCAGTTACAAATATAATTAAATGCCTCCAAGTTTAACCGCATTCATGAAATTAATAAAACAAATGTTTCATGTACTAATTAACTAAAAGAGCTTCAGAGTAAAATTCTGGGTAACTGTTGCATTAATTCACAGCAAATGCTTCAACACTAATGACTCCAAAGTACTATAAATTCCTGCTCAATTGCTTCAACCAAACTCCAAGTCTACAAGCAATTCAATGGCAGGAATATCAGCAAAGACTCTTTCTTTGATGTTGAGTGTGGTGTGCATGGCAATGCTGGTTCCATCAGGACAGGCACAGCTCATTCCAAGCCCATTCCCACCATTTCAAGGCCTAATACCGCCACTGCCCCTTCCAGAATTTCAGAAATGCTTTGCAGCTCTAACAAGCACACCGGGTTGTCTTATGGAGATCTACAATTCCTTTCTCACTGGCCAATTTGACAGACTTGGTTCTGTTTGTTGCGCGTCAATTGCTCGAGTCAGTGAAGATTGCTGGCCTAAGATATTTCCATTAAACCCATTATTCCCTCCATTGCTCAAGGTTGCTTGTGGTCCACCTTCACCCAACGCAGCTGCAGCTAATGCAAAGAACAAGGTCTCTTTTCCAGGACTTGCACCAGGAATTGTAAATGCTACTGAAATTATAGAATGTTGGTCATCTATTGCAGGCATAGATGGTTGCATTTTAGATATATATAAATCAATACTTGACATTGGCAACATTGGTAGAATTGGTTCAGCTTGTTGCAAAGCCGTCACTGAAATCAATGATAAGTGCTGGCCTAAGATGTTCCCATTCAACCCATTTTTCCCTCCGCTGCTGAAAACTACTTGTGCTAAGGTCATTGGAGCTGCACCACCACCCAAGGCTGGTTGAACAAGCTTCAAGATCTAGTCCTGCCTTGAACTAATAAAATATTTCATCAACAGGAGCTGGGACATCTTACATTTTTAACATTGCTTTTTCAGGTCTCTCATAAAATTAAATGGATTGTTTTGGTTTATTTGTTCAATTATCTGTGAAAGTTCCTACTTGATAGAGGTAATTTAGGTGCTGCCAGAAAGAGTTGTTAACAAAGAAAAGGACGTCTTAATAATTGCATATTTGCGCCTGGAAACTCATTTGTTAATCCAAATGACAGTTATCTATTTTTCAGTTGCCCAGATTTGCAAAATTGTTTGGCTCGAGTGGCCTAAATGCTTCTTACTTCTTTTGTGATTTGTGAAAGCACTTCTGCTCTAGCTGCCTTAAGGGTAAACAACTTCGTTTATTAATGACTCGAATAGGATGTGATAGCGAGAACGTCAACAGCTATTCTTATGACACAAAATTTCCAAATAATTTTAGGTTTAAGATCATATATTGAAATGGTTGTGAATAAATCCAAACACGCAAAAAAGGACTCTTGAGTTGTGCAAGAATAAGAAGAAAGAGGACTCTTGATATCAACCCAACTTGTAATTAGTAGTCCGCCAGTAAAGAGGCAGTACTCTCAAAAAGATCAATTTGCTACGGCCTAAAACATGCACTTAGTCGGAACTAGCAGTAATTAGATGTTAAAACGGCTTATTGTTCATCACTCTTCAAGTAGCAGTAATTAGATGCAATAAATTCTGAAAAAGTTACAAAGATAAATGAATGAATGCAACCATTAAAAGACTTAATAAATCTCTGCCTTACAAAACCATACAATCTACATCTAGTTTCCGTCACAATAAAGTTGACAAAGCTAGTATCAGCGTCCTATACTTCATTCTCATAACAAAATGTCTCAGGCCAGCGTCAGGCTTTCGCGTGCATTGATCCTACCATGTATTTTCATGGTAATTGCCACATGCTCAGCAGCTGAGCCTCAGTGGGACTGCCGGCATTGTTCGGGCCACCGGACCCTGATATTGAGAAATGCCTTTCAACTCTCCAAGATCTGCAGGGGAGTGTCCAGGAGATCACAACCTCAGTCACCAAGTTCAATTAATTGGCTCCACTTGTTGCAAGGCCTTCAATCAATTTGTTGATAATAAGCTACGAGATTGTCAGAACTATACATCGGGGTGAGCTGAAATAAATTATTTAAATTAATTTTTTAATCATACAAAAACATTTTATAAATTGAAAAATGCAGGTATATTTACATAGGGAAGATATATTAAGCTTTATTCCTCAAAATTCATATTATAAATAAATATGTTAGTGAAAAAAGAGTAAAAGGACCAAAGAAAATATGAAAGAAATAAATCGCAAGTGATCAAACACAATTTAAAGATATTTAAATGATTAAACTTATCAATTATGAATTATAGAATAATAATATTATAATATTAACAATCTTTCTTTAAATAAAAATAATCTATATTTTGATAGTTATAAGTACTGCCACATTTCAAATTAATGAATGCATTAAAATTTTAAATTTTAGCAATATATTATGTAACTAATATTATGATAAAAGGAAAAAAAAAAACATAAAAAACTCAAGTAAAATTAAATATTTAATATATGAAAAAATATTATTACATATGCAATATTGAAATAGATATATATATATATATATAAATAAGAAAATACATGTAATAGGTTTGGAATAAATATATATTTATTTTGATATTAAAAGAATTAGTAAATAAAAAAACTTATGTATAAATAAATTTTAAGGTGGATATAGTTTAATAATTATAATTTTTTATTTGGTGGGATAGCCTAAGATGTTTCCTTTAGACCCCATCTTCCTGCCCTTGATCAAGAACATTGCAGTTGCACCATCACCACCAACCCCGACAGTCTATTCTTGCTAAGTCCTTAGAGCATTTCCAATGTAAATGTGGATTGTCTTTTAAAAAAAATGGATATATCATCAATGTCAAGGAAATATGCATCTACATGGCATAAATATGGATTGATAGACATTCAAATCTAAAAAGACTCTCCAATGTTATTATATTCATTTCAATAATAAAAAGTTAAATAATAATACATCATTAAAGTAAATTATCATAAAATATTATTTAATGGAAATCTCAATCATTTATTGCTGACATGGCTGTCCAGAAGACTCTCTAGAAATAGACATTGAGGTTGACAGTCTCTATCTTCTTTTTTGTCATGTCAGCTTGATAATAGTTAGGGGGAAGTTTGTATTGGAGAAGTTAATTTTAACCCTCTATCAATTTATCCTATGTGGCACTCTATTTTTTCACAATTCATACTTGCATTGGAGATGCTCTTAAAAATTGAAACTATTAGGTGTTGGATATTCAATTCTCCTAATTATTATTATCATTATCATTATCATCATTATTATTATTGTTATATCTTCTTTGATGTATCCTCCTCTTATCTGAGCAAAACATGCAGCATTATCCTCATATATGATGGTTAGGGAATTTGAAGCAGTAGATAATTCCATGTACTCAGGATATGATGAGTAACAGATCTTAACTATATACATTCTCGACTTGTTTTATGAAGTGCAAGAATTTCATAATGGTTAGAGGATGCGACAATAAAAGTTTATTTTATGGAGCGTCATGAAATTGCTGTAAAAATATACCCAGTTTGTGAACGAACCTTATGGGGATATGAAAGGTATCCAACATCAGCATAACCAGTGGAACCTGCATTATTATTAGATTATGAATAGATAACCCCAAATATGTTGTTTCATGAAGATAACGAAAAATATGTTTGATCCCATTTCATTGATGCTGTGTTGGTTCAAAATAGATTTATCGAAAAAGTAATATTAGGCCTAGTGCATTGTACTAAATATAATAAAGAACCAATTGCACATAGATATGGTACTTCTGGACCAAGTATTTGCTTATTATCTTCTTTACATTGAAATGAATCCTTTTTAGAATTAAGATATTGAACAACCATAAGGGTACTCAAAGGGTGAACTTTATCCATATTGAATCGTTTTAGGATTTGTTCAATATATGTTGGTTGATGGATAAGTACTTCATGTGATTTGCGTTGAATTTTCAGGTCGAGACAATATTTTGTTTGTCCCAAGTCTTTTACTCAAATTCTCTTTTTAACCAATTAACAGCTTTTCGGAGCTCTTCAAGTGTTTCGATTAAATTCATATCATCAATATAAACTACAACAATGGCAAATCTATATTCTGTTTTCTTTGAGAACACATATGGGCAGATAGGATTATTAATATGTCTTTCATTTGCTAGGTATTTGCTAAGATGATTATAGCACATTCGCCCATATTGTTTCAATCCATACAAGGATTGTTGCAATTTAATTGAATAAATATTGTTGGCTTTTGATTTATATGTTTCAAACATTTTAAATCCTTCAAGAATTTTCATATAGATATCAGTATTAAGTGGCCTATATAAATATGCTGTCACTATGTCTATAAGACACATTTGGAGCTCTTTTAAGACTGCAGAACTTATTAAAAATCTAAAGAGTAATTATATCCATCATAGGTGAATATGTCTCATCATAATCAATTTCTACTCCCTATGAGAAAATTTTTACAAGAAGCTTTGCTTTATAACTTACAATCTCATTTTTCTCATTGCATTTCCATACAAATACTTATTTGTATCCAACAAGATTGACATTTTCAGCCGTTTAGACTACAAGTCCAAATATTTTACATTTGGTTAAAAAACTCAATTTTACTTGAATTACATCTTTCCATTTAGGCCAGTCATGTCTTTGTCTACATTTATCAACTATATATGGTTCATAATCATCATTCATAATTTTAAAAGTTACTGTATATGAAAATATATCATCGATGATTGTTTCATTGCGATTCTACATACCTTTTGCACAATTCATTGTAATTTCTTGATTTTTAGAATTTTGTAGCCCTTCAAGTGTTTATGCCTCTTTAGGGGGTTTCAGTCTCCTTAGGGATTGATAACTTTTCTGGAGTTGTTTTTTCAGAGAATATGGATTTTGTAGCTTGAGTATTATTTTCAATAGAATCAGGATTTTTCATCCTCTACTTTTGGGGAAAACAATCTTTCGAGCCAATTGGTCTACCACGCTTTTGACGTGTAATAGATGATTCATCTGCTACATTCGAATTACATTGTTCTATAGGAACAATTATTCTAACTAGTGTATAGGCAGTTGGTATGTATGATTTTGTTACTTTAGCAGTATCAGTAAATGCATCTAGCAACTGATTCATAGATTATCTAGAGATTGACTATCCTTCTGTTGTAGGTATATTTTGGTTTGCATAAATGGACTGATAAAAGCCTAACAGGATGATCCAATGAGTTGATCTAGTAGACAAAAGTTCGATTCATCAATGTCCAGCTTGCAGATATCGGCTCTCGGTTCGTAGACTTTAGTTCTCAGATCGCTGGTCAACACGATCTAACTCGCTATATGCTCAGCTTAAGGTTGCCCAAAGCAAGGTCTAGCTTACAGCTCGAAGTGTTCATTAAAGAGCTTAGAGTGTTCGTTAACGGAATCTTTCCAGAAATGTAACAGCCTAAATTGGGAAGGAGTCAATTATCAGAATTGGAAATAGAATCAAACTCATATGTCGATGGAGTATATCCTTAAATTGATGGACACCAGTTTTGAAGGTGTAATTAATGTATGATTCTTTTCTATTTTAATTGTATCTAAATTGTAATACCTCATGCTATAAATAGGGGTTGAAATTCATTGTATGATTCATTCAACACACAATAATTAATAGTATACTGTGACTCTGTCAAAATCACTAGAGAACACCGTCGTGGATGTAGGCATCTTTTTGGGCCGAACCATGTAAAAACACCTTTGCATTCACTATTCTTCCTTTTCCATTTATTTTGTTTTTGCTTTGTTTTCACTTATTTGCAGGTATTAGGTTAAGAACTTCGGTCGACCAAATGCAAACGTCGACATTTTAGCACTAGAAGGAGGGTCCAGACTGTAATTTTATGAATTTACAATTGTCATGACAAATGTGAATTTGTAATTACCATGGTAAGAGGAAGAACCACTAGAAGTTCTGACATGGTAGCTGATCAGCCAGAAAGGTAGATAAATCAGCAGTAACATGATGTCCAGCCGATAGAAAATACAACCATTTCCATGGCAAGTGCGTCTTATATCTATACAATAAGGGCTACTGTGGGTATGCCTCCACTAGCCCTTCGTCCACCAACGCCGATGGTCTCTATAGTCGAGGGGCTACAGGCATGGCACCAATGATAAAAGGCGTTAGAAAATATGATGCAACAACTTGCAGATGCAGTCAAGGTATTGACACAGGCCCAAGCACAAAACGCATTCAGACCAGAGACTACTGCTTCCAGAGAAATTTACCAGCAGTAGCAAAAGGAAGTACCGGCTCTTGAAAAATAGCCCAGAGAGGTGCCATGACCTACTAACTCAGCCCGTTCCTCTAACTCGCGTTTGGGAGCTGGAGGTCGCCAAGCTAAAAAAAACATGAAGAAGACAATCAGCGATGTGTGGAGTCACATCGAGCTGATGGTTCACAAAGGGCTAGTCAGGGATACTATTTAAAACGTCGCTCTTCAGGTTGCAAGCTCAGGCGAAGGCTCTCGCCTCATTACCCAAGGATAAAAGAGCTCCTTTAGAGGATTCAACGACTTGAGGCATGCTCTGGTATTTCAAACCAATGTGATCAATATGACGAGAGGACCTCCTTCATCAGAGAGATCAGATATAATCTCTCCTTCACAGATTCAAGGTTCCCAATATTCCTCAATATAAGGGAGATAAAGACCCTTATGATCACCTGAATGCATTCAATGTCCAAATGAATCTCTAGACGGTCAATCCATTGGTCAAGTATCGTGTTTTCCTAGCCATCTTAGGAGACGTTCCACGGACCTAGTTTAAGAGTCTACCAGTTTGTAGCATAGATAGTTGGGATGAATGTCAACAGAAGTTTATCAGCTAGTACCGAGCTCAGAGGAAACAACTTGCGCTATCTTATCACATTGCCATGGTTTTCCAATGATAAAATGAATCGCTGAAAGATTACATTACTAGGTTCAGACGTGAAGTCACTAATGTCGAGAATCCCTCAGATGAAAGTATCCTAATTGTGATCTTAACTGGGCTTCACAAGGATGAAAAGTTGTATCAGAGCATTCACAAATCTCCAGTTAAGGATTTTGGTGAGTTTTACGAATGAGCTACCAAAGAGATTCGATGGGAGGAGATCTTCGACCCCAAAAAGTCTAACCAAATGGATGAATCGGGTAGTTCGAACCAATGAAGAAAATAAATAATGGTGAGAACGAAAATAAAGGTCAGAATAATTACTCAAACAATTAGGTCACTAAGAAAGCCAGAAATGAACCTAGAAATGAGTGACCTCAGCATCAAGGTCGCCATGATGGCTAAACATCCTGTCAGATACACCAAACATGATTTTTGCAACAGAAAAGAATAGGGAAGACTTCGGGAAGCCTAATCCCATAAAGACTCCTGTTAAGTTCATAAACGAGAACAAGTTTTGTACCTATCATAATGAGGTTGAACATAATACTTCAAAATATTGGGAGTTAAAGGACATCATTAAAAATCTAATAAAAAAAAGACGCTTGAGATACTATGTGGTGCAACCGGTGAACTCACAACCTCAACAACCATTGCAGCCAACACAACAGTGGCCCGAGCGAACTCCCGACCAAGAACATGAACCTGCGATAAGGATCATCTTTACCACACATGGTAGCCTTCACATCACACGTGCTGATTTACTTTGAACAGTTTGTGATTCAATCTTTGAAAGTCAATAAAAGTTTCAAATTCCTCATAATGTTTTACTCTAAGCGATTGCTATATTAATTTCTCTGTTAAATGTCAAGTATAAAAGTGAACAACGACTATCTGCTAAGTTTCTCTTTAGTAGAATTTTATTAAATTAAGCTGTTAGTTGAGGTTCCGACATACTGGACAGTTTGATAAAATTAAGCTGTTAGCTGAGGTTTCGACCTATTGGACAGCTCAATAAATTACACTGTTAGCTGAGGTTCCAACCTACTGGCTAGTTTGATAAATTTCACTATTAGCTGATGTTCCAACCTACTGGACAGCCAGATAAATTACATTGTTAGTTGAGGTTCTGACCTACTGGATAGTTTGATAAATTTTGTTGTTAGTTGAGGTTCTAACATACTGGATAACTTAACAAAATTTCGCTATGGTGGGGCGAAGTTCTGACCCCCTACATAACTTTACAAAATTTTACTATGATAAGTGAGATTCCAACCCCTTACATAGTTCTACAAAATTTTGCTATGGTAAGTGAGGTTTCGACCCCCTACATAGCTTGATAAGACTTCCCTATAGTAGGTAAGGTTCTGACCCTCTACATAGCTCGAGAAATTTCGCTATGATAGACGAGGTTTCGACCCCCCTATGCAACTTGAGAAAATTTTGCTATGATAGGTGAGATTCCAACCCCCCACATAGCTCGATAAACTTCACTATGGTAGGTGAGGTTCCGATTCCTTACATAGCTCGAGAAAATTTCACTATGATAGGCGAGGTTTTGACCCTCTTACCCCTCCACATAGCTCGAGAAAATTTCACTACGGCAGGCGAGATTTTGACCCCCTACATAGCTCGAAAAATTTTGCTATGATAGATGAGGTTTCGACCTCTTACATAGCTTGAGAAAAATTCACTATGATACTTGAGATTTCGACCTCCTATATAGCTCGATAAAATTTCACTATAGTAGGCGAGGTTCTAACCTCCTATATAACTCGATGACATTTCGCTATGGTAGGCGAGGTTCCGACTCACTACATAGCTTGCCAACATTTCGCTATGGTAGTCGAAGTTCCGACCCATCACATAGCTCGCAATAATTTTATTACATTCTGTTGGCTTGACGTAAATTTTTGAATTAAACCATAATCTGTGAATAATAGCTCATCAAGATCAGCGATGTCTTGAGATCTCACCTGGTTCTACTACTACTTACTTACATAAAATAAGTGGGGGGCTGATGTTATAGGTATATTTTGACTTGCATAAATAGGCTAGTAAAAGCCTAATAGGATGATTCAATGGGTTGATCTAGTAGACAAAAGTCCGATTTGTCAACGTCCAGCTCACAGAAACCAGCTCTCGGTTCTCAGACTTTATTTTTAGGTCGCTGGTCAACATAATCCAGCTCGCTATATGCTCACCTCGAGGTCGCTCAAAGCGAGGTCCAACTTATAGCTCGAAATGCTCATTAAAGAACTTAGAGTGTTCGTTAATGAAATCTTTCCAAAAAGGTAACAACCTAAATTAGGAAGTAGTCAACTACCAGAATTGGAAACATAATCAAACTCCTATATCAGTGGAGTATATCTCCAAATTGGTGGACATCGGTTTTAAAAGTATAATTAATGTATGATTATTTCCTATTTTAATTGTATCCAAATTGTAATACCCCACGCTATAAATAGAGGTTGAAAGTTCATTGTATGATTCATTCAATACACAATAATTAATAGTATACTGTGACTCTGCAAAAATCACCAGAGAATACAATCATAGACATAGGCATCTTTTTGGGCTGAACCACGTAAAAACACCTTTGCATTCACTATTCTTCCTCTTCCTTTTCTTTTGTTTTTGCTTTGTTTTCACTTATTTGCAGGTATTGGGTCAAGAACTTCGGTCAACCAAATTTAGACGTTGACACCTTCAAACTTCATTTTCACATTGAATGATACGAGGATCCAGATGAGATATTGTTGTCACATTCCATGAGAGCTCATTTTTCTCTCTAATATGAACCCTTTTGTCATGTTTCTCTTTAGAAGAAATTTTTCCTCCCCTAATGGTGGGAAAATTGTTTCATCAAAATGATAATCTATAAAATAGGCAGTAAAAAGATCACTTGTCAATGGTTCAAGATATCTGATAATTGAAGGTAAATTAAAGCCAACATATATTCCCAAACGACATTAAGGTCCTATTTTAATTCTTTGAGAGGGTGCAATAAGGACTTGTACGGTACAATCAAAAATACGTAAATGAGAAATATCAAGTTGGTGTCCAAATACAAGTTGTAATGGAGAGTACTAGTAATAAGCCACTGGCCTAAGGCCAATCAATATTGTTGCATGTAAAATAGCATGTCCCTAGATAGAAATTGGCAATTTAGTTTGTAACAACAAAGTTCTTCTAATTACCTAGATGTGTTTGATGAATAATTTTGCTCGACCATTCTAGATATATTTATGTGGGACTGGATGTTCAACATCAATTATAACTGATGTGCAATAATCATCAAATGTTTTTGATGTAAATTCACTAGTATTATCTAGTTGTATGCTTTTAATTGGATAATCTAGAAATTATGCTCGAAGTCTAATAATCTAAGCAAACAATCTAGCAAAAAAAATGTTACGACTAGACAACAACCAAGCATGTGACCATTTTGCGGATGCATCCATTAATACCATAAAATAACGAAATGGTCCACTAGGTGGATGAATAGTTCCACATATGTCTCATTGAATTCTTTGTAGAAAAGATGGAGACTCAAAACCAATCTTAGAAATGGATGGTTTAACCACCAATTTTCTTCGTAAACAAATAATGCATGTATTTTGATTGGATGATAGAATCTTCAGGTTCTTTAATGGGTGCCCATAAGTATTTTCAATGGCCTTATGCATCATTGTAGATCCTAGATGACCAAAACGGTCATGCCAAAGTCGAAACGTTATTGCTTTTGAGATCTTCTAGCTCAAAACTACATAAGTTTCAATTGATCTTATAATTGTATAATACAACTTAAATGAGAAAACTTTGAGCTTTTCTAAAATATGCTTTTGGCTTGAGATATTTCAAATGATGTATAAATATTCAACATTCTTCTCATTTGTAGTTTCAATATGATATCTATTATTGCGTATATCATTAAAACTAAATAGATTTCTTCTGGACCTACTTGAGTATAATGCACCAGTTATACATAATTTAGTACCATTTCTTAACAAGATTATAGTTCTTCTAGAATCTTCTATTAAATTTGCAGGATCTGATAAAAATATTCATTATTCTGAAGAATAGTATGTATTGTTGCACTATCAACAATACATATATCTACACCTTCCTTTTTGAAAATAGATAATTCATCCATATTCGTCTTTCATTAAAGAAATCATATGTTAGTACATCATTGATAACAAAATACAAAAAATATATATATATATCTTACTTCTAGAAGGATACAAAAGTATATCCTAACATAATTAAAAAGACACAAAAGTAAACATGGTAATATTAGATTGGCAACTTCCTAATTGGTATGAATATTTCCATCACTAATTGAGTAATTTATTTTCCGTATGCATTATCAAGGAAATCTACCAAGTCTAGACTTGTGATGTCCATGGAATTATTATCTTGATCTGCAAACTAATATCAATTTTCTTTTCTTTCCCCTTTACAGAGGCTTGATACAAATCAACCAAGTGTTAGCTACATGGCAGGTTCATGATCAATGCTCAGACATGCTACATCTGAAACAAACATCTTTATAATATTTTAGGGGTCTTTTTCTCTACATTTTTTCCCTTGTTATGTTTGACGTGATAAACATATCACTTTTAGGGGATGTTTTTCCTAGTTTCAATAACTTGAAAATTATAACTACCACGACCATGATGACCATGTCCACGGCCTTTGCTTGCGCTAGCATTTGCTTTTGCAAGTGCTACTGCACTAGCTGGACAGAGTTTATGATTTTTCGTTAGAAGCTCATTGTTCTATTCTACCACCAAAAAAGATGAGATCGGTGCAAAATATTTTATAAACCTGTACTCTTTATATTGTTGTTGTAGGAGCACATTAGAGGTATGGAAAGTAGTATATGTTTTTTCCAACAGATCTACATTAGTCAGTGTTTCACCACACAAGTTTAGCTATGAGGTTATCTTAAACAGGGTAGAATTATAGTCAGCAATTGATTTGAAATCTTGAAGTCTTAAATTACTCTACTCATGCTGGGCTCTGAGGAGGACAACAATTTTCTGATGGTTATAACTGTCTTTCAGATTTTTCCATAAAGTCAATGGATCTTTAATTGTGAGGTACTAGGGCTTCAGGCTCTCATATAAATGACGACGAATATTGATTTTTATCTCTAATAGTATTAGCTAAGTCCTTGGACCGTAGGTACAGCTCTATATCAAAGATCCATAAAAGATAGTTTTTTTTTTTTTTTTCCAAAATATCAAGTAGAGCAAATTCTGGTTTTGCAATATTTGACATAGCTATATGCATAAAATACCACAATTAGTGATAATCAAAATGATAAATAATATTAACATTATATTCAAAAGAAATTAGTGTACGATAAATTCCTTTATGAATATATATGGGACTTCAGGCTGCCAAAAATTTCATATATATTTTTAAAACTTCAAGTCAAAAATGATAACTTCAAGTTTTATTAATTGAAATCCAGAACTTTAGGTTTTGGTACATTATAAACTAAAGAGAATAAAAGCACAAAATATAAAAATATAAAAAACAAGACAATAAGTTAATGTGAATAATGACAACAGAACCGGCATAGCCGTGGATGTAATACATAATAAAAACAATAAATAATGACAACAGAGCCACACATATAGTGTATAATAATAAATAAAGTTAGGTAGTTAGATATGTAATGTATGATAATAATAATAATAATAAATGAAGTTAGTATAATAATCTAGTTGGCAGAGCCATATATTGATTGAATCAACAGAGCCATACATTGATTGGGTTGACATAACCAAACTTCTCAGTTAAAGTTAGAGTTAGAGTTAGAGTATCGAGCACTTCAAGTTTGATATATTTGTTCAGAACTTTAAGTTCTCAATCGTGCTGATAACATATTATAAAATAAAAATAAATAAACAAAAGTAAAAGTAAGAATTACTGATGAAAGAGAAATTGAGAACGAGAAAAAGAGAGTAGAGAGGGAGATGAGAAACAAAAGCAAAAAGCATGTATATTCATCACTGGAGCTTCACCTATTTATATAGAAAGCTTAGTCAGTTATGATTGACTTAAAAAAAAAAATTATATTATTGTTTATTATAATGGTGCATCCAGAATATTCACAACAAATATATATTTTTAAATTATTTTAATTATGTGATTTAAAAGAGATTTACCTCATTTAATTGGGTTTTTTTTTTTTTTTTTTTTTTTCCAAATAAAGAAACTTTCATTAAGAGCCCAAAATGCTTGGATTTTACAAGATACATTTACAGATTCCCAAATCAACTCCTTTAAGGACTAAACAATGAGGGCTACTAATTTATGTGCCAAGTAATTTCCTGATCTGGAAATGGCTTGGCAACTCTTAGCTCCCACAAAGATCTCTAACATCCTTAGTCATTTAATTCGTTTTACAATTTATATTTTATTGATGTATGTGTGAAAATTTTGATTTTTTATGTTACTAATGGAATACACAATGCTACTTTCTTTTTTCTTTTTGATAAATGCAAATTATAATTGTTAATATTATGTAAAATATTAAACAACGAGATGATTGATATATTAATTACAACTCACTTATCATATTAAAAAAAAAGTTAATTTTCAACTGTATCTAACCATTGAAACAATACTAAAGACTTAGTAAATTAAAAGTGTATATATACATAGGTAATTTAATCCCAGGGAGTAGTGAGCTTCTATCTTTGTTCTTTACATCATATATCAATGACCAATAACCTCGAAATATTAATTACATTGGTGTACATATTCATATATACAAAAACTACAAATTAATAAAAAGTTAGGTTCTCTTTAGTACTAGTGATGTAGATAATCATGAAAACATTCTCTGTATTTATTTATCTTTTTATTGAAATATAAATTTGAGACTTGGAGAGGACTAATAATTTATGTTATATGTCAATATCAAGTCTTAAATATTATAATCGAGCCCCTTTTCCTATCAACTTAAGTTCTTGGGTTTGATGGTAACTAACTTGATATTAGAGCTTGGAGATCTTTAGTTTAAACCTTCTTTATCTCTATTTTCTGAAAATCTTCTCGTTACACATGTTATACAGAAAGGGGCATTTAGTATATGTCCGACATCTATCATCTGTCCACGTTACAAATAAGAGGGCTTGTCATATGTTAACTTCAACTCTTAAATATTATAGCAAAAAGGTAGGAGATATTTAATATGTATTCAACATCTGTCATCTATACACGTTATACAAGAAGGGGTGTATCATGTGTAAACCTCAAGTCTTAAATATTATAGTTGGTCCCTTTCTTATTACCTTAAACTTTTGAGTCTAATGGTACCTAATAACTTGAATCGATAATGTTAATGTGCAGTTGTGAAATTGTGATGATTTTTTCTTCTACTTTGTAGTCAATAATAAAAAAATTTTCGACAATAAAATTTGGTACCTAATTTTATTGACCAGGTTTTAACGAGAAATAAAAATTGGTATCGGGTTTTAATGGACAATAAAATTTGATATCGTGGTTTTAATGGACAATAAAATTAGGCACCCGATTTTTTTGCCCATTAAAATTCAGTTGTCATCTTTGTCATTGCATCACATCGAAAACTTTTATTTTTAAGCCAGATCTAATCACATCTAACTCTAAACATCAATACTCGATATCCAAAACACAAAAAAAGAAAAAAAAACTCAAATAATCACAAAAAAAAAACTTTAAAAAATCTCAATAAAACTCAAACAATCAATAAAGAAAGCCAAAGAATGCATACTATGAGCAATGGAGGGGGTGAATAAAGTAGGTAGGGGTAATTTGGTCAAATTGGGTATATGATGCAATTAACTTATGTGAGGGGCTAAAAACATTTTTTCTTTAAATTTGGGTAAAAATGAATTTTGCCATTTTGGGCAAGGCATTTTTTGTAATTCCCACTTTTTTTTTTTTTTTTTAATTTTCTAGATCGAATATGCCTAAACGTTAAAATATTTTAATTTCAATGACTTCTAGAGTGAATATATTTAAATGAAATCCATTAAAATTTGGATTTTTTTTTTTTTTTTTTTTTTTTTGTGAATTGAATACATCTAGACTTTTATAATCGAGTAATGTCATACTACCAAAAAATTTGTCTAAATTTATTAACCACATGATGTAATAATCTTATGTGTAATTATCACATCATCAATATAAGATCTTAAAATTAATGCGCTAGCTATAAATCAATTTGCCACATTATTTGGGTAGCTTTTTGGAAAGTATAACATTATTCTTTATCAGTAATGCTACACTATCCAAAAATTTGTTCAAGTTCATTGTCTAAATGATATGACAAACTTATATGTAATTACCATATAATCAATGCATCATTCCAAAATTAATGTGATAGCTACAAATCAATTTACCACATTATTTAGATAAAATTTTTGGACAACTTTTTGGAAAGTATAACATTATTTTTTATGAGTAATGTTACACTATGCAAAAATTTGTCCAAATTCATTACTCAAATAATGTGATAAACTTATGTGTAATTATCATATTATCAATGTATTATTCCAAAATTAATGTGGTAGCTACTAATCAGTTTGCCACATCATTTAGGCAACTTTTTGGGAAGTATAGCATTATTTGTTGTACGTAATACTACATTACTTAAAAAATTTGTCCAAATTCATTATCCAAATGAAGTAACAAATTTATGTGTAATTACCATATCATCAATGCATCATCTCAAAATTAATGTGATAGTTACAAATCAACTAGCCATATTAATTGGATAAAATTTTTGGGTAACTTTTTGGAAAGTATAACATTATTTTTTATGAGTAATGTTACACTATTCAAAAATTTATCCAAATTTATTATTCAAATAATATGACAAATTTATGTGCAACTATCATATCATCAATGTATCATCCCAAAATTAATGTGATAGCTACAAATCAGTTTACTATATCATTTAAGCAACTTTTTGGAAAGTATAACATTATTCTTTATGAGTAATTCTATACTATCGAAAAATATGTCCAAATTCATTGCCCAAATAATGTGACAAACTTTTGTATAATTGCCACATCATTAATATCATTTCACAATGAATATGGTAGTTATAAATCAATTTCTCTTATCATTTGAACAATCTTTTGGGAAGTCTGACATTATTCTTTATAATATTATAAATTTCAATTAATAGATTTCAATGGAATCATTTTTATTTATTTATTTATTTCTAATTGAATTGAATACACCTAAATTTTGAAAAATTTTAAATTCCAAGATTGAATACGCTTTCTAAACTTAGTTTCCTCCATTAAATAAGCAGTTAATTTTTTTCTTTAAAAAAAAAAAGTCCCTTAGCGGTTGTTGGCTCATTTAGCTAGCAGTAATTACATGAACTAATTACAAAAAGTTGCAAAGAAAGAAAGTGAAGGGAATGAGTCAAAGACATGATAAATTTCTGGCCTATAAAACCATACCTATCTACCTCAACTTTCATCACACAAATTTTATAAACCAGTATCGTTTCAACATTTAGAGATCAGACTTTATTTCTCTCGGTACAAATGTCACAGGCTAGTGTTAAGTTTTCCATTGCATTGATCGTAGCATGTGTTTTCATGGTGATTGTCCCAGGTCTGGGTCAGGTTCAGGCCCCTCCTCAAGTTCAAGAATGCCTATCAACTCTCCAGAGCGTCCGAGGTTGTTGGCAAGAGATCATAAGTTCTTTTGCGACCCACGTTCACTCAATAGGCCCTGCTTGTTGCCAGGCTTTAAGTGCAATTGATGACAAGTGTTGGCCTAAGTTGTTTCCTTTCGACCCTTTCTTCCCACCATCGCTAAAAAACCATTGTGCTACAGCAAAGCCAACCCCACCATCCAAAGTCCTTGGAAACTAAAACTACTATATATGGGCCTGTTTTGTGTGACAATGACCGATCCATCTTTTGTCAGTTAGTTGATGAAACAATCTTTCGTGTTAGACGTAGGAAGATTGTTAATTACTTGTTTCTTCTGAGAATGATAAAGAAATAAGAGATCGGTTTTCTTCTTATATATATATCTTTGTTTTGCTGTCAACCTCTCTGCGTACTCTCTTCACATTCATATATTGTTAATTGATGCTCTTTTGACTAAGCATATAATTTGTAGAACATAGATAGCTATAGCCAAGGGTGGTTATCTACTTGGATTTCATTTACTTTGTTTCATCCATACATTGAATGAAAATGGATGGATGAATATTGAAGTTGTTTTTTTAAATTAAAATTTTAAATTGATATAACTTATCCCATTGAAAAAACGTTAAGGCTATTTAATCCCCAAACTAGTAACTTAATGTTGTGTCACACATATTATCATGAATTTACACCCTTCAAATCACATAATCAAGGACTGAGCTTCTGTCTTAAGCCTCATTTTCATTATACAACAGAGAAGCCAAATTTTGCTAGCTTAAACAATAATGTCAAAGCAAGCACTAGTTTCCCCATGGCCATGCCAATAAAGCAAGGCTAGCCCAGTTTTAACCACCCCCATTTGGTCTATTTCCTAAGCTCATCCCACCTGGAGATGTATGGCAATGTTGGTCCTCCTTGATGAACTCCTAAGGGAATGTGAGAAATCTAAGGGCTTTTCCTCAGCCTATCATAGAAATGTTGGGCCTACTTGTTGTAAGGTTATATTGCAATGAGTGGTGATGTTTCCACCCCTCAAACCCTTTTGTTTGCACATCCAATAAAAAATTTAAAATTTTCTAATTTATTTTTAAATCTCATTTAATACTAAAAAAAAATTCAAAAAACCACCAAACATGTGAGATAATATCCTTTTACCACCCAATATTTTATTTTTATTCAAAATCCAACTTCTATTACCAAATTAACAAAAAAGTAAAAAAAAAAAAATGTAAAAATGCTCTTTTAACCCTAGGATTTTTATTATAAAAATATAATAATTATAGAATAATATTTTAAAATAAAAAATTATAAATTAATAAAAACCAATCTCAATCGTCCATTTATGAGATGGATGATAGAGATCAATACTCACCAAAGTGAAAAATAGAAAAATTGATAAAAAAATAAAAATATATTTTAAAATAAAAAAAAAAACTAATAAAAATTTATCTACATAAAAAATTTGCAAAAATTAATAAAAATATAAAAAAGTGGAGATCTAATCATTTATAGATGAACGGTGGAGATCTAGATCTCCACCAGAAACACCGTCTAGAACACCATGAACACCATCGAGCACCATCCATCACACAATTATCAATAACATAATACTATCAAACATTATCCATCACCCACAAACAATATAAAACCATCCAGAACACCATCAACACCAACAATCCCTTGAACTAGAGCAGACCTCATAACCATCAGAGAACTAGAACACCATTAACACCAACAACCATCAAGAACTCCCAAGAACCATAGTTGCCCAAATCTCTAAACCAGAGTAGATCCTCCTTACCTTCCTTCCCAAGAGTCCTTATACCATTGATGGAGTCAACCTTCTCACCTTTCCATCACTGGAGAACGCGGTCTCCACCATTGAAGATCCAGGTGGTCTCCAATGGCAAAGACCATTTAGGTCTCCAACGTACCGGAGGCCTAGTTCGATGGAGACCCAGATGGTCTCCACTATTGGAGACTTATTGGAGACCACGAACCAACACCGAACCCCTATAAATCCACTATTGTCATCGTCAAACCCATTAGCTACCGCCATCTAAGAATCTTATCGGAGAAAGAGAGGGAGAAGATGAAAAAAAGGGGAGAGAGAGAAAGACAACTATGAGAAAAATAACTTTTTATATACTTATTTATTTATATAAAAATATCTTATTATTTTTTATAATTTTATTTTTATTTGTATATTTAATATTATTTATTTTGATTTTTTATATTTCAATTAATATAATTTTAATTAATTTTTCATTATTTTTCCTTTTTGCCCCTAAGTCAAACAGTCAACCATATCAATATAACGGTTTCCATGACCATCAAGGGCATTGTCATCTTTTCGTACACCTCCTGAGGGATTTTGAATATTTATATTAATGTCAAGTTGTATTTTAGATAAATATGAAACAATAAGTTGCAAAATAAATATATTCTCATACTTCATGTTGTTTTTTGGGATTTTCCCTTTAATACCGAGACTACCCATTTCTCTTAATTTTATTGTATATATTTTTATAAATGCACTCCTTAAGTCAACCACAAACAAACTGTAATATGTGTTAAAAATATATCTAGTGTAAATTATTTTGTTGTCACTTGATAAAAAATTTTTATCTTACCATTTAAATTTTTTTAACATCTTCATTGTACATGAAACGAAATCTATACTAAGCAAATAATTTAACACAAGTTCATTCAACTCATTAACTTTTTTTTTTTTTAAATTAGAAATTTTTGTATAAAATAACATCTATTTTATTATTTTGCTCTCTCAAACCCTTTTTTTTTTTTTTATATCATAAGACTTGCATGATAATTATTATCTAATTTTTAATTAAATTAGGATTGCATAAATGATTAGAGACTTGTATGAATGATTAAAGTTAGGGTTTAATGATGAACCCTTTTTAATTTTTATGATTAAAGTCATAAACTTTTTTTACTCTCTCAAGTCCTAATTCTTCATTTATATTATAAGAATTATATGAATGATTACCAGTTAATTTTATAGAACCCTAAGTAACACTTTTTTGATGAAATATTGTGAATATCGATTTAGATCTGTAGTTTTGGATGATTTGAAGCATACACTTTTGCTTGTTTGTTGATATAAAGAAGAATTTGGAAGAAAGAAGTGACCTTTTTGTTTGGTTTGTGAAAAAATCAGACAAGAGAATAGAAAATGTTGATGTGGTAACTGAATGTTTGACAATATTTTTTATGACTAAATTAAGATTATATAAATGATTGGAGATTTTTTTACTTTTAAATGGAGAAAAGTTAAGACTTGAAAAAGTAACAGAGAGAAAAATTAGGGATTGAAAGAGTAAAAAAAGTTTAAGATATATATAATATTTTAATAAATAATTGATGGATGTATTCACGTAATATTTATCATTTTAGTAATTTTACTCAAATATTGTATACTTAAAAAATACTAATTTGGGGTGTACATACCATTTTTGAGGGGTGGAAATATCGTCACTCTTGACATTATTGTTTAAGCTAGCAAAATTCAGCTTCTCTTTTGTATAATGAAATTGAGACTTAAGAGAGAAGCTTGGTCCTTGATTTTGTGATTTGATGGGTGTAAATGGATGATAATCTGTAGAAGTGAAATGAGTGTGACACAACATTAAGTTACCAGTTTAGGGATTAAATAGCCCTAATATTTTTTTAATGGGATAAGTTATATCAATTTAAAATTTTAATTTAAAAAAACAACTTCAATATTCATCCATCCATTTTCATTCAATGTATGGATGAAACAGAGTAAATGAAATCCAAGTAGATAACCACCCTTGGCTATAGCTATCTATGTTCTACAAATTATATGCTTAGTCAAAAGAGCATCAATTAACAATATATGAATGTGAAGAGAGTACGCAGAGAGGTTGACAGCAAAACAAAATATATATATATAAGAAGAAAACCGATCTCTTATTTCTTTATCATTCTCAGAAGAAACAAGTAATTAACAATCTTCCTATGTCTAACACGAAAGATTGTTTCATCAACTAACTGACAAAAGATGGATCGGTCATTGTCACACAAAACAGGCCCATATATAGTAGTTTTAGTTTCCAAGGACTTTGGATGGTGGGGTTGGCTTTGCTGTAGCACAATGGTTTTTGAGCGATGGTGGGAAGAAAGGGTCGAAAGGAAACAACTTAGGCCAACACTTGTCATCAATTGCACTTAAAGCCTGGCAACAAGCAGGGCCTATTGAGTGAACGTGGGTCGCAAAAGAACTTATGATCTCTTGCCAACAACCTCGGACGCTCTGGAGAGTTGATAGGCATTCTTGAACTTGAGGAGGGGCCTGAACCTGACCCAGACCTGGGACAATCACCATGAAAACACATGCTACGATCAATGCAATGGAAAACTTAACACTAGCCTGTGACATTTGTACCGAGAGAAATGAAGTCTGATCTCTAAATGTTGAAACGATACTGGTTTATCAAATTTGTGTGATGAAAGTTGAGGTAGATAGGTATGGTTTTATAGGCCAGAAATTTATCATGCCTTTGACTCCTTCCCTTCACTTTCTTTCTTTGCAACTTTTTGTAATTAGTGCATGTAATTACTGCTAGCTAAATGAGCCAACAACCGCTAAGGGACTTTTTTTTTTTTAAAGAAAAAAATTAACTGCTTATTTAATGCAGGAAACTAAGTTTAGAAAGCGTATTCAATCTTGGAATTTAAAATTTTTCAAAATTTTAGGTGTATTCAATCCAACCATAAATAAAAATAAAAATAAAAATGATTCCATTGAAATCTATTAATTGAAATTTATAATATTATAAAGAATAATGTTATACTTCCCAAAAGATTGTCCAAATGATAAGGCAAATTGATTTATAACTACCATATTCATTGTGAAATGATATTAATGATGTGACAATTACACAAAAGCTTGTCATATTATTTAGGCAATGAATTTGGACAAATTTTTCGGTAGTGTAGCATTACTCATAAAGAATAATGTTATACTTTCCAAAAACTTGTTCAAATGATGTAATAAACCGATTTGTAGCTATCACATTAATTTTAGGATGATGCATCGATGATATGATAGTTGCACATAAGTTTATCACATTATTTGGGCAATAAATTTGGACAAATTTTTGAATAGTGTAACATTACTCATAAAAAATAATGTTATACTTTCCAAAAAGTTGCCCAAAAATTTTATCCAATTGATATGACTAGTTGATTTGTAACTACCACATTAATTTTGAAATAATGCATTGATGATATGGTAATTATACATAAATTTGTTATATCATTTGGGTAATGAATTTGGACAATTTTTTTATGTAGTGTGGTATTACTTATAACGAATAATGTCATACTTTCTAAAAAGTTGCCCAAATGATATGACAAACTGATTTGTAGCTACCATATTAATTTTGGGATAATACATTGATGATATGGTAATTATACATAAGCTTATAATATCATTTGAGTAATGAATTTGGACAAATTTTTGGATAGTGTAACATCACTCATAAAAAATAACGTTATACTTTCCAAAAAGTTGTCCAAAAATTTTATTTAAATGATTTGACAAGTTGATTTGTAGCTACCACATTAATTTTGAGATGATGCATTGATTATATGGTAATTACACATAAGTTTATCATATCATTTGGACAATGAATTTGAACAAATTTTTTAGTGGTGTAGCATTACTGATAAAGAATAATATTATACTTTCCAAAAAGCTGCCCAAATGATATGGTAAACTGATTTATGACTAACATATTAATTTTGGGATGATGTATTGATGATGTGGTAATTACGCATAAGCTTATTACGTCATTTGGTTAATGAATTTGGACAATCTTTTTGGTAGTATAACATTACTCTATTATAAAAGTTCAAATGTATTCAATTCACAAAAAGAAAAAAAAAAATCCAAATTTGAATGGATACCATTTAAATTTGTTCAATCTATAAGTCATTGAAATTAAAATATTTTAAGGTTTAGGCATGTTCAATCCAGCAAATTTAAAAAAAAAAAAAAAAAGTGAGAATTACAAAAAATGCCTAGCCTAAAATAGCAAAATTCATTTTTACCTGATTTTTTTAAAAAATATGTTTTTAGCCCCTGAAACAAATTAATTGCATCTATACCCAATTTGACCAAATTGCCCTACCTACTTGGTTCACCTCCTCCATTGCTCATGGCACACATTATTTGCCCTTCTTTACTAATTGTTTGAGTTTTGTTGGAAGTTTTGAGTTTTTTTTTTTTTTTTTTTTTGGTGTTTTGGATGTCAAGTATTGATGTTTAGAGTTAGATTTGGTTTGAAAATAGAGATTTCTAATAAGAGATAGCGTCAAAAACGACGATCGAATTTTAATGGGCAACAAAATCTGGTATCGAATTTTATTGTCCATTAAACCTCGATATCAAATTTTATTGCCCATTAAAAACCCGATACTAATTTTTATTGCCAATTAAAATCTAGTCAATAAAATCGGATATCAAATTTTATTGCTGAAATTTTTTTTATTATTGATTGGAAAGTAGAAGAAAAAACTATTACAGTTTCACAACCGCACATTAACATAATCGATTCAAGTTATAGTTACCATTAGACTCAAAAGTTTAAGCTAATATGATAGAGCCCAACTATAGTATTTAAAACTTGAGGTTGACACGTGATACGCCCCCTCACGTGTAATATGGATAGATGACAGATGTCGGACACATGCTAAATGCCCCTTATATTCTTACTATATTATTTAAAATTTGAGGTTGACACGTGATAGACCCCCTTATGTGTAATGTGTATAGATGACATATGTCAGATACATGTTAAATACCCCCTACCGTATAACTTGTGTAATGAGAAGAATTTCAGATAAAGAGGAGAGAGAGTATTTGAATCAAAGACCTTCAAGTTCTAATGCTAAGTCACTTACTATCAAACTTAAAAGCTTAATCTAATAGAAAACAATTTAATTATAATATTTAAAACTTGAGGTTGACATGTGATAGAAGTTATTAGTCCTCTCCAAATCTCAAATTCATATTTCAATTTAAAAAAAAAAAAAAAATAGAGAGAACCTTTTCGTGCTTGTCTACATCACTAGCACTAAAGAGAAACTAAGTTTTTGTTACTTTTTTTTTTTTTTTTTTTTGTATATATGAATATGTACACCAATGTAATTAAAATTCCGGGGTTATTAATCATTGACGTATAGTGTAAAGAACAAAGACAAAATCTCACTATTCCGTGGGATTAAATTATCTATGTATATATACACTTTTAATTTACTAAGTCTTTAGTATTGTTTCAATGGTTAGATGCAATTGAAAAGTATTTTTTATTTTTATATGATAAGTGAGTTGTCATTAATATATCAATCAACTCGTTGCTTAATATTTTAAATACTGTTAACAATTATAATTTGCATTTATGAAAGAGGAAAAAGAAAGTAGCTTTGCATATTCCATAAGTAACATAAAAAATCAAATTTTTCACACATACATCAATAAAATATAAATTGTAAAACGAATTAAATGACTAAGGATGTTAGAGATCTTTGTGGGAGCTAAGAGTTGTCAAAGCCATTTCTAGATCAGGAAATCACTTGGCACATAAATTAGCAGCCCTCACTGTTTAGTCCTTAGAGGAGTTGATTTGAGAATCTGTAAACGTATCTTGTATTTCCAATCATTTTGGGCTCTTAATGAAAGTTTCTTTATTTAAAAAAATAATAATAATAAACCAATTAAATGAGGTAAATCTCTTTTAAATCTCATAATTATAATAATTTTAATATGTATAAAATTTGGGTTCAATGGAGGAAGAAAAAGTTGATAACAGTAAATACTATAACTTGATTGACGTTTTTGCAATTCCTAAGGATATGGCTCGGTACTTCATGATCTTTGCTTTCCTTCAAAATGATTAAATATGTTATGACTTATTTATTTTAGAATAAACTTGTCTCTATATGTTTGATATCTTGTGTCTTGTTTGCTCTTTTTGATATCTTAATTTTAATTTGTCTGAAGTCTTTATAAAAAAGAAAGATATTACGATTAAAAAAAAAAAAATTATTAATCATATTGTCTTGATTTTTGACTTAGATTGTTGTCTTTTATGAATTTCTCAAATAAAATTAAAAAATTTATTAAAATATAAACATTCGCAATAGGATAATAACTTCGTTGTCAAATATTCCTTACTTGTGGATTGATTTTTGATGTTTATTAAGTCCTACTGATTTTTTGAAGTATGCGTTTTGTGCTCACAAAAGAAAAGTCTTTTGTTTTACATGGGCCTAATGTTGGAAAACAATTAACTTAAAACTTAAACTTTTAGGGCTCATTGGGTGCACAGGATAAAATTGAATTATTTATATGAGATTGAATTGGATGAGATTATACAAATTTTGATTTTAAAGTAATTTTTCAGGGACTTTTCACAAATTTCACCAATATTCGGATTAAAAATAATGTTGGACCACTGTCCTTTACCTCCTCCACCACTACCTCCTCCATCAGCGATCGACGATGCTGAAGAAGATGATGATTGATGGTGATGAATATGCCGAAGAAGATGACGATTGGCAGAGATGAAGAAGATTTGAAGAAGCTAAACGATCAGGGATTGCGAATAAGATGACGTGATGCCGAAGAAGATGGCGATGATGCTAAAGAAGATGGGCAATTGACAACGGCGAGCGCAGAAGAGCATGAAAAAGATGAAGAGGAAAAAGAGAGAGAGGCGAGGGAGAAGGAAGAGCAATACTAGTGTGCGGAGGGAGAAGGACAGAGAGGTAATAGAGGTGGATGGAGATGACAGCAAGGAAGGCGGCGACCAGACTGGAGCTGGAGGAGAAGAAGAAGCAAGTGAATTGGAGTATTTTAACCCATCAAGCAGATGAGATGGATTTAACCCAAACTAGTGGGATAAAATCAATGACAGATTTACTTAGTGAAGGGTCGCACCAAATGTGGGTTTGGACCAAAAGCAATCCTATCCCAATCCTAACTCATGCAACAAACATGAACTTAAGGTCCAACAACTATGTATGCTCTAATATACCTCCTGTCATCCTGGATTGATACATAAGTCTATTATTCTCTTTGTTATAAGTACTGGGGTTCTTAGAATTCGAATTTAATGTCGTTAAATAATCAATGTTCAAATACCCTGCTTTTAAGTATAACATAATACATCTTTATTTGGGAAATGACTCCAATTCAAATTCAAATTCAAATACAAAATATAAATATATAAAAGCTTTCATATATGGTATACAATAATTAGGAGAATTGAATCTTTCCCCCAAAAAATAATACTAATAATAATTAGGAGAATTAAATATCCAACACCTAATTGTTTCAATTTCAATGGACTTAGCGGGCACAAACTATTCGGGTTGGTGGCGATGATGCATCTACAATGTTCTTGACCAAGGGTAGTTCTAAGGGTATGTTTGGTACATGGGATTAGAGATGAGATTGGGATTCAAAAATCCCAAACTATTTGAATGTCATGTTTGGAAATCAATTGGAGTGAAATAGGATTGGGATTCAAGAATCCCAACCTCCTCCCATTTCCCATTCTTTTGACATTTCTCAATCCCAACTAAAACCATGTCATTAGGTGGGATTGGATTTGTGATTTTCTTTCTCCTATCCCTATCTCTCTCTCACATCTACTTTCTCTTCTCGTTGTCTCTGTCTCTCTCCCTCTTTTTATTTTTTTTTTTTTTTTTTATTTGAGTTGGGATGGTTCTAGGTTCGTCGCTGAACCC
This sequence comes from Litchi chinensis, assembly GCA_019925255.1. Classification (NCBI taxonomy): domain Eukaryota; kingdom Viridiplantae; phylum Streptophyta; class Magnoliopsida; order Sapindales; family Sapindaceae; genus Litchi; species Litchi chinensis. The sequence continues at coordinate 44,688,147 of CM034461.1, forward strand.
AGAACTGGCGTCTAACCTCAAACCCAGTTTTGGGCTCACGATGAACCCAAAGCTGGGTTATGGGTTCCTCACTGAACCCCAAAACCTGGTTCTGGTTCAGCGATGAACCCAGGTTCGTCGCGGACCAGAACCATCTGGTTCTAGGTTCATCGCCAAACCTAGAACCACCAGATGGTTCTAGGTTCCCATTTGGTGACGAACCCAAAATCAGATGGTTTTGGTCGATGACGAACTCGGGTTCATCGCCGACCAGAACCATCTGGTCTTCATTTTTTTTTTTGTTAATGTTATGATAATTTGATGATGTTATAATATTGTTGTTATTGTGAGAGATGATGATGTTGATGAATTGTGGTTAATGATGTTGAATTATGGGAGATCATGGATTTTGATATTGAAGAAAGTCGGGAGATTATTTTTGTTATTTTTTGTCAGATTTTTTTATAAAGTTAATTTTATATAATAAAAAATTTAAATTAATTTTATTTCAATCTAATCCTAACATATATCAAACATGATACAGTATAATTTTTAATCTAATTCCAAATTCTATCAAATATAGGATGATGATTTCCCATTCTAATCCAATCCATTCCATTTTAATTCAATCTCGCATGCCAAACGAAGCCTAAAGGAAACACCTTAGGCCAACAATTATCAAAGCGTTGGTAGGTTGGCTCACCCGAAAAAATATATATATATAATTATTAAGCTATATCTGTCTTAAAATTTATTAATACATAATTTTTTTTAATTTATTAATTCTTTTGATATTAAAATAAATATATGTTTATTTCAAACCTATTGCATGTATTTTCTTGTTTATATTTACATTTCTATTTCAATATTGCATATGTAATAATTTTATTTCAGACATTAAATGTAAAATTTTACCTGAGTTTTTCATATTTTGCTTTTTTTTTTCTTTCCTTTTATCATAATATTAGCTTACATAATATGTTGCTAAAATTTAAAATTCTAATGTACTCATTAATTTAAATTGTGGTAATATTTATAATTATCAAAATATAAATTATTTTTATTTAAAGAAAGATTGTTGATGTTATAATGTTATTATTCTATAATTCATCATTAATAAATTTAATCATTCAAGTAATTTTAAATTGTACTTGATTGCTTGCAATTTATGTTTTTTTTTTTCATATTTTCTTTAGTCCTTTTACTCATTTTTCGTTAACATATTTATTTATAATATGAATTTTGAGAAATAAGGCTTATTATATCTCCTCTATGTAGATATACCCACATTTTTCAATTTATAAAATGTTTTCATATCGTTAAAAAGTTAATATAAATAATTTATTCTAGCTCACCCTGATGTATAGTCCTAACTATCTTGCAGCTTATTATCAGCAAATTGATTGAAGGCCTTGCAACAAGCAGAGCCAATTAATTGAACTTGGTGACTAAGATTATGATCTCTTGGACACTCCCCTGCAGATCTTGGAGAGTTGAAAGGCATTTCTCAATATCAGGGTCCTGCGGCCCGAACAATGCCGGCAGTCCCACTTCAGGTTCAGCTGCTGAACTTGTGGCAATTACCATGAAATCACATGGTAGGATCAATGCAAGCGAAAGCCTGACGCTGGCCTGAGACCTTTTGTTATGAGAATGAAGTATAGCACGCCGATACTAGTTTTGTCAACTTTATTGTGATGGAAACTAGATGTAGATTGTATGGTTTTGTAAGGCCGAGATTTCATTTTTCTTTGTAAGTTTTTCAGAATTTATTGCATCTAATTACTGCTACTTAAAGAGTGATGAACAATAAGCCGTTTTAACATTTAATTACTGCTAGTTCCGACTAAGTGCATGTTGTAGGCTGTAGCAACTGAATCTTTTTGAGAGTACTGCTTTTTTACTGGCGAACTACTAATTATAAGTTGGGTTGATATCAAGAGTCCTCTTTCTTCTTATTCTTGCACAACTCAAGAGTCCTCTTATGCATGTTAGATTTATTCACAACCATTTCAATATATGATCTTAAACCTAAAATTATTTGGAAATTTTGTGTCATAAAAATAGCTGTTGACGTTCTCCCTATCACATTCTATTCGAGTCATTAATAAACGAAGTTGTTTACCCTTAAGGCATATAGGCTACTCGAGCCAAACAATTTTGCAAATCTGGGCAACTGAAAAATAGATAACTGTCATTTGGATTAACAAATGAGTTTACAGGCACAAATGTGCAATTATTAAGACATCCTTTTCTTTGTTAACAACTTCTACTGTCAGCCCCTAAAAATAAACCAAAACAATCCATTTAATTTTATGAAAGACCTGAAAAAGCAATGTTAAAAATGTAATATGTTCCAGCTCCTGTTGATGAAATATTTTATTAGTTCAAGGCAGGACTAGATCTTGAAGCTTGTTCAACCAGCCTTGGGTGGTGGCGCAGCTCCAATGACCTTAGCACAAGTAGTTTTCAGCAGCGGAGGGAAAAATGGGTTGAATGGGAACATCTTAGGCCAGCACTTATCATGATTCCAGTGACGGCTTTGCAACAAGCTGAACCAAATCTACCAATGTTGCCAATGTCAAGTATTGATATATATATATATCTGGAATGCAACCATCTATGCCTGCAATAGATGACCAACATTCTATAATTTCGGCAGCATTTTTGAGGGGTGGAAATATCACCACTCTACTGTCAATTGCAATAGAGTGACAATATTTCCACCCCTTAAAAATGGTATATACACTCCAAATTAGTGTATATATATATTTTTTATATTACCCTTGAGTAAAATTACTAAAGGATAAATATTTTTTAAGTACACTCATCAATTATTAATTAAAATATCATATATATTTTTAACCATTTTTATTCTTTCAATCCCTAATTTTTCTTTTTGTTACTCTTTCAAACTCTAACTTTTCTCTATCAAAATTTGAAAAATCTCCAATCATTGATATAATTCTAATTTAGTCATAAAAAATATTGTTAAACATTCAATCACCACATCAACATTTTTTCTATAATCTTGTCTTTTTTTTTTTTTTTTCACAAACCAAACAAAAAGATCATTCATTTCTTTCAATTTCTTCATCATCAGCAAACAAGTAAAATTGTTTCAAATCATCGAAAAACTACAGATTTAAATTGATATTCATAATTTATCATAGACAAAGTGTTACTTAAGGTTCTATAAAATTAGCTAGTAATCATTTATATAAATCTTATAATATAAATGAAAAATTAGGGCTTAAGAGAGTAAATGAAAAGGAGTTTATGACTTTAATCATAAAAATTAAAAGGGGTTCATTATCAAACACTAACTTTAATCATTCATGCAAATCTCCAATCATTTATACAATTATAATTTAATTAAAAATTAGTTGATAATCATTCATGTAAGTCTTATGATATGAATTAAAAAATAAAAATAAAAGGATTTGAGAGAGCAAAATAATAAAATAGATGTTATTTTATACACAAATCTCTAATTGAAAAAAAAAAAAAAAAAAAAAGTTAATGGGCTTGATGAATTTGTGTTAAAGTATTTGCTTGGTATAGTTATGAAAGTGATTACAAAAAAAAATTAAATGATAAGATAAAAATTTCCTAACAAGTGACAACAAAATAATTTACACTAGATCTACTTTTAACACCTATTATAGTTTGTTTAAGGTTGACTTAAGGGATGTATTTACAAAAATATATACAATAAAATTAAGATAAATGCGTAGTATTGGTATTAAATGGGGTTTAAAAATAAATTAGAAAAATTTTAAAATTTTTTATTGGGTGTGTAATTTTTTATTGGGTGTACATACCATTTTTGAAGGGTGAAAACATCACCATTCATAGTCTTTTAGGAGTGGAGGAAAAAATCAGTACAATAGGAATAATTTGGGCCAACATTTATCATCAAGAGTGGCGATATTTCCACCCCTCAAAAATGGTATGTACACCCCTTTTATTTGCACACCTAATAATTTTTTTTTAATTTTTTTTTAAACCTCAATTAATATCAAGACTGCCTATTTCTGTTATATTTTTGTAAATACACCCTCCTATTGTGGCAAAAGATTGCCCGAAGGTCGGTTGGATCTCTCCTCGAGCATCTATTTTGTGTGATAGCTAACATTAGCTGGATTCCATAACATGACCTACAAAACACAATAAACCTTCGTTGGGGTGACCCAAGGGTTTGTCCCTGAGAGCATCCTTTGGTAGTTAAATCAGTCCATGTTTCTTAATAATTTGTATCATTAAGAATAATTAATTAGATAAATTACTTTTACAAGGAGACATGATTTATGCTCTAGGCGTCTTGACGTGTGTGAGGGTGCTCGAATATCTATCATTATTCTATTGGACCATTCGTTTGAAGGTTATTAGTCTACTGAAGGTTAACATATCTCGCCTTCATTAATTATTTATTTAGTTTGTTAATATTCATAATTATCTCAACTCGAGGAGAGCTATTATAGTTCCTGATGGGACATTATCAGGAGATCCAGACTAATAGAACTAGAACCTTATTTGCTTAATATAGATTACATGAAACGAAATCTATACTAAGCAAATAATTTAACATAAATTCATTCAACCCATTAACTTTTTTTTTTTTTTTTTAATTTAGAGATTTGTGTATAAAATAACATATATTTTATTATTTTACTCTTTCAATCCTTAATTTTTTATTTATACCATAACACTTATATGAATGATTATTAGCTAATTTTTAATTAAATTGGGATTGCATGAATGATTAAAGTTAGGGTTTGATGATGAATCCTTTTTAATTTTTATGATTAAAGTGTCATAAACCCTTTTTACTCTCTTAAGCTGTAATTTTTTATGTATGTTATAAGACTTGCATAAATAATTATCAACTAATTTTATAGAACCCTAAGTAACACTTTTTTTATGATAAATTATGAATATCGATTTAAATATATAGTTTTTGGATGATTCAAAGTATACACTTTTACTTATTTGCAGATATGATAAAGAAATTGAAAGAAAGGAATGATCTTTTTGTTTGGTTTATGAGAAAATCAGACAAAAGAATAGAAAATACTGATGTGATGACTAAATGTGTGACTATATTTTTTATGATCAAATTAGGATTATATAAATGATTGTAAACTTTTCAATTTTGATGGAGAAAAGTTAGAGTTTGAAAGAATAATAAAGAGAAAATTAGGGACTGAAAGAGAAAAAAAAGTTGAAGATATATATGATATTTCAATTAATATTCGGTGGATGTATTTATAAAATATTTACTATTTTAATAATTTTACTTAAGGTAATATTATATACTTAAAAATATATATAATAATTCGGGGTGTGCATACCATTTTTTAGGAGTGAAAATATCGCCACTCAAAGACTATTGTACCAGTATTGCATAAGGGAATCCAACTGTACTAAATTGACTAATTAGGGGTTTCGTGTTTGATTGGAGAAAGAATCATTTTCTTTAGTTTGATCAGATGGGAAGAAAGATGCTTAGCTATTGGATTTATGACTTGTCTTTAACAAATAGTCAGTGAATAATAGATTGTTAATAATATATAAGCTTTTTAATACGCCCCCTCACTTGTAAAATCAAACAGCTACTTTACCGTGTGGTTAAAACCTAAGCATAAAAGGAATATACAATAAATTCATATAACAAATAATAAATTCAAATTTTATCACATGGAGGTTTAAATCTAGGACTCCTGAACAAATCAAGCTATACTAGCATGTTAATATCCATCTAACCTAAAAACTTAATAAAAAAATTATCCAATAATAATATACAAGCTCTCTAATAGAAAAAATATACATTTAGCAGTTGTTCACGGATACTTCTGCCAAAAAAGAGAGTACTAATGAAAGTGTAGCCATTTATATGGCATCTGTAATCAACATAATTGCAGTCTATAAAATAATAATTTTTTTCTTTCCTGTGACTGTTTTTCTTAGTCATATTATGATTTCAAAATTAAAACAGAACAATAAAATCAGGGTTATTCCTCATCGTGCATGATTTGGTTTGTGTATGTTCAAAGAAGATGAAGGACAAATATTAGCTGATGGTGAAGAAAATGACATTGAAAATCAAACCTAATCATAATATTTGAAAACACATTTTATTATTGTTTTGAAAACCCCATTTTGTCCGGCTTAATGGTTTTTACCGGGCACTAGAAGGGGACAGAATATAACTTGGACTTCTTGGTTAAGCAATGACTGCAAGATGAGGTCAGTCTTAAGGTGCAACCAAAAGAGTTTCCACTTTTTCATATTCCGATTGGCAAGGCAAGCTTGTCTAAGATAAAACGAATCTACTCAAATATAAATGAATTTTATTCAACTTATAATATGATTCACTCAGGCACCTAGTGGGCTGTTGCCACACGGGTATTTGTCCTTCCAGATGAAAGAGATATTTAGGGAAAGAAACAATTTATTTATTTATATATTTTATGTAATCATAAGCGGGGGTGGGCACAGGTTAGGTCGGATCGGTTTTGGCCAAAACCGACCCAAAACTGACTTTAATCAATTTTCCATTTTCAAAACCGACCCGGCCCAATTAAAGGTGCAAAACTGAACTAAATTAGTTGCAATCGGGTCGATTTGGGTTGATCGGTTTGGATCGGTTTTCCACTAAAAACACCAACCAAAAGAAAACACTTTCCAAATCTACAAACACAAAAATACCAAATGAAGAGAAATGAAAACACTTTCCACATCTACAAACACCAAAACCCACAAAATTACACAAAAAATTACACAAAGAAATCAAATTACACAACCAATTACACAAAAAGAAATCAAATTACACAAAACAAATGAAATCAAAGGTGAACCACCCAAAACCAACCATTAGAATCCAAATCTACAAACACCAAAACCAACAAAATTACATAAAAGAAATTAAATTACACAACAAATTACTCAAAAAGAAATCTAATTACACAAAAAGAATTTAAATTATATAGAAAAAATTACACAAAACAAAAGAAATCAAAGGTGAACCCAAAACTAGAACCATTTGAACTTGAAGAAGATGAAGTCAAAGGTGAGAGGTTGAGTGAACGGTGATGGCGATGGAAGAGAAATGCACCAAGCCACCATAAAGTAGAAACCCACCAAGCCACCACAAAGCAGAAACTCGCCACCACAAACTGAAAATCCCACCACCACAAACTAGCAAATGGCAACAGCAACAAGGACAGGTGAAAACGACAGCGACGGTTACAAGTGAAAGGCGATTGCAACACCGACAGATGAAGGGCGACGGTAGCGGTGACAAGTGCAAGGGTGATGGCAGCAGCGATAGGTGCAAGGACGATGACAACGACAACAAGAATAAGAATGATTGGAAGTGAAAATGGAAGAATAACTAAAGAAAAATAAGGTAAAGTGTGGAAAAAGAAGAAGAATGGAAATTAAGAGAGCCCTTTGGAGAGGATAGAGGTGTTTTTGGTTCAATCTTGACAATGATGGCTAGGGTTGTGTGGTTAAAGGGTTTATATATATTTATTTTTAATTCGGTTTTCAGTTTCGGGTCGGTTTTTTCAACCTGAAATAGAAAAAAGTCGGTTTTCTACTTTTAAATTAACCCGACCCATAATTAATTTAAAAATCGGTATTTTTTGGTCAGGCCAGGTTAGGTCGGTTCCCTTTTTTTTGTCCACCCCTAATCATAAATTAATCTAAAAACACTTTCTCTTTTAACATAGATACTTGTGTACATTTTATCCTTTAAAAGGTTGAGGATTCAATCTCTACTAAGCACATATTACAACTGAAGGGTAATTCCTAATGCACTAATTACAATAGGTCACATGCAAGTATGCACAGTCACAACGTAATATAGTGGCAAATCAAGGTCGTTCCCACAAGATAATTGCTAATTTTACGTACCAATTACTAAAATTGATTGACAACAATTTTATTCAAACTATCAAAATTAAAAGAGAATTGAATTTAATTAAATGAAAAACTATATATAGTTAACAAAAATAAAAATCAAATAAACAAACAAACTAATTGATGGAACTAATAATAGATGAGTAGATCTAAGACACAATTTTATATTTTTATTTCATCAACCTATTCTCATTTTATTTTCACTAAAATAATTACTTTTATATTATATTTAATCAGGTAAAACTCTAGATTAATTACCAACCGCTTTCGAATGGTCAAGTAATATTACCTAAGATAATTAATCTACTATATGTCTATGTAAATTAAACAACCCTAAATTCATTAAGTCTCAATTACCCATATATTATACAATCCCTACAGGTATATGTCTATCCTATATGGATTATGTCATTCTATTAACGTCTAACACATGATGCCTTTGTCAAGCGCATCATAATCACAACATCTATCAATTAATCGACTTTATTTAACTGATAGCATTAAATTCCAATAGAACGGAATACAAATATAAAAGAAAATAATAGTCAATTAACACGAAAAATCATTGAATAGGCGATGAAATAAATTGGCTACATTGTAGCCTTAAAAATTAAAATTAGTTCGACATATGGTTAAATAACACAATGAATAAAACTAAAACAAAAATAATCAACATTGAAGAAATAAATCAAAAAGATAAAATGGTCACTATATTGTGTTCTCTGAAATGCCTCTTCCCCTTAAACTTGAACAAAGAGGAGCACCTTTAATTCTTACAACGTTGAGATTGTCTTTAAAATTCCACTTCTGTCAAACTCTTTCTGTTGCAGTCCAAAAAAGCCAAGCAAAGAAAAAAAAAACTCCTTCTGTTTGCGAAAAGAATGAATTTATATGAGAATGGAGAGATATTTCTTTTTAGCACACAGTTGACTTCCCCTTGATTCTCTGTTGAGCTGCCAACTAAATCTCTCCCAATTTGTTTCCAAGATGCTCTCCTTTCAATACCATATATTACCCTCTTGAATCTTTTACATTGAATGTCATGATTTTTCTTTAAAAATCATCAAAACTTTGATTCAAAATTTGAATTCCTACCAGAACTGAGGATCAAAAGCTTTTGAAACATACACAAATCACTGGAAGTATTCCTATTAACTTTGGTGCAAAATCTTTTCTAATAAGCTTCTAAAAGCGGTTTGAATGATCGACACGCAAGTTTTTTAATCGCTTGAACTCCCCTGCAGGCCAAGATATTCACTTGTGCAACAAAGAGGTGCAGCCCATGCACGCAGGTAGTAGACTTATGTATACTCCTAGCGGCCACCTGCTGGTTTAGGCTGCAGGATATTCACCTATGGCTGTGGCTTGCAGGTAAATTATGAAAAAGCTCCTCAACTTAGAAAATATAACTTTTACCCCAAAAATTTACAAAAAGGTCCCTCCATTCAAAATTTGCACAAACACTCCGAAAATATTAGTACACTCCTATTTTACTTGAGTTTTCATCACATCAGCATTGGTTGAGAATATAAAATCATATTTGATTTTAGCCTGATCAACAACTTATATAGATAGTCAACTTGTGCAGGTAGTTTATTATTGAAATACATAAATGTCTAAAACGCATAAATAGTGTTTGATTTACTTCCTCTTCATAAGAGTTGAGACATTCTTTCCAATAACATGAAATCTCATCAGCCAAGATGGTGAATAGCTGCAAATACAATATAATAAAAAAAATAAAAACTTTATATCAGTTAAGGATAGCATACCAAGGCTCTGCATGGTGTATTATTTGAAGTCAAGTCTTGTTTTGTTTAAGGAATATAACAAAGCAAAGTCCATGCTTCCTGCTCGGATTCTACCTTCACGTTTTACAACCGAATAGGACACTTTTGTCCTGTCCCCACTTTCCAAGTGAAACGCACTCACAGATTGAAAATGAAAGTCCTTGTTTGATAGCGAAGACAGCAAAATCATGGTCCCACTTTACGTCACCTCTCACAAAATTGTACACAAATATCTAAACTATAATCTTTGTGTAGTTTAAACTTAAATGTTTGTTTTAGTCTCCACTGGCACGTTTGACATTCCTAGAGTAACTTTAAAAAGTTTGAATATTAAGATGAGAATAGAAATGGGTTCTCATTCTCGGTTAATGGAGCTGTTTTTTTTGTTTTCCATTTTAAGCTACAGCTTCCTATCTATAAATTCACAGGACTTGGAGAGTAGTGTTTTCATTGATGGAAAAAGTGTGATTGGAAAAATTGATGATGATTTTATTTGTGCCACTTTGGACTGGTGGCCTCCTGAGAAATGTGATTATGGTACATGCAGCTGGGGCAGAGCTTCTCTGCTCAACCTGGTAATGCTTCTTCTTCTGACTTCTGTTCCTTTTTGTCTTTTGATATTTTGTTTGCTTCATGAGATGATTTCATGAAGTGAAGATGTTGTTTAGAAGCCTTAGAGTTTAGAGAAACATAAAGATTAACAGAATATTGCAGAAGATTACTATTGAAGACAATTGAAATTAGGAGAAGAAAAAGCTGATGTAATTAGAGGTAGTATATCTGAAATGTATCTGACATATCTTTCGTGCAGGATCTTAACAACACTATACTCTTAAATGCAGTAAAAGGTAAAGCATTTTTGCATTTACTAAGTCGGTTGATAACATCATTCTTCCTAATTAGTCACTCATATGAGAGCCTAAAATTTACGTTTTGGTGATGCTGCACTGCACTGCAGCTTTTTCGCCGTTGAAAATTAGGCTCGGTGGAACCTTGCAAGATAAGGTGGTATATGATACAAAAGATAATAATCAACCCTGTGCTCAATTTGCCAAAAATGATTCAGAAATGTTTAACTTCACTCAGGGTTGTTTACCAATGCATAGATGGGATGAACTCAATGCTTTCTTCAAGAAATCTGGGTAGAGATTGATTTCATTTCCTTTCTTGTTTGCCTTGAGGGTTTTATATCTGAATATTGGAGTATTAAAATGTCCTTATATTTGATTCAGGGCTAAGATTATTTTCGGTTTAAATGCTCTCACCGGAAGGACTATAAAGCCTGATGGTCCTTCCAAAGGAGATTGGGACTACACTAATGCTGAATCCCTTATTCGTTATACAGTGGAAAAGAATTACTCTATCCATGGTTGGGAGCTTGGTAAGAGCACACTCTTTTTGATCATGCTCATTAATGCAAAAGACTAAAACTTTATCAAAATCAGAACTATGATTAATTTGTTAATTAGATTTAAATAGTATTAAACATTGCAATATATGTTCTGGCTGAAGTAATTATGGATGTTCATACCTGCTAATAGTACTTATCTCTGGCTGTTCAGGGAATGAATTGAGTGGAACAGGAATTGGAACAAGTGTTGCAGCAGATCAGTACGCTTCTGATACAATTAATCTACAAAATATAGTGCTGAATATATATAAGGGTGTGGATCCTAAACCACTAATAATAGCACCTGGAGGATACTTTGATGCAGATTGGGTTAATACATTCATTGATAACTCACACAAATCTTTAGATGTGGTCACCCACCACATATACAATCTTGGGCCAGGTAACATTGATTGAAAATCTGATCGTAGGATTTTTATGGTCCCAAGGTTCCAAAGTGTATCAAAATTTGACATTATCAAGTTCTTTTTCTTTTTTCAAAGGAGTTGATGAGCACCTAGTTGAAAAAATTCTTGATCCATCCTATTTAGATGGTATCATTAAACAGTTCGATCTGGTTGAGAACACCCTCAAGAGTTCTGCAACTTCAGCAGTTGGATGGGTTGGTGAGGCAGGAGGGGCTTATAACAGTGGCCGCCATCTTGTTTCTGACGCATTTGTGTTCAGCTTCTGGTAAATTTATGTAGTTTGTGATCAAAGTCTTTAGTTTTCCATGGCTAATTTCTAATAAATGATGTTTCGAATGTGACTAACAGGTATTTGGATCAACTGGGCATGGCATCGGCTTATGATACTAAAACATATTGTAGACAGTCATTAATTGGAGGAAATTATGGTTTACTCAACACTACGACCTTCATACCAAACCCAGACTATTACAGGTTAATAAAAATATTTAGGCCTATCGCATGTCCAAAGAAGAAATAAAGCTTGCAACCTTTGTTTGATTCCAGTGACTGCTAATGTTTATTTTCTGAATAGGTTTCCATGAGGCCAGTATCTGACTACGTTTGATCACGATGCTTTGTTTATTGCAGTGCTCTTCTTTGGCACCAATTAATGGGAAGAAATGTTCTATCAACAAGCTTTTCAGGGAACAAAATGATACGCTCTTATTCTCATTGCGCAAAACAAGCTGTAAGTTTTTGTAATCTAGTTTTGTCTTCTGATCTTTCTCAGAATGCAGAACATAAGTTTGTTCCATACTGCGGTTATAAATTGAATAGGTCTATACTTGTCGCGTCACCTGATTGCATCTCTTACTGTGCAGAAAGGAATCACACTACTACTGATTAACCTAGACAATAGCACGACTGTTCAGGCCAAAGTCAAGTTCAACGGTACCTCTGCTATGCAAAATGAACACAAATCTCATAAAAGGAACGTCGTTAAGCTACCTCAAGATTCTGTTGATGGAAGTGTAAGAGAGGAATACCATCTGACGGCAAAGGATGGAAATTTGCACAGCCAAACCATGCTACTTAATGGAAAAAATTTAAGTTTGAGTTCATCAGGAGACATACCTGCATTAGATCCTTTACTTGTAAATTCAACAGAGGCAATAACGGTTGCTCCTCTCTCTATTGTATTTGTTCACATGCCATATATTGATCTTCCTGCTTGTAAGTAAGGTCACATTGCATGGATCTCAATTTGGTCCATTTCATGTAAGCGAGAGAATATAATGTTGAGAAAAAATATAGTGTCTCAGCAAAAATATAAGATTACTGATCTTTTCTTAGTTCTCAACTGAGTTGCAGCTAACACTATGTATAAATTAAGTGTTTAGTTAATCAATGTCAAGTCGAGTTACTTCGAATCAGCTAATATCAATTAGAAAAATGAACTTGTAATTGGTTGATCGTGAGACCCCTTTTTCTCTCTGTATGTAAGTCTCTGTCACCCTGAAAAAATTTGTCCAAATACCATGCATAACAACTAGAAAATATTCTATTTCAAAATATATATACATATATATATATATTCATCTGTCGTGGCTGAATAAAGATCCTGGGCCTGAAACCAGAAGAGACCATGTTTAGGCCTAGGCCTTACCAATAACATTATAACTTGTTTCTAATATTAAATATATCCAATTTTTCATTTTATCTTTTCCTAAACATACAAGATACTAGAAAAATTTATTGATAAGAAAAAGGTCTACAGATTTAGCTCATTGTGAACTTTTTTGAAATAAAAGGAGATGCAATTGGCAGTTGTTTATTGTAAGATGTCAAGAACTAAGGGAAAAAAATTACAGAGACCTTGTAAAGTGAATTTGCTCATCTTGGCTTCATCGGTGTTAATACATACACAGTTGTAACATATCAACTAATTAACTAACTGCTGCTGACTTGGCTTGACTGCTGCTAATTAACTTGTTTGACCACCTTTGCACTTATAAATAATTAATGGAAAAATGTAGACTAGAAGGTTACTGATGCAAGCGTAAGGATCTGTATGGAGTCTTCTATGGAATCATTTTAAAATAATTTGTTTCTTAGCTTCCTGGACTCTTTTTGCTTGTTTTTTCTGCTTTCAATAAAAAAAAAGGGTTATTCCTGATCATGCAGCCTTTAGTCTTAACCTTTTAAAAAAAAAGGGGTCAAATCCTTCAAAGGAATTTAACAACACCAAGGACAAATATTAGGTGATAATGGAGAAGATGATGATGATGATGAGATTCAAAAGCAACCTAATCATAATCCCTAAATATACATTTCATTTTCATTTTGAAAACCCCATTTTGTCTGACTCAATGGTTCTTAGTGGGCACTAGAATGGGACTGCCCATCCATAAGGTTGACTTGAACCAATCGAACTTGTACATTTAACTTGGTCATCTCAGCTAAGCAATGACTGTAAGATGAATTCATTCTTAAGATACCATAATAATTATTCATTATTACACTTTCTACTTGCCACGTTTCAAAGAGTATATCCGAAAAAAGTATAGCTAATTTGTTGAATGATAACATTATTAAAACAGTTTGTACCATCAATTAACATATCAGTTTACAAGAATTTGCTTAATTACTAAACAAGAATTCGCTTAATTACTAAACAAGAATTCATGAGGAAATTAATGAAAATGTTGACATTATAACTAAACGGATTTTGTTGTATTAAGGCATTAGTTTAGCTATGGAGAGTGAGTGGTTGACAGATATGAGAATGAAAAATGTCCAAATTAATGTATTAGGTAGGGATATAACAAAGTTCCACCATATACAACACTTCTCTTCAATTGTCTCTTGCTTTGCTTGGTCTCCTGTTTGGTAAGGCAAGGCAAAGCCTGTCTATCCAACACATCGAATGGATTAGGTTTTGATGGATCCATTTTGATGAGGATCAAGGCGGGAGATAGAAGATACCTAAAACAACGGAGTCTACTTTGAAAGCTACAAACCTTTGGTTACACTCAATGTAGTATCCCTTTGGCAGTTATATGATGGCATCAATGGACAGACTACAAAGGATACACTTTTATTAATTTCAATCTATGATGAAATAGTAAGTTATTAAATGGCATTGTAATATATTTTCTTAAAATTAAGATAATATTTATATATTTATGTAAGAAAAATATATCATAATAAATTAAAAAAATTTGAAATTCTCATCAAGTGGGACTCGATTTTAAAACTTTTGTATAATAATGGCAAATGTTTTTGTGATAAAAATTAAACCGAATTATGTGATAATTTTTTTTACATATTTATAGTTATTTTAAAGAAAATTAATATATTGTGTTCTATTATAGTCGTGCATTATTTATGGTTCATAATGTGATACAAGTTTAATAATGTGATAGAGACTAATCGATATATATAACAATTCAAAGTGGCTAAAAATTTTTAAATCAAAGAGAGAGAGAGAGAGAGAGAGAGAGAGAGAGAATAAGTATATAGAGTCATAAAAAAAAAGGTCGTTCAACTAATATTACCAGTATTATCTGAAAGTGTGATCCAACTATGTAACATGTTTGTGTTCTTGAAAATTCAAATTACTAGTCACCATCATGGGTGCTGTTGAAACTTGAAAGACTTGATGATGTGAAAATTTTTGAATTTCTGTAAAGAGTTGCTTGTGATCATTAAGGTCATCAAAGTCTTTTGACTTTTGTATTGGAACTCAAGCGTTAGATCGTTTCGTGCATATAAATCTACATATATTCGGACCACCCTCAATATACTTTAATATACTAGAAGATGATTGTGACATATCCGGTTCACGTGCACCCTATCATATCCAGTAACATTCATTCCAAGTTAAACATCAAAAATAAAATAATAATAACATATCATTGTTTCTCCAAATAATGTTCAAACGAATCAGATTTGTTCAACAACCATTATAGCTTTAATTTAGGAGACAACCATGCCCGACCAAAGTCTCGACGGTTGACCACCACCTATGTAAATCTAAAATGTGTCAGACAGACTGCTTCTCGGGTTCAAGTTCAACCCACCCGTTTTCAAAAAAAGGGCACATCCATGGTCCCCACCCTCTCAAAATGAAACCAGAAATAGCACTCAACAGCACCATTCTATTAGATAGGCACGAAAAAAGGCTAACCCCAATCGGACCCACTTGACAACAAACCTCACACTATTCACAACTCGTATTTCATGCTGTGTTCCAAACGTAAAGTTAAAGTATCTTTACTACATTCACGTATATCTATTTTTAGCCCTCATTCAATTTATATTCATTATAAGAGTAGTTATTAAACGATATTCAAATTATTATTAATGAGTAAATTTATTCAATCAGTAAGATAATCAATCTATTATTAAAATGTTAAAAATTAATATTTTCTAATCAATTATTATCAAATATTAACCACATCATCAAGAATAATTGCGGCAATTACATTCTCCATAATGCAGGAGAGATTAAAAAAACTGTTAACTCCCTTCTTTAATCTGAAGCTCACGTATAGGATACATGTTAGCATCATAATTGCATTTGGTTATTTATAGATTGTTTGTATAGGCATGTCCACTAATGCATTTATTATATTATTGAAAAATTACAACAAATCATAATAATGTTTTCCCACTTTATATATTAACACAAATTGTCTTTTTGCCTCCATTAGCTAATCTGTATGTGCGTTCACCTGCACTTGCCATGGCTCATTTATAAAGAGAGAAACATCAGATCTTGGACAGTGAGTTGAGTTACAGAAATGGCTTCTCATTCTTGGTTAATGGGGTGGTTGTTTTGGTTTGTCATATTGAGCTACAGCTTGGTTCCCGTGAAGTCACAGGAGAAGAGCAGTGTTTACATTGATGCAAAAAGTGTTATAGGAAGGATTGATGATGATTTCATTTGCGCCACCTTGGACTGGTGGCCTCCTGAGAAATGTGATTACGGTAGGTGTAGCTGGGGCAGGGCTTCTCTCCTCAATCTGGTATTGCTTCTCTTCTCTTCATTTTCTTTTCAAAATATGTATGTTAGAAGGTCTATAGCTGTCAAGGATTCACATTGAAGCATGTTTAGATTTAGGTGGAGATTTCAGATCTCTTTAATGATATTCCTGCTTTTTTTTTTTTAATATTTTCTTTCTTCTTTACTCCTTTTAGTTTCTGCATCTGGTGACTGGTGTTGCTTTGGTACTTGGGTTCTTTTTTTTTTTTTTTGGTTTAATTTTTAAATGAATACATATGTCCTTTGCATTCCCACAAAAACTTTCTACTGTTGTTAGTTGAAACTAATGCGATATATATATATATATAGGAAATGAAATCTAATAGATTTTTAAATTAAAAAAATAATAATAATAACTGAATTTTTGAAATTTTATTAAATGCATGGTGGCAGTGGACCACTTAATCCTGTTGAACATACTATAAATTTTTGACAATACATATATAGATAATGAAATTTGTGTGCTATGAGATTTTACATTTGAAAATTGAAACTAGATTGTTTCAACTGTGTAATCCTTTAATTAATTAAATTAAGGGACCAGTAATTGATGAAATACAGATAATTTTACAAATTTTACATAAAACATTCTAGTTTTTATATGATAATATAACGTTAGCTACCAGGCCTAGCCATGATTGCTGGGAATTTAGAGTAGGAATGTTTTCGTCCAATCTTCATTTTTTTCTAAAAAGATATAGAAAAGAATGCAGTTGGGAATATATGAGAGTTAAATGATAATGATGGATTCTGATGTATGATGTTTCTTTCTTACAGGATCTTAACAACATTATATTCTTGAATGCAATAAAAGGTAACACATTTTTTGCATCTTATCAGTAAGCTTATTAACAACATTCTTCCTAGTTACAAGTTCTCTAATCTTTCATGTGGGTGCCCAAAATGTACTATTGGTTGATACTGCACTGCAGCTTTTTCGCCGTTGAAGATTAGATTGGGTGGTACCTTGCAAGACAAGGTCATATATGAAGATAATAAGCAACCCTGTGTTCAATTTGTCAAAAATGAATCACAAATGTTTGGTTTCACTCAGGGATGTTTACCGATGCATAGATGGGATGAACTGAATGCTTTCTTCAAGAAATCGGGGTAGGATACATACGCTTTCATTTCTTTTCTTGTTTACTGTGAGCGTTTTTTTTTTAAATTTGAATCGTTCAATTGTCCTTATGTTTGACTCAGGGCAAAGATTATTTTCGGATTAAATGCTCTCAACGGGAGGACTATCAATTCTGGTGGTGCCATAGGAGCTTGGGACTATTCTAATGCTGAATTTCTTATACGTTATACAGTCCAAAAGAACTACTCTATCTATGGTTGGGAACTGGGTAAGAACGCACACTGATTGTTTATGATCATCACTAATACTAAAAATTAAAGCTCTATGCAAAAATCTGAACTCTAATGTATTTCTTGATTAGCTATAAAATAGTATTGCATATTGTCATGCATGTTGCGGATAATAGTTCCTATGTGTGGCTGTTCAGGGAATGAATTGTGTGGAAGTGGAGTTGGAACTAGAGTTGCAGCAGGTCAATACGCTTCTGATACAATCTCTTTACAAAAACTAGTGCAGAATATCTATAGGGATGTGGAACCAAAGCCGCTTATAATAGCGCCTGGAGGATTCTTTGATGCAAATTGGTTCAAAGAATTCATAGATAAGTCAGGCAAAGCTTTGGAGGTGGTCACCCGCCACATATACAATCTTGGACCAGGTATCATTGGTTGAAAAACCTGAAATTGGAACTCCTCAAGTCCCAAAGTTCCATAGTCTAATTCTAGTTTGACAAATTTGCATTGTTTTCTTTGGCGTTTATATTTTACAGGAGTCGATCAGCACCTCATTGAAAAAATTCTTGATCCAGCAACTCTTGATAATGAGCTTAACGCATTCAGTCAGCTTGAGAACATCATCAAGACTTCTCCAACTTCAGCAGTTGCATGGGTTGGTGAGGCAGGAGGGGCTTATAACAGTGGCCATCATCTTGTTACTGATTCATTTGTGTTTAGCTTCTGGTAAGGTGGTTGTAGCTTCTAGCCACAGTGTGGTTTTCTGTGGTTGATTTCTAATTGATGGTGTTTTGGTTTTGGAAACAGGTATTTGGATCAACTTGGCATGGCATCAGCTCATGATACAAAAACATACTGCAGACAGACATTAATTGGAGGAAATTATGGTTTACTTAACACCACGACCTTCGTACCAAATCCAGACTACTACAGGTTATTGAATATTTATGCTTGCATCTTCTGTCACAAGAAAATATAAGGATTGCTTATGTTTGATATCAGTGGCTTATCTGAACTTGAATGTTATTGTAAGAATAGGTTTCCATGGATTCATCATGGCAAGGTTAGACAATGCTTGATAACTGTGCTTTCTTTCTGCAGTGCCCTTCTCTGGCACAGATTAATGGGAAGAAATGTTCTGTTAACAAAATTTTCCGGGACCAAAAAGACACGCGCTTATGCTCATTGTGCAAAACAATCAGTACGTTTCCATAATCTTGTTATTGTCTGTTAATGTTTTCTGGGGAAGAACATGAGTTACGGTTATCTATCAGATAGATCTACTAATTTCTTGACCTGATTGCACTTCTCACCTTGCAGAAAGGAATCACATTACTTCTGATTAACCTAGACAACAGTACCACTACTCAAGCCATTGTCAAGTTCAACAATACCTCTAGTGTGAGACATAAGCACAAAGCTCATAGAAAGCATGTGATTGAGCTACCTGAAGGTTCTGTGAATGGAAATACAAGAGAGGAATACCACCTCACAGCAAAGGATGGAAATCTACAAAGCCAAACCATGCTACTTAATGGAGATGTTTTGAGCGTGAGTTCATCAGGAGACATACCACCATTAAAGCCTTTACTCATGGATTCAGCAAGGCCGATATTGGTAGCGCCTTTATCCATTAGCTTTGTTCACATGCCATACGTTGATATCCCCGCATGTAGGTAAGGGTATACTACGAAGATGGAATTAAAATTGATTCCATTGAAAATTAATCAAATAAGAGATAGAATACAGTGCAAAATATGTCATTCCATTATTTTATTGAAGTGTAGAAATGCATTTTATTCTTTTTCTTCAAGCACTAATCATCAATCTGGCACTTTCTGTTCTTCTAATTATTAAGAAGGTTTAAAGTTAATGACCCAGCAAGGAACAAAAAAACAAAATATATAAAACAAACTGTGTGAATGCCTCCGTATCTCATATCTATTATCTTAAGGTCTATCACAAGCCCAATAAGAGAGAATGAGAGAAGTACTCCAAAAAAGGTTTCACTTTCTAATTCGTATACAGAAGTTTGCTCTTACAAACAGCCGTTCGAAAAAAGTGAACTACAAATATGTTGGCCAACTAACAGTTTCTGGTCAAAATATACAAAATAACTGTATGTTACATATCATATTATAGTTGGAATCATACATAATCCTCTTTGTAGATACATATAACAGCTAAACAAACCTGATCAGTGGATGAGGTCAATTTCCACGCAGCACAGCGGAAGAAATTGAGTTAGTAATGTCTATGAATCGTGTTTCCTTTAGTTTAGATGCTTGCTCAAGAAAAACCAACACAAAGCACCGAAAAAAGGTCAATCCCTTGCTGAAAAGTTTTGAGGTTTACTGCTGGCAAACACCAACCATACAATCGTGCCAGTCAAGTAGAAAAAGATTGATGGCGCAAACAGTGAAATCTACTTAACACAAATGAATGTTGTAAGCATTAAATCTACAAAGACATGGTTGCCAGTAGAGAAATCAAGCCATGGAGGATTATAGAAACTTACACTCCAGGAATGAGTAGAATCAAGTAGATAGCCTGTGAGGGCAACACCAACAATTCCAGGCACTGCCCCAACCGTGTTGGTAATACCCTGAGTAAGAAATTTTCAAAAACAACATTCTCATAATTTCGTTCAGTAGGCACTTTTCTATATTGTTCAAGAAATATTAATAATATAGCTGCAAACTCCCGCAAATAAGTAAGTAAGAGTGTGATTCATACGGCACCATACATGATACCCAAACAAATAAGGCGTTGGTCACTGTTCAACCCCAGTTTCAAATGAATGAAACTATCCTCTGTCCTAGAGCTTATGCAAAAAAGTCCTATACTGGAATAGCTATGTAAGGTAAGATTGAGTTCGTGGTAGGCATTATTATTTTGTCATAGTTCTTGTGTTACGGTTCCAATATTTGATGATAGTGGCAAATGTCATGCATAAGATAACTTCTTCAAACTCTAGGTGTAAAAATTGTAGTCAATTGTAAAGGGCAAGCTGAAAAAATGGAGCCGATATGATTCAACTACTTAAGTGCAGAGTGTAGTGCAGAGTACAAATTGTTTTGTCTGCTTTCACTAACAGAACCATGCCTCTTTATGGAAGGTATCTAGCGAATTGGTGTCTTTTCAAATTCTGTCATGGACAATGACCAAGAGATGTACAGGAGTCATATAATTAAGTATATCCAGAAGGCCCAAGGAGCATGAATTTTTACGACCGCGCCTTGCCTAATAGGAAATCCAAGCATAGTTTTAAAATTGGATTTGAGGCAGCGCCTCAAGGCACGCCTCGACCGCCTCAAGCCCCGCCTCGACATTCAAGCAAAGATTAAAACCCGATTTGAGACGCCGCCTTGACCACCGAGCGGGTGCAGGCGCCCGAGGCATTCAAGCAAAAATAGACAAGTCGCTCATCAGGCCGCGCTTCGTCCGCCTCGACAGTACAGGCGCCCAAAACGAGCACCTCATGCCCCGCCTCGGCATTCAAGCAAAGTTTTAAATCCGATTTGAGGGGGCGTCACAAGGCGGTCATGAGGCGGCGCCTAGAACGCCTAGCGGGTGCAGGTGCCCGAGGCGGCGGAATTCCAGAAAAGGTTTCAAAGTCCGACTTGAGGCGGCGCCTCAAGGCGGTAATCAAGCAGCGCCTCGACCGCCTCAAATTCGATTTAAGCGGCGCCTCGCTGCTTCAAGGGGCACCTTGACCGCCTCAAGGGTGCAGACGACCGCCTCAACTTGGAGACTTCCACCCGAGGCGGCAGCGAGCGTGAGGCAGCCTTTCACGCTAACTCAACCCACAAAACACGTTTTTTTTTTTTTTTTTTGGGAAATGAAAAAACACGTTTTTAAATGTAGTGGCAGTAGGCAAGTAGGCAAAATGAGAGAGGGAGAGATCGAACTGAGAGATAAAAGAGCGAGAGTTTCTCTCATTTCGAGGTGACAGACGAGGGGTTGTGACCTGAGAGAGATTGAGTCATATATAAAAATATAAATAAAGAAAAGAGAGAAGATGGTTTTGTTTTTTGAAAAGCAAAATAAAAGAGAGATGATAGCTGGCATGTGGGATACCTTCATTCCCTCTTCCAACTTTCTCCTAGTTTTTCAAAACACTATAATAGTAACGTCAACCGACACCACCCATCTCCCCTTTTCAAAACACTAAAACACTAACATTAATTAACAACTCCCTTCTCTGTTTTCAAAACACTTGAACATTAACTACCTAACATGTTTTAATTCTAAACATTATCAATTTATATATATATATATATTTTTTATGTTGACCGCATAGGGCGCCGGCTGTCACCCGACTAGTGCCTAGCACATTTTAGGGTGTTGGACTGTCGTCCGATTAGCGCCTAACACCTTTTAGAATACTGTCTATGTCAGTTTTTTTTTTTTTTTTTTAATTTCTTTTGTCATTTCAAATTGAAGGCCACTGCCTCACTTTGCCAAGGCTTGATCGCTTCGCCTCCCTTTCCACCTATTAAAACCTTAATTCAAGCACACGGTGTCTGAGTAGATTGAACATTACATACCAAAAGTATACTCGCATATTCTGGAGAAATATCTTGATGAGTACAATAAAGTCCTGTGAGTAGGGGAAAAAGAAAGCGTTAGTCTTTTGCCTTAAAAGGACAGGTTTTAAAATTGAGTATCTTTTAGTTAAATGAAAAAGCACCAATTTACAAATGTTGCATACCAGACAGGGCAAAGCTTGAAAGGGCTAAGCCGCCTGTAAGCATTCCCACAATCTCCCAAGGTGGCAATCCTAGATCCACAGAAGACAGAGTCATGCAGAGTGCAGGGGACAAAAAGGCAATAGTTTGGCAAAGCTTTCGCACCTAAACATACAAAATTGAGTTCGTTATAAGGTTATAAGGCAACTAAAGTAGACACTTTTAAATATATATTTTCATAACATCAAGCATCATCAATAATTCAAGTCTAGACACAGAACAAAAGCATTAGCATTAGAAGCAACAGTAGCAACTGTAACTATGGCAATAGAATTATTATTATACACACTTCAGAACAACAGTAGTAATTGAAGTACCAAAAATAACAACAAAAACAAATATTGATGTATATAAGTTGTTACTGACACAGACTATTCACTATATACAATACGAATATATAATTAATAGAATAGAGTGGACCTTTAAAGAAGCCATCATGAATAACATGAACAGAAAGTACTTGTTCGGTCAGGTCATACCGTAGTAGTTTCAACTCCAGTTGCAATTAAGTTGTCAGCAAGCTGAGCTGCAATGCTAGTCACGAACACTGAAGCCAATGGAGGAAGGATGGAAACCTGAGATGGTTTACATAAAACTTTTAATAAAACAATTTCTTCTATCTTCAGATAATGCTGGAACTGTAGTCAACAATCATATAAGCAACTCAGCATCCAAAATGAAAATAGCTATTTCAAATTAGGGTAGCTTAATTAAATATTATAAATTATAATAGTGGCACTATATAGTCCCAAAACCGTTATTGATAGCATTGTTTTTAGGCATTCTTACCGTGTGTTAATTTTCCAAGTTATCAATGAACAAGCTAAGAGAAGTTACTTGCAGTTTTAAAGTAATCATATAAGCACATCAGTTCAAAGGTTATAATAGTGGCACTATCCTGGACGTGCTGTGTTAGATAGATAACATTCTGTGACAGAATATGGTTTTATATTCTAATTATACTAGAGAATGCTTAAGACGTATTATCCAGTAGATAAAAATTACATGGGACCTCCAGCCTAATTACCAATCCTATATGAGGTGTTGAAATGCTACATAACTCCATGAAATGTTTCTTCTCAAGCATATTTTTTCTTGTCTGATATGAGATCATGATGCACATTTAATGCATACAGGACCTGGGGGCATCAGTCCTGGGGGCATAAAAGATGTGAAATCATTTTCCCTGGAATACCTAGAAGATTGTGCTAGTGTGATAAAAAAAGGCATTGATCTTTTTAGGCTTACCCATGCAGCTTCTGTCAAATTTAGGTTGAGCTCCTCACTGCATTGCATGAAAATTAGAACTTAGATCTCTTTGTGATTTAATGGTATAAAAAATGAAAATGAAGATGCATCTATCACAGATGCTAAATGCTTTCTAGTAACATTTTTCTCGTTTTAAAAATGTTGACAAACAATTAAGATGAACATATGCACTTTGAAAATGAGAAAAGAAAGGTCAGTCGTCTCATTCTATATCATGTTGACAGTATTAGAAACTGCAACTTCCAAGTTTCAATTTAAACTTATTTAGGCCATCTAATGTTTTTTAAAGTGAACTGCATGGCCACTTCATATACAATGATATTTTAAACTTCTAACGTGATAAACCAACATTATGATATTTCTTTCTGTACTATTTAGTTTACCTTGAAACATGTCATGAATGGTGAATGCAAAATGAAAGATAATTGTTAGAAAGGGATAGCTTTATGCACAATGTGTTGTCACACTTTCAAGGGAAAGTTCCATTAACATAACATTGCCAACTAAAAAACAAATAATGGTCAGCATTCAAAATGATA
Organism: Litchi chinensis; assembly: GCA_019925255.1. Taxonomy (NCBI): domain Eukaryota; kingdom Viridiplantae; phylum Streptophyta; class Magnoliopsida; order Sapindales; family Sapindaceae; genus Litchi; species Litchi chinensis. Next base: position 44,712,562 of record CM034461.1, read on the forward strand.
CCTAAAATAAGTAGGAAGCCAAGACAGACATGTGTAGTGACCCCAACTTCCACAAAAATGAGTATATATCATTGCCCATACAGCCTGGCTCTTGAAAAACGCTCTCCAAGGCACATCCTATTGCAAAACAGCCACAAAGAAAATGTAGGTCAATACAAAAATAGCTACTCAAAAGTATAATTTATTACTTTCTTATGCATTAACAATAGTTATCCTCCACAATCTGCATGGGTTGAGGGCGTGTCAAGACAATGTTATTACCCACCTACAGTCTTAAAGTTTTATTGGGTTTTCCGATATGATAAAATACAATTTTCAGTATCAGGAGTTCGTAAACAATTTCAAGATATAGAAAGTTCATACCTTCAAAGATCCACCTAATTCTTCCAGTGAAGTATTCCATGATTTATTCATATTGATAGACTGGGACCCTGTCAAATTAAATTAGAAAAAGTTCCCAATCATAACTGTGTTGGAGAACTGAAGGGAAAAGTGAAACAAATATGAAGGCTAACAGTTTCTTTAAAATAAATCATTGTAAAAACACCACTAAAATATGATATAGAAATAGATGTTGCGATTTCAAGTACTGAACAAGAGACCATGCAAAAAACATAAAAGAACAAAAAGAATCCAAGTTAGCCCAACAAATTGTTGTGCAGCTCTTGTACATATCTACTACTAATTCTGTTATTTATCATAATTCACCAAAAAAATGGAGCGTGATGGAATAACACCTGGGAAATTTGTAACTAATGAAGTTCACTTGAGGAACATATGAAGCAATTCCCAAAATCACTTCACCTAGACAATGGAGAGAAGTTAATAATCTTCTGTCCACGTTTTGAAGCCCTTATTTGGGTAGTTGTTGAACTTTTCAGTGCAAGCTTGATCTTGGATCCAATCACAGAGAAGTTAAAAAGGATGACAATCCCGCTTCTTCAAAAGTTACACTAGAAAATGTTCTGTGATGGATTTTCAGATTGACTAAAGAAAATTGATTATCCCATCAAGAGAATAAATAGCATACTCAACTAGACAATGTATATCATCTGTATTGATGAGTTAAAAAGGAAAAGAAAGAGGTTTTGAGGGCTCACATGCAATGGGTTCAGCCCCATGTGAAGCTTTTCCTTCTTTAAGAAACCGGAACCCTGAAAACCTTCAACATTTTTGTTTGGTGATTAAATGAGTTTATGCTCAAACTTAATCAAATCTTTAGATAAGAAATGCACTGAAAGAGACGAAAATAATAACAATAATACAAATCAACAACAAAAATTAAATAGACTAAGAAAGTTTTTCACTATTCACACACACAAGCAGTGTGACTTCAACATTAAAAAGTAAATATTTTCATTTTACATGAATGAAAATATTTCCATAGTTTTATATCAGAAACAACTTCATAATGCTATGAGTTTTCTGTTAAAAACTTACCAAGTTACCCCAAGGAAGCCGAATATGTAAAATACAGATTCCCAACCAAGATTTTGAATAAGGGGAGGAGCCAAGAGAAGCCTGAAAAATTTTTAATGTGAGAGGCATCTAGTAGACAAAATCTAAGCACTCATTCAACTCTATAGAACTGCTGAGCTCAAATCAATTTGATGGCTGCCTTTACTTGGTTTGGCAGGTATTATTAAGGAGGTCTTAACAGATTACTTAAATAAGATTCTCATCCTGCATTTTAGACTCAGCCTCACTTATACATAAATCAGAAGCAAGATATACACAACAAAGAGTTAGAAATCATTTATATACCCTCTGGCAGGCAATCAAAGAAGATCCTATGGACACAACTACAGGCATAACAGAATAGGACAAAAATTAATGGAACTCAGCTGGTTAAAGAAGACAATTATCTTTACAACACTAAAAAACACAAAATATAGATGTCTTGTTAATTTAAACATCAATACAGTGTCTAATCTTGTGGTAATGCTTTCTTGATGAGTTCATTGCTTAATGGTTGGAAGTTCAACCCTGAAATTTCATAAACCTTCTAGATTAAATCAGCTATCAAGCATTTACTACAAATGAAGGTAAGTCCTTATTGACCAAACACTGCATTCCAATAAAACGTACCCTGTAACACTTCCTACACTCAGTCCACTAAACACAAATGATACAGCACGCGAGCGCTCTTCCAAAGGTATCAACCTGCATGTGGAGTTGGAAAACACCAATTAAGTGCAGCAAAAACAGAACACTATATTGGCTCTTGGCTAAAACCAGAGCTATACGAGTAATATAATAACATATTGGCACCCAAAACAAGTATCGATACATTGATAACATTTAACAACAGTGAAATTAAAACAGCATACTTTACTATTCCATATATACTAGACAACAACAAAGTGAAAGTTAATAATTAATGATATTGGCACTAAAATTTTAGCGACATGTCAAGTACATGATTAAGGAGTTACGAAGCAGGTTTTTGGAGTGGAAAATACAGGAAATAGGAGAAAGCTTGTCAATTGAAAAATGGGCAGACACCAAGCTATCAATGTACAAAAGAAAGAGAAACGCTTTTAACAAACTAGAAGAGGAATTTCTTGGTCAAAGTACTTTTAAACTGAATTATCTAAGAGTGGCCAGGAGAGATATATGCCACAATTTACATACTCAGATATATCCCAAAGTGTGAGTAGAACACTTGTTGCTTAACTGTGAACCCTCTAATAGACCAGAAAGAGCAACATTATCCAAACTTGTTTATATTCAAGTTCCCAAATGAAATTTCGACAAAAACATTTTCAAGAAAGTTTCCAAAAGTGCTAAAGTGTGCTCAGCAGAAAGAAGGGACATCCGAGTTTTAGAATTAAAACCAGTGAAAACCAAAAATAAACGTCAATAAGTAAAAAGGATAATGCAATTAGAAGGAATTATGACCCATGTAGTCCAAGTAACCTTTATAAAAACAACATTTTAGCAAACATATATAACATTTAGCTCATCAGAATATCAAGCTTTTAGACTACTTTGTACGTCATACATGCCTGGCAATAAGGTCAGTTGCAGCCGACGGGGAAACACCTTCTCCTATTCCAACCTAGATTCAGAACAGACAAAAAACAAATGCTTGTTAAATTATATAAAACTAGTCAGCATTCAGGATCACTGTATGAAACAGAGATAGTTTTCATCAAATTATCATGCCATAAATGAAAATGATTATCTGCTCACAAAATAACCATTTAGCTAGAAAAATCACAAGTAACACAAAAGATACACTGCAGAAGGTATTCATTCATGTTGGACTGAACAACAGAAGTTGGACAGTTGTACCTACATACCAAAATCCTCGACAAAACTAGTCCAGGCATAAATCCAGCAAGAAGGGGTACAAGTGCTGTAGCCAAAGACCAAGTCAGTACTCCAATCTCAAGAACTTTTCTGCAACAAAATATAACAAGTAAATATGATAATCTATGTTGCCCCCAAAATCAACAGAGATGCAGAAATCTCTATAAATCATGGTTTCCATTCAACAAATCCGTAACATATCTAGATTTTATTTCTACAATAGACCAGACTGATATCCATCTATGCTGTCCTCTTTAATCGCAATCGGTTTTAAGGGGATCATTGTTTTCTAAAATAACAGAAGCCTCTGGCTACTATTGTAATTGGACTTGCTTTCAATTTAGAGAGTAAATTACTAGTTCAAGTTCCATATAATAAAATCCATATGACCAAGTGCATTTTTAGAAAGAAAGCCAACACTGGTAGTTGAGAAGATAGGCCCTAAAAAATAAAATACTTCATCTAGTTTTATCCTAGATTTTTGTTTCTTTCCTCTTAAAAAGTGCAACTAAATGTCCATCTAAACTGATGCTAATTCACCAGTGCATATGAACATTGTTAAAGAAACCTCTTTGTCGAATTCAAGTCCAAAGACTCTAACTAATCCCTCACTTTTGTTACTAAAATTAACATACTTTTCCTCTTTATGAATGAACTGACATTATCTGATCCAACAATGACAAATTATTCTTCTTATTGCATGTCCAGCTACCAGGACGTTAAAAAAATTAACATCAACGCTGATGAAAACTAACCTCCCACCAAATATCTTGGCAAGCCAACCACCAGGCAATTGACTCAACGCATAACCCCAAAAGAAAGATGATTGCACCAAGCCAGCCACTGAAGAATTCCACCCGAATTGGTGTGACATAGGAATAATAGCAACACTCAAATTCACCTATCAACGAACAAAATAAAATCTTTTCAACACAAAACACAAAAACTCAATGACTAAACAATCACACTTCATATATACTACACACTTTTAACACCTTCCTCTTTTTGAATTCAAAAATACATGAACTGTTTCTAGAAATTCCAAAGAGAAAGTAAAAATAAAGCAACTACCTTGTCCATGTTACATATAACAAAAGCAAGCGAAGTGGTTCCAATAAGTTTATATCTTTCTGGTATATTCTTCCACTCAGACCCCACTTCTCCATTCCCACTAACATGACCCGAATCACCCTCAGAATCTGAAACCGAACCCGCTTGACCAACCCCATCAACTCGTAGACCAGTATGCACTCCATCAAACTTATCTGCTTCCTCGACATATTCCTGTTCCTCGACATAATCCTGTTCCTCTTTGATGCTACACCAAACCCGACAACTCAAGCAGCGGTTGGAGGGTGATAAATGAAAAGGGCGTTGCTTCAACGAAATGGGGTTGTTGAAAACCAAGCTCTTGGAGCTTGTACAGTGAGAGAGAAGACAAAAGTTGTCAGCTCTGGCTGTGAATTTGGCCATTGGTTTTCGTCTCTACAGTTACAAAGTGAAAGAGAGGCGTGGTTTTGTTTCCGGTGTGGAGAGTCAATGGCGAAGAAGAGGGAAGGAAGCCATGAAAGGTGTTCACGAGGACTTAAGGTGGCCACGAAAGCTCCGGTTTGTGGCTCCGGTTTTGAGTTTGAAGTCGGTATTTTTCGTGGTGTTGTCCGTTTGTGGGACCTACATGAATGCTTGTCTGGGGTGTACTTGATATCTGACTTTGGCTACCCGCTCTACTTTTTTTGGGGAAATGCCTGCTCCGTTGTTTACTTGTAACTTCTTTTTCTTTATTTTTTAAGTAATTTTTTTTAATCGAATATTCTTAATAAGAGCCTCTCAAGTATGATTCGAAACTAAATTTCTAAAATTCAGAGAAAAAACTCACATAATATGAAAAATTTGTCTCTCACCTTCAGAATCCTAAGTACGTATCAAGCTATAAACATCTGATTGATTGACCAAACTCCAGGTATGCCAATGCCACCGTCAGCCATCTGCTGTTATCTTGTACGACAGATATACTCAATACTTCCACAAGATTTTGTCTTTCGTTTCACACATGGATTTAACTTTTAACTATTACTTACACTTTTATCTCCTTCCCATTACTCAACATCGGCCAATTTTAATGATAGCATTTTGGTCTTTTCATCTTCCTTTTTTATATTTCTTCACAAAAATTAAAAATATTTTAAAATACAAAAACGGATGGATGGCCACTGTCCCTAAATATGGATGGTGGAGATCAAGGATTCCAAAATTGAAAAAACTAGAAAAAATAATAATAATAAAGACGGGCTCCTCCTATCAATGATAGAAATCCTATCATTAGGATTTTCATCGCAATGGAGATGCATTTGGTGGAGTTGAAAACTAAGGTTTGGGTCTCCATTCATTAGTCCTCATTGGCATTAGAGATCCTATCGATGAAGACCTTGCGATGGAGACCTTCATCATTTCCATCACAATAGAAATACTTTATCTCCACCAATGGAGACCATTGCAGTGGAGATTGAAATTCGGATCTCCATTGTAATAATGATCCAAATCTCCATTTAAAAAAAAAAAAAAAAATCTTCATTTCTCTAAAGATGGAGATAAGATTTGGTGGATTATTATTTTTTTTTTTTTTTACTCCACTTATCAAAGCGGTGGGGATGATAGAGATCACAATTTAATATGACTTTTCTTTTTCAAATTTTTTTTAAGACCTCTATCACCCATTTTTAGATAAATAGTAGATATCTCATTTTTTTAAAATTCTGATTTTTATTTAAATTATTTTTTATTATCAATTTTTTTAATTATTGACATTGAGATATATATATTTTTTTTTAATCACATTATATAAATGGGACCGGTGCAGAAAACAATTGAGATCAAATGAGATTATTATATACTGAATGCGTGACCCAAAAAGAGGTTCTCAAATAAAAAAAAAATAACCAACATATAAATAGGAGAACTGCTCTCACATTTACATAGGAGAGAGAAAGAAAAAAAAAATAAAACTCATATTTTAATTTTTTTAATGTGAGGGTGGGATACACTTATCAAACCCACGAATAAGCTTTGAATGAGATGTAGCTATTACCACCAAGCTATCACCCTAAGTGCACATTGAGATATACCATTGTACATTCCTAATACCATAATAAAACAATAAGCAATTTCATAAATAATAATAATAAGACAATAAGCAAATTAAAGGCTAAATTACTTGTTTTGGTTTGTCTTCAAGGTCAAAGTAGTTAATTAAATAAATAAATAATGATGGAAAGTCATGTGTTTCTGCCTCTAAACTCGAAAAATATTCTTTAAATAACAAAACAAGAACAAGAATACAGAACTAACCGGTTGGTTGCATTTGTTTGGTCTTTTTTTTTTTTCAATAGCATTTATTCTTTTATTTTTTAGAATTGAAATTGATTTAAAAGACTATCGAAACTAATAAGGATAAAAATATTATAACATAACTTGGAAAAATATTATCAAATAAAAGGAATTTACTTATACGAAAGTAAAGAAAAAGCACATACAAAACTGGAAGTACAACAGAAACACGTAATGGTGGGAGGGCTTTTCATTTTTGAGGCAATAGCATTTGTTTGGCCTTTACAATCAACTATTAATTATTATCAATGCACATTTAACACATCCTCCGATCCAAATTAGCTCTCATAGGTTTTTCAGTCCTCAGCCCACTTAAACAACCATGGTTGAGCCTGATCACCTTCCACCGGAACCAAACAACTGCATCCACGAAATGTCAACCAAAGGGGAGGAGCCACCACCTGAATACATCGTTAAAGATACCAAATTTGGGTCCATAGAGTCCTCCCCTCCACTTGGTCCTTTTCCTGTTGTTGATATGAGGGTCTTTTCCCAGTCTTTTTCTTCTTCTCAGGATTTAGAGCAGGAGCTGGCCAAGCTCAGATCTTCTCTTAGCTCTGCTGGTGGTTGCTTCCAGGTTTTGATCCAAACCCACTTCCTTTTTTTTTTCCGATTTTAAATACTAAATTTGGATATATTGAACTTCTTGTTGTTGCAAATGATGTTAAAGGCAGTTGGTCACGGGATTCCGAATTCACTTCTGGACAAGATACGTGAAGTTGCAATTGAGTTCTTTTCACTACCAATGCAAGAGAAGCAGAAATTTGCTCGGGCTGTTAATGAAGCAGAAGGGTATGGGAGTGATGTGGTCGTCTCAAACAAGCAAGTTCTTGACTGGTCTCATCGCTTGTCTCTAAGGGTGTTTCCTGAAGACAAAAGAAGACTAAATCTCTGGCCCCAGATTCCACAAGATTTCAGGTATTTATTAGCCTAATTACATATGCATGTAAATAAACCTATTTCTTGCAATTTATGACTTCTAAGATGATATGTAAATGTGTAAGGGAGGGGTTTCAAGTACATATTCTAATGGGAAGTTTTGGTCATGATTAGTGAGAGTGATTATTTTTCAGGGAGGTCTTAGACGAATATGCTACAAAGATCAAGATTGTGACCGAAGTTCTATTTAAGGCAATCGCAAAGTCACTGAATTTGGAAGAGAAAAGTTTCCTGAATCAATTTGGAGAACGATATCTAATGCAAACTAGATTTAACTTCTACCCTCCATGTTCAAGGCCTGATTTGGTTCATGGTGTCAAACCGCATACAGATAGATCGGGAATTACTATTCTCCTGCAAGATAAACAAGTTGAAGGTCTCCAAATTGTTATTGATGGTAAATGGTACCGAGTTCCTGTCATACCTCATGCTCTTGTTGTCAATCTTGGTGATCAAATGCAGGTATATCTTTGAATAGGATTCTACTACTATACAGGAAATTTTATCAATCAATACAGTATGCAGAGATAGTTATGAGAAGGATTTATTTTCTTTTATTTGTTTTTTAATTTTCAAACCATGAAGTCTGTGGACCATTTGGATTTAAATCTAATAACAATAACAACCTATTAACGATATAGATCATGCATAGTAGTAGAACCTCATTGCATTATTGCTATATTCATGTATGTGCTAGGTTCGTGGGATACTTAATATATAAGTTTCAAGACTTTCATTAATATTTGTATTAGTTCTACTTTGCAGTGGATAGCAGCATGTGACAAATATTTTATCTACTGTTTTTATGTGAACTTATGCAGATAATGAGTAATGGAATTTATAAGAGTCCAATGCACCGGGTGGTGACGAACACAGAGAAGTTGAGGATATCTGTTGCCTCATTTATCGAACCAGATCCCGACAATGAAATTGGACCTGTTGAGAGTTTGATTGATGAGCAAAGGCCTAGGCTATACAGAAATGTGAAAAATTATGGTGTTATCAACTATGAGTGCTATCAGAAAGGTTTGGTAGCCCTTGAAACTGTTCAAGTTTAAAATTTTCTGTGTTTCCTTCACAGGCTGATTAATGATAAATGCCTGAACTTGCTAAGACTCATGTATGAATAATCAATTCTGTAACATATGTTACAGAAATGGTACTAGTTTCTGTAGTAAATTTCAGAAGTAATATACAAGACTCGTTCTTATATGTAATATGAACTTCCGTCTTTGCTGCTTGGACACCTGGTGATTGATTGAAAATTTCATCTTAATGTTCACCGTGTACTGCAAAATGTGGGTATCGTAATATAGGTCTTTCTCTTGTCACGACTTGATTCAGGATCAATCGATTTTTACATTGTGAATTGGGAATCAAATTCTTAGCGGTAGGAATTAAATTTTTCCCATAAATAGAAATTGGTAGGTCCTGAAATTTTTGATCTGCATTATAATGTAATGTCATAACAAGATTGATATACAAAATTGTTGGGCTAGTGAAGCACATCTGTTGGGTCTTCAAAAAACAAAAATCAAAGGTGTAGGGCTTCATGGTTGGATTTGGGCCCACTTTATTGTGCTGTTTACATTTCGCATCTCATTATTCAACCCAAACTAGTTACTGTGTAAAATATGGAGTCATAGACATTAATCCAAATTAGTTATTTTATATTTTATTTTATATTTTTCAAAAAAAAAATAGTTATTTTATAAAATACGGTCATGGGATTCAAAACAGATGGAGTACATAAAAGTTGCCTTGATGGTACCAAGTTTACAACCAAAACAATTATAAAATTACTGATTCAAATTCTGGAGATGCCATCTTACGGACTTATGGTTCAAGGAGAACATGATAGCACTCCGTCTCCGGGGACAAGGTCAAAGCCCACATAAACAAATGGTCATTGTGGTAACTAACGATCACTACAAAATTGATTTAATAAATTGAAATACTTTTATTTTGTTCAAAAAATTATTTAATTTAATCTCATTTAATTAGTCTCACGTCATATCAAACATAAAATAAATTTATTATTAAATCCAATACTATACTAAATAAGAATTAATTATATCATTAAACCAATCTCTACTAAACCTATTACAGTATTCACCTAGCCATATTCTATCAAATTCAATTATATCTAGCCTAAGCCGGTGTCTTAAACGAGCTTTGAGATCATTAAAATCGTTTTATTGTTCGAATTTAACATTTTGGTGCCACAGTAGCCAAAGGAATGACATCAAGATGATTTTAATTAGAGAGTGCAGTCAATTCTTCACAAAATTTTAAGCACCATCGTTTTTAAAATTAAGTTAGCAACATTTACTGCAATATTAATATTTAAGTATTGCTTCAACTTCACCCATTACATTGCCTAACACAAGCTTAAAGACCACTTTGCCCTTGTAACTATAGAAAAGGTGTTGGTCAAGATGGTGGTCAATGTATCTAGAGGAAGTTTGTGTCATTACACCATTCTTAACCCATTTTGTGCAGTTATACATAAACTCATGGATATTTATGCAATTAACCATTAATTTTATAAAATACCTAAAAGAGCAATCTTAAAAATGTAAGATGTTCTAGGTCCAGTTGATGAAATATTTTAGTTCAAGGCAGGACCATGCCATGCAGCTTGTTCAACCTGCCTTGGGTGGTGGTGCTGCCCCAGTGACCTTGGCACAAGTGCTTTTCAGCCCCACTGATTTTAGCAATGTTAAAAATCTAAGATGTTTTAATTATATAATTCAGTCCATTAAACATATTTAATTAATAAAAATAATCAATTATAAAATAATAATGATTTAAAATAAAATTTGAATCAATACATTTGATATTCAATCGTATTAGTGGGTTAAGAGGGGTACAACTCAAACACTGACCCATTTATTAACGGGTTTAATAAGTTGATCCATTAGTGATTCGAATCCAATAAGATTTAACCCAAATTCGTTTTTATTTTTTATTTTTTTATCTGGATCCCACTAATTTTGTATCATGTCACTGGTTAGTGTGAACAATTGCCACTCCCATCTCTAGCCAAACAGCTTCGCAAAACTCGGCATCAAAAAATAAATAACTGTCAATTGGATCAACAGATGAGTCCAGAGAGGCACAACTATGCAATTATTAAGAGGTTGGGAGATCCTTTTTCTTAGTTAACAACTTCCCCTGCCAGCCACTAAATTACCTCTAAGAAGAAACATCTTTCACAAATAATTGAAAAAAAAAAAAAAATTAAGAACAATCCATTTAATTTTATGAGAGACTGAAAAAGCAATGTTAAAATTGTAAGATGTCCCAGCTCCTGTTGATGAAATATTTTATTAGTTCAAGGCAGGACTAGATCTTGAAGCTTGTTCAACCAGCCTTGGGTGGTGGTGCAGCTCCACTGACCTTAGCACAAGTAGTTTTCAGCAGCGGAGGGAAAAATGGGTTGAATGGGAACATCTTAGGCCAGCACTTATCATCGATTTCAGTGACGGCTTTGCAACAAGCTGAACCAATTCTACCAATGTTGCCAATGTCAAGTATTGATTTATATATATCTAAAATGCAACCATCTATGCCTGCAATAGATGACCAACATTCTATAATTTCAGTAGCATTTACAATTCCTGGTGCAAGTCCTGGAAAAGAGACCTTGCTCTTTGCATTAGCTGCAGCTGCGTTGGGTGAAGGTGGACCACAAGCAGCCTTGAGCAATGGAGGGAATAATGGGTTTAATGGAAATATCTTAGGCCAGCAATCTTCGCTGACTCGAGCAATTGACGCACAACAAACAGAACCAAGTCTGTCAAATTGGCCACTGAGAAAGGAATTGTAGATCTCCATAAGACAACCCGGTGTGCTTGTTAGAGCTGCAAAGCATTTCTGAAGTTCTGGAACCGGCAGTAGCGGTATTAGGCCTTGAAATGGTGGGAATGGGCTTGGAATCAGCTGTGCCTGTCCTGATGGAACCAGCATTGCCATGCACACCACACTCAACATCAAAGAAAGAGTCTTTGCTGATATTCCTGCCATTGAATTGCTTGTAGACTTGGGGTTCGGTTGAAGCAATTGAGCAGGAAGATATAGTACTTTGGAGTCATTAATGTTGAAGCATTTGCTGTGAATTAATGCAACAGTTACCCAAAATTTTACTCTGAAACTCTTTTAGTTAATTAGTACATGAAACACATGTTTATTAATTTCATGAATGTGGTTAAACTTGGAGGCCTTTAATTATATTTGTAACTGGTTTTTCTTATTAAGTGCTAATTAAAGAGTAAACATTTGTGCCCATCTTATCGAATCTTTTGTATCTCTTATATTTTTGTAACACTTGAACAAAGATGTGTATCATATTAGTGAACAGAACATGCCCTAAATCATTGCTGCTTCAATAGGCCTCCTCCCTCGCTGGAGGTATTGAAAATAGTCACCAGCATAGTTTTTCACCTTCTTGTACAATCTTGGCTTTTTCTCATCCACTACTCCATCCATTGGTTTGACCTCTTTGTCTCACTACCCTGTGCATTGGACTCTTGACAATTCCATTACTCATTATCTGTATGCAATGTATCATGTTTAGATGCAAGTTGACAATTTATCAAAATCTAAACTTCTGAATGCTCAATACTAATAATCAGTTTTCTCTAGTATGGATGTCCACATTTTTTTTCAGTCATGATTATATATGACTAATTGTGCCTACACTAATAGCAAAAAGATGAAGACGTCCACACCTGAAAATTTTGTACTAGTTATTACCTCAATTTGATCCCCAATATTGATTAGAAGAGCTTCCGGGAAGATTGCAACTTTGTACCCACTGACTGTCTTTCAGGAATTGAAGACCTTCTACTTGTTTGTCTGGCAGGACAATGGTGATTGCTGATCATCTGCGTCAGGCTTGAGGCCAATAACCTGATCAGGCCAAGGACATGGAGGAAAGTAGTTGAATCTTGCTTCTAATTTGCTTCTTCTCCGAACATCCAAAAAGCTGTTTTCTTCGGAGTTCAAACACCTTGCCACGGCCTTAAACAGGACTTTAGATATGTCTTCTAACTTCATTGTATATTCATGTAAAATATCCCTGCAGCCGTTATATACAACAAACAAGGTAATCTTGAACCAGCCAAAACCTCCCATGTTTTTCTATTTCAAAACAAAGATGATACATTGATTATTACCTGAAGTTTTCAGGATTTTCAGGCCAAAACTTGAGTTATCTACAATGTTGTGGACTTATGGTAAGACAGAGACGATCAGACGAATCCAGTGTTTGATGTTCAGTGTCATTACAATACCCTTCAATGCCACCATCTTCTCTGGCGTACTTATTCTTGGTTTCAGGTGCAAGTGCAAAGAACTGCTAGGTAGCTTCATGCAATTGGTCTAGAAATCCAACTTCCATTCCATGATTAACTACCTGCACCTCTAAAATCTCTACCACTATATTATAGAAGTACTGACTACTCTACATAAATTTACAGGAACAAGAACATAACCTGAAAGGTGCATGAAAGCATAGCGGAGTTGGTGGAGTAGTTGTGTGGTGGAAGAAGAGGACATGAGGAGACCACCAATATCAATAACTGGAACGTCCATCAAAGGTAAAGAAGCAACAAGGACTCTGGCATCAGCACCTTTGTAGATATATTTTTCAGGCAGATCTGCACCGGTGAGGATGAGTTCCTGAACTGTTTTTGAAACCGTCTCTATGTTGACAGAGCAGCTAGTTTCCTCCATGTTTGGTTGCAATTCGCCAAGGATACAAAAGATTTATTTTAGTTGTTGAGATTGAGTCATTGATGTAAATATAATCAACTTATTACAAATAAAGCATCATCATCTGACAATAGCAGCTGCAGCAAGTTGTTTGAAAATAGAAAAGAAAAAAAATCACATAATAAGGATAGACACCAACAAATCCACCAACAGCAACTCTTAAATACTTTAGTCTGATTTTTTCAGTTTTATTTTATAGATTTCTTTTGAGATTTCATTAATTAAACAATTTCTTTATAGTCTCTTTAACAAAGTCAGCGCTTACATAACACGGACAAAAAAAATAATGTGGCCAAATGGAGATGAAGATCTGAATTCCTAATCCCATTGAAATAAAGCCATTCTAAATTAAGTGAAAAGGATAGGGGAAGTCCAAGGTAGGCCAACACTTATCAGTGATTTTAGTGCCAGCCTTGCAACAAGGTCTAATACCAACTTGGCCACTAACAACTGACTTAAAGATCTCGATAGCACAGGTTTTTGGGTTGATAATGTTAAGAGTGTGAAGTCTCAATTCATAATTGTGGTACTACACAGATATATCGGTGATCGAATTATCTAATTAGCTAAAGGAGCCTAACCACTAATGAAATCTCGCGCTCTCTTTTTTTGTCTGTTTATGTTTGCTTTTCTAGTTTTTCATCCTAACAGGTAAGAGATAATTAGCATTGTGTAATTTGAATCAAAATTACCGGTTTTGGTTGCAACAGGCCTGGCAACGTAACCTTGCTCATTGTAAGTGCATTAGATGAATTTGCAGCACATAAGGTCTTCATAAAATGAGGAGAAAAAGGGTTTGCTAGCAATTTTTGTTCACTTCGAGCAATGGAGTCGCAGCAAACATTGGTCGCTTTAGGCGGTGAGAAGAGAATCAAAAATTTTATAGACAACTTGGTGTGCCTGATAGAGATGCACAGCATTGGTGGATGACATTGTTACAGCCCTGGAATTAGAACTAATAGGAGCTGTCCTAGTCAGGTTGGAACCAGCATAGCTATGCACATCACGATCCATATCAAGGAAGAGTAGTTTTGTTGATATATTCTTGTCATCATATCAGCTTACCTGAGAACCTTGTTATTCGTCTTTCTTTTTTTTTTTCTTTTTTTAATAGTAATTTGAATTGTGGTTCTGTGCAAGAAATTGACAGTGATCAATATCAAAGACGTTTATTGAGAACTGATTCCGGTCAACAATAGATATATGGACCTATTGGTTGCTCCAATAAAGTGATAGATACTTGGAGCTAGAGTGTAAGTGTAACTACATTTGTATTCAAATTTCTTTGCAACTGGCTTTAATTTCATTTGAGACTATAGCTGGTGCCGCTTAAAAGAGTGAAGAAACTGGTTACATCGGCCGCAGTTAAACATGTCGTAGGTGTTCCAAAAAATTGCACATGTACAATTGAATTTGACACTAAACTAGGAATAGTAAGTATAAATGATTTAGATACAATGTTCACATAATACAATGAAACTGAATTATTTTTACCACTGTTAAAGCTTGAACTTTTGTATTTGAAAACTAGTTTTGAGAACAATGTGTCAAACACATTCTCTTAAAATTTTTGTATCTCCTGTTTTTCAGAAACAAAGATTTATATCCTAATAGGAAACAGAACAGAACGACCCTAAAGTATTGCTGCTTCTATTGGCCTCCTTCCGCGCTGGTAGTACTGAAAATAGATACTGACATAATCCTTCACCTTCTTATACAATCTTGGCCTCATCTCATCTACCATTCCATCCACTGGTTCAATGTCTTTCTCCGAATTTGGAATGAAGAACACAGACACCGAAATTCTTTCCCTTTCAGTGTTAGTTATCACCCTGTGTACCGGACTCTTGAAAATTCCATTACTCATTATCTGTATCCAACGAACCACATTAAGTCACACGAGTAAACAAATACTTCAATAGTTCAACTCTACGAATATAATTAGCATTAAGTTTTTCTCTACTTCAGATGTTTGAATGTTTCCTTTCATTAGGACGTGATCAAGATCACAACCACGAAGGCATATCTCAAAAGTCACACCCAGATAGAAAAATATAAGCATTTTTGCAACACCGACTGATTAATTACCTCAAGCTGATCACCAGTATTGACGAGAAGAGCTTCTGGGATGATTGGAGCTCTGTACCACTGACCATCTTTCATGAATTGAAGACCTTCCACTTGTTTGTCTTGCAAAAGAATGGTGATTGCTGATCCATCAGCATGAGGCTTGATGCCGATAATCTGATCAGGCCTAGGGCATGGAGGATAAAAGTTGAATCTAGCATTCAATGTTGGATCTTCCCCATACATGTCCAAAAAGCAGTTTTCTTCCAAGTTTAAAGACCTTGCCATGGCCTTCAACAAAACTTTAAATACATCTTCTAACTTCATTGTCTATTCATTCAAAATATCCCTACAACCATAACCACATACAAAATTAACTTGTACTAGTCAAAACATGTCAAGCTTTTCACAATCTAACCTAAAAATATACATTATTAGCTTATTCGTTGTCTAGCTTTCGAATGACAGAACTGGGAATTACCTGAAGTTTTCAGGATTTTCAGGCCAAAACTGGAGTTGACGCCGCTCTTCTGGACTTATAGTAAGATAAAGTCGATCAGTCCAATCCAGTGTTTGAGACTCAGTAATAATCATGTCGTTACCATACCCTTCAATACTGCCAACTTGTCTTGCGTACTTATTCTTTGTTTCAGGTGCAAGTGCAAAGAAGTGCTTGGTAGCTTCGCGCACTTGATCTAGAAACCGAGTCTCCATTCCATGATTGATAACCTGAAACTCTCAAAGTTCTCAGTTACAACACAAAAAACAACCAACCCCACATCATACATGATCTAAGTTACAAAAACCAACAACAGATGGTTATTTGAAATGATTTGATACCTGGAAGCAACCCCAGTGAGTGAGAGCTGAACGGAGATTGTGGAGTTCTTGAGTGGTGGAAGAGAAAGAAGTGAGTAAAGCCATGTCAATAAGTGGGGCGTCCATCAAGGGTAGAGGAGTATCAAGGACTCCAGCATCAGGGCCATTGAAGATATATTTTTCCGGCAGCTCATCACCACTAAGGATCAATTCGTGGACTGTTTTTGAAGCTGCTACTTCTATGGGAGCTTCCTCCATGTTGTTGTTTCACAATTCAGACACCAGTTTGGATCAAATAAAACCACTTCGATGGAGACAAAACCGGAGACTAAAATAAATGGCCTGTGCAGGTCAAGCTTATCCTTGATTGTTGAGGTCAGAGTCGAACATTGGCGGTACCACCAACAGCAAGAGATTTGTCCTAGAAAATCCCTCAGTTACTATTATTTTTTATAAAATAAACAATTTACCGCGTCAGTGCTTGCATAACACACATATAAAATAGTCTGGCCATAACTGATGAGACGGAAAAATTGACTAGAGTTGTGTTTGGAAAGCTGAATCGTTGAATTTTAATCTTCAGATGCAGAAAATGTGTTTTATATTAAGGAAATGGAACTCATCTGTAAAGTGCTTTTCCAAAAAACAAGAGAGGGCTCGTTTGGGATAGCTTTTGCTTCTGGCTTTTGACAGTAGAAGAAGAGAAGCAGAAGAGAATTGAGGGCTAAAATGTTTAAATTACTTCATTAAACCAAATTTTGACTTCCCGTGTTTTTCAGGAAGAGCTTCCAAGAGAAGCTGGGTAGAGTAGCTTTAAGTAGAAGAGCTTCCTAAGACAGGAAGCTCTTTTATTGAATTCAGCCAAACGGGTAGCAAAATGGCTTCTGGCTTCAAGAAGCCAAAATAAGCTCTTCCTGATGGATCCCAAACAGGGCCAGAGTCTCATCTGTAAAGTCCAAATGAAAAGTTTCTTGATATGAGCGCAAAGGGATAGGTTGAGTGGTAAACAATTGCACACCGTCTCATAACAAGTGATTGGTTCGAGATTTTGCATCTCACCTCTAAATAAATCAGTGAAATTTTCTTCTATATATATAAATTATCTTCAATCCACATATAAATAACTCTCAATCGTATAAAAATTGCTTATTTGAATCATATTATTAATATCCTATCAGCATGTTTCTAATTATCTCTTAGACTAACCCCAATAACCAAACAAAGGAAAAAAAAAAAAAAGTTCCTTGAAACGATGGGATAATTTCACAGCAACTAATTGTTTATTGCATTATTGCACGAGTAATGTAATTGCATTATTGCATTTTAGTTGATTTGCTATCTTGCTGAGCCTGAAGTCAAACAATTGGCCCCTCCCTGCCTTTCCAGCCAAGATACGCAGCTGTGTTTGGGCCGTTTTTCCGTTTTTCACCTGTTATGAGTACATTTATAAATTTTCTTCAAAGATTTCTAACTTAAGGACAGGCTTATGTGGTTGCATTGCATGAACCATGTACCCAAACCATCAAAGCTTGCATTTTAGAAGCGATCATACGGCAAAACAACAAGAGATCAGATGCATTAACACAAACTGACAAGCACAAGCAAAAATCAGAACAAGTAATGCACAATAAAACAACTCTTCACTGGAATGATGATTATCATTAATAATCAATATGAGTCAACTCAGAAAGATTTGGGCGAAGGTCAAATGCTTCAACAAAATCCGACCTTCCATTTGGTATTGTAATCAGTAAATAACAAAATCAAACAACAATCAGATACCTTTTCATTGAATGTTTTTTTATGTGGCAACTAAGTAATCATATACTCACATCCTATGAAACAATACTTATAGCTTCAGCATCATCCACCTTGGCATTGTCCAGGGCCTCTTACTAACCATAGCACAAGCCAAAGTAGTGTGTTAACTGCTGTTAGTTACTGGAATTCTCATCAGTCATCACCTGCAGATTGCCAGTGTAGAAGACATAAAAATAAACAATTAAATGAGGAAATATTCAGTCGAGAGAAGCAAACCTATTGACAAAATATGATCAACTCATATTAGCTTATAGCAAAATATCATCAAGAAGATGTAACATTCAATCCACAGTAAACACATATCAAACTGAATTTGTCACAAAACGCAAAGTAATCAGCATATATTATCACACTACGCATGTGCGCACACACAGTAGAAAGAGAATCCACTGTGGTCTTGCAACTAATGTTGTCATAGGTAATGCACAGGCAAAAAGATAACAAGACTTGGTCAAGTGCAACCAGGTTTAAAGCATATGTTCAGGGTGCTGAAGCAGCAGCATAAACAAGGGCCCATTTGGAAGGCAAGACAAACTGAAGGAATGGATAAATTGTGAGATACAAAAGAATATCACATGTTTGGCTCCATCATATGATAACTCTTATCCGAGAAAAAATTTTAACCCATGCACAGCAGACAAATGAAACCCACCAGCAAGGTTGGTTCATTTTAACCAGTGACATCGAAGGGTTACAATACTCTCTTCTCAATCTACCTTCTCATCTTGAATATTTCAGACTGGATACCAAAAATCTTGCTCACCCACGTTCTACTTCCTCTCCGAAAACCAGTGATAATCTCTGATTTTTCACTTTCTAGATCCTGTCTTCTCGAAAAAACCAAATGAAATGTCAAGCACCCACCAAGGCACAAATTTGATAGACTTCAAGTTAACTTTTGAGCTTTCACTTCTCCGATCAAACCATAGTCGAGGTAATAATCCAGGTTTACAAATTCAAACACGGGAAGAGCTTATGAAATGAGCTTTAATATGGTTGTAATACCACAATTTTAGTATTAAATGTATTATGTCAGTTTTAAACAACATTCACCAGCTTCCTTCAGTGTTCAAAGTAAAATTGAATAGTTGGTTTTTATCAGCAGTGGCATGACTTCTGTAAAGTGTTTTACAAGTATCATGTTAAAGCTCAAACCAATTAGACAAGTGTTATCTTGTCCTAGGTTGGAGCCAAAGAAGGGATGTCCTTTAATCCCACAACTTATCAATCCCCCATTTTATCCTACTTACCAATGAAGTTTAAAGGTTATTGTAGCAAGTCGTATGCTCTAAATAACAAGAAACAACAAACTTACATTAAATATTGCTAAAAGTCATGCCTATGACTGAATTACTTATTCTTCTTTCATTTTGATAATGTATAAATACAATCTCAGTTCTGACACTAGAAGATGACCAACAAAAATGGAAAGGAAAAAAAAAAAATCATGTTGGCATTTATCCACACAAGATGGAAACAGCAAATTTGAGGAGCTACCATTGTGACTCAAGTAAAAGATACAGCAAACACCTACCATTTCAAGCCACTCTCTTCTAGGGCTTTCCTTTTGTCCCTGCAGGGCACTTAACTCGAATCATATCTCTCCTTGCCAATGAACCCATTGGATATATTGCTAACCACAGGACAACACCAACTCCAAGGTATGGATAATTTATGAGAACATTTCACCAACTTCATCAGTGTATAGGGATCAGCAAAGTGGGAGTAATATCTTTTTCATTGGCAATTCCATTCAGCTGGACTTACCAAGTTACCCTAACATCACTTAAAAGAGAAATCCTACAAAACAAATAGCAAATCAGGTCAAAACCACAATAATTATAATTATAATCAAGTAATAATACAAACATAACAGTATGATATAATTCCACTCAGATACAACAGGATATCCCTACAAGTGTCCAAGTGAAGGACAGTATGATATAATTGTACTCAGAGACAACTGAGAGGTCCTACAGGTATCAAAGTTGCCTATGCAAAATAAGGGCACATAGAGGTAAACATCACTATCCAAGTATATACTACCCAGATTAGTGAATCAACTCCATTAAGTGACCAACTTTCACTAATTGAAACCACACACACACATATATAAGTTGAAAGTTGGAGGCAGTTCATATAACAGACAGTAAGCTCAAAGTCAAATAATCGTGAAAATGATTACGGGAAGAAATTTGAATCCATGAGACGAACCTTGCTTAATCAAGTCAAATACAATGGAACTAGACAGTAAAGTAATATTCAAAAAATAAAAAAACTACACCAAACTTCTAGAACCTATGGTCTTGCTCATCGGTAAACACGAATAATTAAAAGGAAATATTTGGAATTCTTTGGTACAAAAGAACAGCTAAAAATGGCCAAAAAACAAATAAACCCACCAACGTATTAATAAGAAATGAAAAGATATACTACTTACTAGTGAGGCAAAAACATAGAGCTTAATTTGTTTGAGGTACAAGATCCTCCAAAGAAGTTTGAGATGGCTCCGGCTCAGCAGGCTTCTTCCCCGTTTCTACATTCTCAAACAGTTGCTTCCGAAGTACACCGTGCAATCTACCAATAAGCTGCTTCTTTAATGATTCAAAGGCTAAGTCCAACCTCTCTAGCTGCTCCATTGCATTTACATTGTACATGAACAACCCATAATACAGATCAAAGCTATCCCCAGCTGTATTCTCCACCAATTTCAACAATGTCTCATAGCCCTTTGTGTTAATTGGTGTGGATTCCAGTCCCAACTTCTCCAAAACTCTTCCAATTGTGTGTGTGATGAACTGTGACCCCGCTGCATGCCAATCATGTTCTGCACAAGACATCTCCACCATTCGGCATCCTTCTCGTGCAAAAATATCAAGAAACCTGTAACACCTTGATACTCTTGTTTCATCACAACCAACCCTGACCTTATCAAAAACAAAAGCCAGATCATTCCACCCATTTTTTCCACTCTCAGGTCCAAACATAGGATGCGTGCAGAGAATGTCAAAATCTGGTAGCAAATATCGAAGAAACAAATTCCTCGGAAACTCTTTAACAGAGAGCACATCAATGAACAGAGTACTTCTCTTCAATCTCTGAAGTGGCAATGACTTCAGAACTTTTTCTGTCGAAAGAATCGACGTACAAAGAAGAATGACTTCTGGATGCTCTTCAAAAAGATCATCTGCATTGGAGAAGAAAGAAACCCCCATTTCTCGAGCCACGTCAGAATAGTCTGTTCGAGAGTAGGCTAAGATTGTGTGGCCCTGACATACCATGGTTTTCGCAAGAAATTGACCATAGTTTCCAAATCCAACAATGGCAATTTTGAGCTTTGCATTGTCAACTGCACACCCAAAAGACCATGGTTGGTAATCTTGTGGTCTAAGAGCACCGTCAGACCTGAAGATTCCAACAATAAAGTTAATAAACACATTGGTACTCTTTTAGCTTATTTCACATCCCTCCCCACCACAGCAAAATAGCATCTTCATCTTTTAATTGTACTACACATCCATTGTTATACATCATTCAAAATCAAGTCCTAGATATTAAACTTACATTCAACAAGCCCAAGAAGGCAAAGCAATTCTTCTTTACAAGCACTTTTATCTACTCACAAAGCCAAAAATAAAACCTTTACAAGCACCCGAATACGAACCAACAAAAAACTTACCTAAAACCAACATCAGAAGCTCCCTGAGCAGACCCATTATCAGCATACGATGGACTCTCAAACAACTGCTTCCTCACCACCTCATGAAGGCTCCCAAACAACTGCTTCTTCAACTCCTCAAAACACAAATCAAGCCTCTCCAACATCTCAAGCGCGTTCTTATTACACACAAACAACCCATAATACAAATCAAAACTATCCCCACACGTGTTCTCCACCAAATCCAACAACGCCTCATACCCTTTCGTGTTAATGGGTGTCGACTCCAGCTCCAACGTCTCCAACACCCGCCCCACCGTGTGCGTCATGAACTGCGACCCAGCAGCGTACAAGTCATGCTCCTCGCAGCTCATCTCCACCATCACACACCCTTCTCTCGCGAAAGCATCCAACAACTTCTCGCACCGCGACTCCCTCGTCACTTCCTCCCCGATTCTCACTCTCTCGTACACAAAGTAGCGGCCTTTCCAGCTCCTCCCGGCGCTCTGCGGACCGAACATGGGGTGTGTACATAGAATGTCGAAGTTGTCGGGGAGGGTCTCGAGGAGACAGTTTTTAGCGAATTCCTTGACGGAGAGGACGTCGACGAACAATGTGTTGCGTTTGAGGCGCTGGAAAGGGAGGGATTTGAGGACTTGTTGGGTGGAGATGATGGAAGTGGAGAGCAAAATGACATCCGGGTGTTCTTCGCAGAGGTCATGTGGGTCGGAGAAGAAAGAGACGCCGAGTTTTTTGGCGGCCACGCGGTGGTCGGAGCGGGAGTGGGCGAGGACGGTGTGGTTTTGAGAGACGAGGGCCTTGGCGAAGAATTGGTCGTAGTTGTCGAAGTTGATGATGGCGATTTTGAGGCGGGTGGAAGTGGGGTCCGAGTCGGAGTCGGAGTCGGAGAAATGGGTGGTTGTCGGGTGGTTGATGGGTTGGTTTTGGTGAGTGGAGGAAATGCAGAGTGAGGTAGGTGGGTGGTGGGAGAAGAGAGGAGAGTGGAGAGGGGTGGTGGTTTAGGAGGAGAGAGGAGGCGGTGAGTGTGGAGGTGGAGGTGGTGGTGGCGGGTGGGAAGAGAAAGCATTGTTAACACGTTGTCGCAGTGGGCGCTGGTCTCCTTCCTCCAACTGAGAGAGTTGCGTTCATTGCTTTTTTCACAATGCCTTTTTTTTTTTAAAATGTTTTATAATGCTTTTTAATCATCGATTTGTTGTTGTTTAATGTTGCCATAATTTCTTCAATGATTGATGACCCTTTTTTTAAATGAGGTTGTGGTGAGCTGGCCATGTTGACCAATTAGGTTCTTTGGTCGAATTGTGAACAAATTTTAAAAGGACTCAGATCGTAACAACTTAAATACAAAATTTCTTGTTATAAGATGATGTATGTTAGCATAAGAGTTTTCTGTTAATTATATGTTTCGGGTTATTACGATGCAAAATTTCTTGTTATAAGATGATATATGTTAGCATGACAGTTTTCTATTAGTATATGTTTTGGGTGTAGGGTTAGAATTAGATACATCGATTTATATTTTTTGTATTCTAATTTGATGGATGAAAATGTTTTGACAAGAGAATGAATTGAGTATTAAATCAAAATTATTTTATTAAACAGACATTATATATAAATATGTAAGTACAAGTATAAACAATCGAAATATAAATATACAGATTAAAGAATAAAGAGAGAAAATTAAGACTAAAGATTATGACGATTTGGTCAAATATGTGCTTACATTCACTCCACTAAGCTCCTTCAAACTTGAATCTCTTTCATTTTTTTTCCAAATGGCTTTATGTGTCAACTATATAATTTATAAATACAAATGGTGATCTCATACACTAAATACTAAATCTAAATAACTTCAAAAAGAAAAATCTAATTTCTAAATATAGAGAATCTTTCGAATGAATAACTCAGTTTACACTACAATTTTACAGTTGGCTACAATAAAAATGATTGGAATTACAAAGCAATAATTCTTGGAGAGTATATAAGAAGGATAATTACAATAGATTTGGCTTAAAAGATTCAAAAGCTTAGTTTCGTAGCCAAAGACATCTTAGAACTCAATGAAAAATCAAAGTGGAACCTTAGAGCACTTGAATAAGGGTTTTAAGAGTCCATTTAGCATTGAGCCGGGCTTTGCGTTTATAGAGAAATTTCAGGAAATGACCGTTCAGAAACTAATCATTGTCTGACAATGGTTTGCGGAGCTAACCGATTTCTTCTCTTCTCAAATTGGTAATTATATAAAAAAAAAAGTAAAAAAAAAAACAAAACAAAAACCCAAAAAAAAAAAAACAAAACAAAAAGAGAACAAAAAACAACAGTACAGGACAGAAAGTGGAGCAGTGGAAACGATTTATTTGTTAGGGCAAGTCTTTTCAAGGGTTTTGAGTTGTGAAAATGCAATCATTCGTGGGGTGATGTTTGGGGCATCTGCGCGTAGAATATTTTCTCACTAAATCCAAAGCCCTGATCCACCAGCATTTTTATTTTCGCAAGCCACATGAGTTCCTATCCTATGGCAGGGCATCAAGACACCCAGACACCAAGAATCATGGAGCAACTGCAGTTGCACTACTAAATTACACTTTCACAACAATACAACACAACACGTTAGGATCACGATTCACTCCAAATTTTAAATTATAATAATACCTCAATAGAGAGACTACAGAGCACAATTCTACCCCAAACACAAATACCAATGGATACCCACAGCTTAACAATTGTCAGGGCATTTAGGGACTAGCTTACAATTACAGGTGAAATATCAAGACGAAATACATGTACCCTACCGACATATTTCTTTAAATTAATTATGGTATGCATTAATAATTTTTTTAAATTACTTAATAAAATAACACCATTTGCCCTTGTGGCCAGATCCCATCTGGAACAATAAAAAAATTGGATCATAGAATAATATAATATTGCAAAAACAGCGAATAAATGTGCAAGACACAAACAAAAGCAAGGGACATAATGAACACTTCTTATACCTAAAAATAAAGAAACTTTAAGATAAATGCAGCAGTTCAAACTCTTCACTAGGTTGTCCTTTATCATCATTATCAGCCTCTTGAAAGGGAAAATTTTCTCCGCCGGTTCAACCTTTAGCAATTCAATTTCAAGGTTAATGTCAACTAGCGACTAAGTATACATTCAGAGGAGAATACATACGAAAATAGCGAGCTGAAACACAGGTTTTTTTGGACCATCATCCATTGTCATTTGTCAAACTCCTCTAATTCCATATCTTGAAAAGCAAGCCACCGTGTGTGGCAAAGAAGGGAGCAAAAACAAGTGATTCCACTGCCATAAGCTTGATGAGTATGTTCAGAGAAGGTCCAGATGTGTCCTTCAAAGGATCACCAATTGTGTCACCGATAACTGCAGCCTTGTGTGGGTCTGATCCTTTAGGGCCAAGGGTTCTAGCATGCTCTGAAGCACCAGCCTATAGCCCCATGAAAATATTATGAATGTAAGCCACAATACATAAACAGAAGTTTTAAGCAATCATACAAGAAAAGATAGTATAGCAGTGTTAAATATATACCTCAATGTACTTCTTGGCATTATCCCAGGCACCACCAGTGTTTGATGCAGAGATAGCAATCTGTACATGTCAAAAGAAAATATGCATAAGAGAAACTATTATAGCAGATCTGATGGTTGTGACTACCGTGTCACATGCACAAATACCATCATAACTCATATTCTAAATCAAAAAGTCATACTATTTATGTCACCTAATGTCGAGAGCAGTATGTGATTATTTTAGGTTTTACCTGAACACCTGAGACAAGGGAACCAGCAAGGACACCGGAGAGAGTTTCCACACCGAAGAAGATTCCAACAATAAGGGGTGTGAGCATGACAAGAGCACCAGGGGGAATCATCTCCTTGATAGATGCATCGGTGGAGATCTTAACACAGGTAGCATAATCGGGTTTAGCAGTGCC
The DNA here is from genome assembly GCA_019925255.1 of Litchi chinensis. Taxonomy (NCBI): domain Eukaryota; kingdom Viridiplantae; phylum Streptophyta; class Magnoliopsida; order Sapindales; family Sapindaceae; genus Litchi; species Litchi chinensis. The sequence goes on from CM034461.1 coordinate 44,738,320, forward strand.
CTCCATGAGACCAGGGATTGTGTTGAATTGCCTGCGCACTTCCTCAACCATCTTGAGAGCTGCACTTCCCACACTCTTCATTGTCATAGCAGAGAACCAGTATGGCAACATAGCACCAACAATCAAACCAATGAAAACTTTAGGAGTTAAGACATCGACTGTTGAAATAGATGCACGGCTCACAAAGGCTCCAAAGAGAGCTAGGGACACAAGAGCTGCAGAACCGATGGCAAAACCCTGGAGAAACAAGCATAAAATTAGTGCTTCTGGATGAAGATCTAATTCTCTTTGATCCATATAATTTTTTTTTTAAAAATTGTAAACATGTCAGTGTGTTTTATATTTTTCCAAAAATCTATTTTCTTCTTTCCAGAGTAGGTACAGGAAGTGAAGAAAAACATGCTTTCAGACTATTGCTACAAATTCCCTATGGCCTCAAAGAGAAAGAACGCACTTGAAACTACACTATAGACTTTTTGAAAAGACAATTTGGGCCTGTTTGGCATAGCTTCCAAAAGCTGACTTTTGGCTTTTGGAAGTAAAACGCAGCTTGTGGAAGTGTTTGTGTGTACTTCCAAAAATAGCTTCGGACTTCTAAAAGCTCTTCCATCAAAAGCCCAGTTTACTAGCTTCTTCAAGAAAAGCTTCCTACAAAACAAGGAATGTTGTTTTACCATTTCAATGAATTTTTTATATTGATAATTTTATCTTTTTCTCCAACAATAATAAATCCAAAATTCCAAGAGCTCTTTTGCTTTTGAAATACATTATCCATACAGCAATGAAAAAGATTCGACTTTTACTTAACTTCTTCTACTGATAAAAGCCAAAAGTAAAAACTATCACAAACGAGACCAAAGGCATGTGAAGTGGTCACAATTTTACCATTTCTAAACGGCAAATATAAAAGAATATATACCCATATTGAAGCCAATACTCCAATTAACTTCCAAGAAGGTTCTCTATTTTCAGTGCATAAAATCGAAGGATCAGACAAAAAGAGAGAGAGAGAGAGAGAGAGAGAGAGAGAGAGAGAGACATTATAGGAGCAGGAAGCCTAATTCTCTGCTGCATGCCATAAAAGAACAGATAAATTCACATTTCATCAAGTAATGAAAAAGCAGGTGATATATGGCATGTCAAATGATATTGAACAAAGCATAAGTAAAGAATTTACAACCTTTCCAATAGCAGCAGTGGTGTTTCCTGCAGCATCAAGAGCATCAGTTCTCTCTCGGATTCTGTGGCTCATGCCTGCCATCTCAGCAATGCCTCCAGCATTATCACTGATAGGACCATAAGCATCAATGGCCAGTCCAGTAGCTATGGTGCTTAGCATTCCAAGGGCGGCAACAGCAATACCATACATAGCAGCAAAACTGAAACTAACAAAAATACTGACTGCAATGGCAAAAATAGGAATAATAACAGATTTGTATCCCAAAGCAAGGCCAAAAATAACATTAGTGGCAGCTCCAGTTCGGCAGGAATCAGCAACATCTTGGACAGGGCTGCAACATAAGGCATAGATAGATACATGATTATAAGGAAAAGAAATAAAGAGGCAAGTATACTGCTATGGAAAACTAATTACCTGTATGCATTGCTAGTATAGTACTCAGTCACAAACCCAATAATAAGCCCAGCCCAAAGACCAACAGCAACACATAAAAAGAGTTGCCTGCCAACCCAATTCAATGACAATATAATCAAATCAATAACTTTACACACAAACGCCCATTTAATGCAAAACATTAATCACAAAAAAACAGATGATTCATGACGTAAGTCTTCACATAAGAGAAAGAAGCAATGTGGAGCTTACCAGCTCTTTACATCTTTCTGGGTTCCAAAATTGAAGATGGTGAAGGAAGACGGAAGAGCAATCCAACTAGCAATTGCAATTCCAATAGTCATAAGAACGGTGGAGATAATGAGTTGCCTCTTCAAGGATGGCTCAATTTCCTTGACAGCCTTGATCTCAAAGAATTCAGTTGCAAATAAAGTGGTGATCAAACAAACAATGATACCCACAGAACTGATGATCAGAGGATACAACATCGCTGTAAACTCATGATTGATTCCAAATGAGGAGATAGAAGCAACCACTAGGGCAGCACAAGATGACTCGGCATATGAGCCAAAAAGGTCAGATCCCATACCAGCAATGTCTCCAACATTATCACCAACATTGTCAGCAATCACCTGAAAGTATTAAACAAAATTGATTAAAAAATAAAGAATAAAACTAATTCATCTTAACAAATATTCTCTAAGATCTTCAAAAGCATTGTGTTCCTTACAGCTGGGTTTCTAGGATCATCCTCAGGAATGTTCCTCTCAACCTTGCCCACAAGATCAGCACCAACATCAGCAGCTTTAGTGTAGATACCTCCACCAACTCTGCCAAACAGAGCCATGGAGGAACCTCCAAGACCATAACCAGTAATAGACTCAAAAAGGCCAGACCAGTCATCACCATAGTACAACTTGAATAGGTTGATGGCAATGTAAAGAACTAGAAGACCATTTGCAGCAAGGAGAAAACCCATGACCGCACCAGATCTAAATGCAGTGATAAAAGCCTTCCCAACACCCTTTCTTGCCTCCAGAGTGGTTCTTGCATTTGCATAGGTAGCAATTTTCATGCCAAGGAAGCCAGAAACCACTGAAGTGAAGGCACCCAGCAAGAAGGATACAGTGCTGAAGACAGCAGTGGCAAGAGCAGGCTTGCATGTCTTCGATGGATCATATGTGCAAGGCTGGCTCTTTGTGCTGAAGCTCTCAACAGAACCCAGGAAAATGAAGATCAAGATTGCAAAAGCAGCCATGAAAATACCAACATATTGATATTCAGTGAAGAGGAATGAGGTTGCCCCTGTCGCATCAACAAAACAAAACCTCAGTAAAATGATAGAATCAATCCATTAAACACTTAATAGGATATTATATGCAAAGTACTAGAAACAACTTTTTTATGATAACTGGTATTGACATTCTTATATGCATAAGCTGGACTTTCTTCACATGCATTACATGTAATTATTGTTATTACAAGGTGCTTCTACTGACTAATGACATTAAAATAAACCAAAAAAATAATAATAATAATAATAATTCCATGTTTTATATAATGCTTCTTAACTCTTCTTTTATTCTTTATTTTCTTTAAAAAAAATAAAAATAGTTGTTCTTTTATCAAAAAAATACAAATTCATTATTGAAAAATAGTTATTCTTTGTCCATACAATAATTTGATTTCAATATCCAAATCTCCATCACTTTACCAACAAAATGCACATAAAAACTTCCCTTATTTATAACATCATTAGCACACATGGCCTACAAACAAAAGACCAAGAACCCATAAAGTAACGGGCCCAACTAATATATCAAGATCTAGATACAGGATCATCTAAAGATCATTTTCAATATCATTCACTTTTAAGCTTATTATAAAGTGAAATCAAATTATACATGCTAGTCACTCTTTCTCTGCAAATAATTAGGCCCCCTTGAGGCTAATGAATAAATAATAAATACCCATACAAGGTACTACTAATGATAGGTCAAACTTTATCTCAAACAAACCCTCACATGGAAACAAAATCCTAATACATATGGTAGGCTCCGGCGTTCCACCCACACACACACCCTATACCATATACAAACAGAATATCTCACGAATCATCAAATTAATTAAATTGCAGTCAAAGTTAAGTACTGTCCATGTGCTGGATTTAAAAAATCATTATAGTTCCAAAACAAAACCATATAAATAGATACTGGATCTCAATAACATTTTTTTTTTCTATTGTTCACATGCAATACATATTATATAAGACAGCGAACCAAGTCAATCTTGATAACAAGATATGGCAATAAAATAAATACGTGGACCCAGAATCCAGGATCAACCACCACCTAAATCTGAGACACACATAATTGTGACACGTATCGCATATTATATTGATTAAATCACCATTTTAAACTTCGCAGTTCAAATACGCGCTGTATTAAAAAAAAAAGAAAGAAAAATATATATTCAGTATTTTATGGGAGTAAATAAAGGGAAAAAATCATTTTTTTCAGAGACTAATTGAAACTCAAACACAAGAACAAAAATCGCAAATATACGACGACAAACACAAAACAAAAAGATTGAAAATCAAAACTTTAACGAGAGAAACCGCACAAATCACTAGAACAAACGACGAGATCTAACCGTAGAAAAACATATGAAGGTACAGAAAAGGACCTTCGGAGATGGCGCTCTGGATTTCGGCGCACTTGAGGACGACGTTGTGGTCGTTGAGGCCTTCCTCTTCTTCAATGAGATAGTCGCTGTAACCGTTCTTGCCACCGCCGGCGGAGGAGTTGCCGGCAGCGTCTCTGGCCGGAGAGAGCTTGACTTTGGAGACGAGTAGCCACTGGAGGAGAGAGAAGACGATTCCGACGACGGCGCAGACCGGAATCAGAATCTCGGCGCCGAGATCTGAGAGTATCGTGGCACCCATACTCGCTACCAGCAACACCAACAGCAAAATCTAAAAAACAAACAAAAAAGATGAATGGGCGAGAGAGAGAGAGGATCACAATAGAATGAGGGCTTTGTGCGAAGTTGGTGGTGTTTATATATAGATAAGTGATAGAGTGCGTGTGGTGTGAAACACTAAATATATACATATATATATATTCTTAAATAAAATTAAATAAAGAGTAATACAGAGTTTATCTATGCGATGTGGTGTGTAAGATATTTGGACTTCATATAATAATCTCACCGGATCATGACAACTCATATTTATATCATTATAATATAGATTTGATCAAATATTTAGGAATTTTGACATTATTTTTAATATCAAGGTTCTCAGATGTCCAAATAATGATATATGAGTTATCAAAATCTTATAAATTATAAAATTATTTAATAATTAATACGATATTAATCATTTTCACGAAATATGTGAAAAATATATCATTGCTCTGGAATAAAATAATGATGATATTAATATACGGTAAATAAAATGAATTTTGTTTTCTTAAAATGGGAGAGAAGAAAATGGAAGTGCTAGAGCAGTGACAGATGGGATTGGTTGGGCACACGCTGGATTCATTGGAAAATGTCTAATGGTGGGTTAAATTTTGAATTATCAGTCAAAGATTAACTTAATATTGTTATTTGTTGATGTAAAATTAGAAAATTTACACCTGGGCTGAGAGATTTTTTTGTAATTTTTATTGGATCTTAACTGATTATTGTTTATGCACTAGCCATACACATGATAAGTGCGAACAACTCATGAGTCGTTTGTCATTTTATAATATAAATGTGAGTTAGACAAGTAGAAGAATAATTGATGATTTGAAGAAATTATAGTTATCATTAGTTCAAAACATTGTGTTATGTTATAATAAATTAATAATAAAATATATCTTGCTTAATTCTGTCTACAATCTCTTTAAAAAAAAGACTCCGTTTACAATCTTTTTTATTTTTTTGAACTAAATTCCGTTTACAATCTAACCATTGGAAATTTTAAAATTTTATATCCATCTTCACTCAGTAGTGCCACTCAACTTGGGCACCATTTGGGATATAATAGTCAAAATAAGAGTTGGATAAGTTAATATTTTTGTTGCAGCATATAATGGGTTACTAACAAAATAAAGAGTGTGACACCTAGAATTTAATTTGTACTCACCCGCACATATTCAATCATAATTCAAGTTTTGTTACTATACTACTCTGTTTACATTTGTATTTAGTCTGAGTCTGACCAAAACATGTGAGGAGTTTTTTTTTTTTTTTTTTTTCTAATGCTATAGAAGTAAATTGGCGGATTAACCCATGACCATTAATGTTTTATCACATTATAATTAAAAAAATGAAATTAATATTCCAAGTACAATTATAAGATATAAATGCCTTCTTGAAATTTTTAAATTGAATAATGCTCTATTGATAATTTATCAAAATGATATATCTTATAAGGTGTCTACAATAAATAAATTGTGAAATAATTAAAAGGCATGTATTCAATCTATAATTTATTATAATTTATAATATTTTTAAAAGTTTGAATGCATTCAGTCTATATTTAAAATTGAAATCTAAATATATTCAATTCAAATCTGTATGAAATTCATTAAACTTTAGATGTATTCAATTCATATTTATATGAAATCCGATAAAATTTAATTGTATTTAATTCAAATTTATATGAATCCAATAAAATCTAAGTGTAGTAAAAAAGTTATCGACTTTATAAATTTCATTTAAGCGATGAATTTGAATGAATTTTAAAGTGATTTAAAAAAAAAAAAAACTTATAACAAATCTTAAAGAGTTGTATTCGACTTATGAGTTTATTAAAATTCAAATGATTTTAAACTTTTGGTGTATTCAATTCATATTTATATGAAATCCGATAAAATTTGATTGTATTTAATTCAAATTTATATGAATCCAATAAAATCTAAGTGTAGTAAAAAAGTTATCGACTTTATAAATTTCGTTTAAGTGACGAATTTGAATGAATTTTAAAGTGATTTTTATAAAGAAAAAAAACTTATAACAAATCTTAAAGAGTTGTATTCAACTTATGAGTTTATTAAAATTCAAATGATTTTAAAAATATAGGTATATTCAATCTAGACTTTTTATAAGTTTATTAAAATTTATGTATATTCAATCAAGATCTGTAAGCATTCTAATAAAATTTTGATGTATTCAATTCAGATTTTTCAAAATTTTAAATAAATCTAGATGTATTAAAAAAATTAATGATTTGGTATAATTAAATTTTAATAAATTTTGATAATTTTTTTAACTCTGGGTATAAATAAAAATGCTCATTTGAAATCTTGTCCTACCCCCAAATTTTCCTAGATTTCATACTTTTTTTTCTTGGATCAAACTCACACATTACCCTTTTATGGTGGTGAATTGAATGCATGTTTTGTAATCTTTTTCTCTTACATATTTAATTGTTGTTTTCTTCCATATTCAATTGTTGGTAAAATCTCCAAAACCCGAATAGGTCCTCAATAGAACCCCATCATATTATATGACAAAATTGAGGTCAAAATTGAACAAAAATTATAATAAAAGAAGCACAACCAGAAAATAGATTTGTGTATATAATCAAATCGACTTATTTAGTTTACAAAATAATAACTGAATTAAAAAAAATTAGATAAAAATACTGCAACAGGTTAAACAAGCATGAGAGAGAGAGAGAGCGAGGGAGCGAAGACATGAATAGAATCATAAAATAAAAGTTTGTTTTTTTGGGAAAATCCGGAGATTTTGAAGTGGTTGTGTATGTGTTGGGTTGCGTTTGGCAATAGAGAAAAAAAAAAGCTAACTAATTTGGGTAAACCAAAGAAGATAAGTTTTTGGTTGTTGCCAAAAGCAAACAGAAATTTAGATTTTTGTTTAAAAAAGAAAAAAAAAACATGATGGACTATAATTCGAACAAAATCTTATGAAAACTATGAAATCAATCAAACTCTATTGTTTAAAAAAACTCCAATATACTCCACTAAAATCTAAATTGAATGCACATTCCTTAGTAAATAATGTAGTATCTAATCACTCATGTGCTTAAATATTTTGTTATAGACAAATATGTTGTCAACAGACTCAACACCATATAAAATCATAAGATAATGAATAATGTTACATATTAAAATATATATATATTCAAATTTATTATTCAATAATATGATAAGTTTATGTATAACTATCATATAATTTTAAGATTAATATGATAGTCACAGATAACTTTGTCACATCATTCAAAGAAAAATTTTAAGTAAATATTTGAAAAACGTAACATTATTCTAAGGTAATATAGTGAATGACGTGGTGTTAACTTCTCAATTACCAAATTATTTGGAAGCTGTTTGATTTTTTTCCTAATAAATCATATCTCCATTTAAGTGTTAATTTAAGTGATTTTAATTTACTTGTTTTTTCACATATATATTAATTTAAGTTTTAAAAAATATTTTATTTAAAAAGTCAAAATTTCTCGTATATACCTCAATGAAAAACAATTTTATCAATAAATACACATTGGTTTCCGAAATTAACGTTTTATTTTATATTATTACCAAGATATCCCTGTCCCAAAAAAGGATGCAGGAGGATGACCATTCTCCTTTTTTGTCTAATTTTTATTATTTTCTTAAATACTATTTTTTAAAAAGAAATAAATAGTAAATTTACTACTTTTAATTGAATTAAATAAGTACAGTTTAAATTATACTTATGAAATTAAGTTTAATTGAGTATTAAATGATATTTGAATTTTGTTTAATAAAATGGTAATGAAAGGTTAGAAAGGCAAAAAGAGACTCATCCTAAAATATCAATAAGCCATCTCAGAAGTGAAAAATAAACAAATTATAAAATATTAAATATGAAGTCTTATTCAAATATTACTTAAATCAAATGATAATAAGATTTAAGACTAAAAAATATGCATCGCCTTAGAGCATCTCCAATGCTATTAAGTATTTATTAGTTTTTATCAGTGACCCATCAATATATATATTTTTAATATGGATCCACTTTGATAAAAATATATATATTTATATGTATAGAAATGTATATTTTTATCTTCAATGCAATTATCTAAAATAAATTATGTATATACTTTTAACCAATCACTAAAAAATATATGTCACACTCTTTTACTTTTTAGAGTATCTCCAATGCTATTATATTTTTTAGTTTCTAGACACATCAATATATATATATATATTAATATGGATTCACTTTGGTTAAAAAATATATAGAGATGCATATTTTCATCTTCAATACAATTATCAAAAACAAAATATGCTAATATAGAAATGCATATTTAGTTTTTGATAATTGTATTGAAGATGAAAATATATTAATTATTATAAAATATGTGTTAAACCCTCTTACCTTTTATATTTTATAAGAGGAAAAAGAATAAATCAAATTTTCATATTTTTAATTGATTAAAAATTTTCAAAAATCATAGATAGCATTTCTATAAGGGTTTCTCAATTAAGAAACTCATCTCCATATTCTTTAAATTTTGTACCATCTCAACTTGATATTTGAGTTAAATAATTATATTACGAAGGGCTGTAATATTTATTTATTCTATGTAAGAAGAAATTCAATTTAAATAGATAATTACATTAGAGATGCTATTAAAAAAACTTAATATTACTCTTTTCATTACAGACAAAAGTTATTCTGCATTTTCCAGTTGAACAAAGAATGTGGCTGTAAATCTCTCATATACACAAATCTACTATAAAATTACATGTAAAAATAAAACTTAACATATGTTTGCCAAATTATACCATTAGCTATAATCATCTCAAACAACCGCATATGCAGCCTATGAAATGTGACACCATACATGGCATCTCCATAAACGTCCACATCGCCTGTACGTCAACCAGCAGCCAAGTTGAGAATGGGTACACCAATCTTACAATCAAAATTAAATAATTTGCCAAACAAAAAAATAATCATTATATATCAAGGTAGGCCCGATCATTTTCTTTTATTGTAACCGCAAGGCAACCCAACAAACAGATATTTTGTTGAAGCAATGCCTTTCCTTGATGAGGAAAATTCCTCATCGTAGACAACGACAACACCACCGAAAACGACATCGTAACAGAAAAAATTTCACGCTCTTTAATATTCTTTATACGCAAATCGACATAAAACGTAAAGATTATATTTGGTTTAAAAATTAATTAGAATCAAAATTTATACACTAAATTTTAAAATTAAGGATAAACTTGGAGAAGATTACCTTACTGGGAGCTGACGTGTCAATTGTTCGGATAACTATCAAGGGACGTGATTTACACGCTATGCATCTCTGCCCGAAAGCCGAATCTGGCTTTTTCTTTTTTTCTCTTTTTTTTTTTCCTTTTTTTTAAATAAAAGCTTTTTAATTTTTTTAGGGGATTCCTTCTTTTTATGTTTTGTGTAAAGTTGTAGAATTGTGATTGGTTGGGGGTTTCTTTTCTGGGTGAAATTCATGATGTACCTAATTTAGGGGATCGTGAGGTTTGGCCAATCAATGATTTAAATTGGAAGATCAGGACCGTCCAACCCAAAAGCCCAAAATCTCAACAGCCAAGACGGGGTAGAAGGAGCATATAATAAAAGGACCCCACATCTAGAATAATATAAACTTCGGTTGTGCTATAACTTCATTAGTGCCTAACAACGGCTCTTATCTGATTTGCGAACTCCTCTTTACCAGCTAAGCTTTGTGTATATTATACACACACACACACACACACATATATATATATAAGACCAATTACTTTTTAATAAATAGTTGAGAAATACTTAATGCATTTTTTTTAAAATATTATTTTATCGAGAAGAATGATTCAAATTCGTGATCTATTATAAATATGGACTTATCACTAGATCTATTGTTATTGTTTTACATTTTTGTAATATAGTATTGATTGAATAAACTGTTTATTGAGATTTATTAAAATCAAATACCATATATAACCTAGGGACAAAGTTAAGATATTTCCTTCTTCAAAAAAAAAAAAAAAGTTAAGATATTTCCACTTATTACTAAATATGCACAACATTGGTAGTAAAATGGGGCCGAGCACGTATCCATATATCTAAGTTAAGTACACTTGCAAGTAAAAGTGATGGTTGTACAAAGTACCGAAATCTCAATAGATAAAATGTTTACCTCACATATTATCAATAATGTTATATATACCAACTCATATCTCTGACTACACTTATCAAAAATATTATTTAAATGATGTGTTAAGATTATTTATAATTTTGAGATAATTTATTAATGATGTGGTAATTACATATAAGTTTATCACATAATTTGACTAATAAATTCTGACAAATTTTAGAATAGTGTAACATTACTCTATCATTATTTTTATTAATAACGTAATAAAGATTTAACTATCTTACTCAATAACTAATTTTATCCATAAATTGTAGTCCTTAAAGTTGGATAAGGTAGTCAAACTCATATTAGTCAAACTCATGTGATAGATATATTCAGGTTCAATTATTTAATGTATCTTTCCCTTACATGTATAATTGGAGTTCAGTCTATGAATGATATCGAGTGTTATTATACATATTAATTAATATGCATAAGGAGTTTCTTCTTTTATCATCGAAATAAGGTTTTTTTTTTTTTTTTTTTTGAGACAAATAGAAATAAGTTTATTTTGATATTAAGAAAAATGGTTTTCATACCATATTTAAACTTAATATACCTCAATAAATTTTTAACTATTAGTATCCTTTATTAGATTGTAATTATCCTTAAAAAAGCAAGTAATATGCATATATTACATCAATAATTAGTATCTAGATTAGGAAGGATAAGATTGTCGAATAGTGTACTGCATTACTTCAGAGATAAGGTATTGATAAATTTAAGGAACAAGTTGAAAGGGTCGAGCGGCCATCCCGTGTCCATAAATATGTTTACAATAAATCAGAAAATAAAGCAAAGAAAAGTAATATTAATTGAGCAGAGAAAATCAGAGGAATATAACAAACTGTGATATGTCGTGACAGAATTAAAGAGGATGAGACAAGACAAATAATATATATAAGATTTGCAGATTACAGTGAACGTTTGAGAATGGGCTGTCAAGGCTTCCTGGTCACCGCTCTGCTCACGGTGGCCCCCCACCAGCCGATCTCCACGTGTTTATTGTCCAAGCCGTTCCCAGATCTCACCTTCCAGATTGTGGTTTTCCTCTGTCACAACCTTTTTTTTTTTAAAAAAAAAAAAAAAATTGAAAAATAATTCATTCAGGCTGCGTTTGACAACTGAGAAATGCATCGGTTTTGGAAAAAAAAATTTCTCAAACATAAAATTTTTTCTCAAACCTTAAATACTTGTATTTAGAACTTATTTGAATGAAAAATTTTCATCTAAAACTATAGATCTCATCTAAAAATTCTCACATCAGTGAGACTCCAAACCCACTACTACCAGTGAGTTTTGAAATCCCACTATTATTATTGGATTTTGAAATTCAATTGATGTGAGATTTTAAAATTTATTTTAATTTTATTTGTTAAAAATAAATAATTTGTTATGATATTAGTGATATCGAATAATTACAAATTTATTTTATAGTTTAATATACTTTATAGATTTAAAATTCATTAAAAATAATTTTTTATTCTTATTTACTTAACTTTTAAATCTTTTTTTTGTGTTTATGTTAAATATATTAAAGATTATTGATTATATTTTATTTAAAATTCAATTTATATAAATATTATATTAATTTAATCAAATCTGATACAATCTAATCTCAATTATATCAAACATTATATGATAGTAATTTAATCTTAACCAATTTTATCTCATCTCATTCTATTAAATTCTATCTCATCTCGTTTTAACGACGTGACCTATGTTCTTATTTCTTTAATGTAGTTTTTTCAATTGGTATCGGAGGTTCATTGTTTGGTGATTTTTTGGCATAGGATGTAATGTTACACTTCCATAAGATTGAGAAAAAAATGCTTCTTATTATTACACAGACACTGGTCAGTTCTTATGTCAATAACGTGACAATTAATTTATAATTTGTTTTGCACCATTAATTTATATGTTTTTATTATCTGTCATTCGTTTGACTTGCTGACCTTTGATGGTTATTGATTTGTACATCTGAATGGTATTACACCGCTAATTTGTAACTACAATTATAATTTACTATATTTGATGATATTTTATTGACAAGTGTACTATCACCTCTTAAATTACAATTATCATTTGTTTAAAATTAATGTTTCTCTATATGAGATACTCTTAAAATGGAGAGCTATCGAAGTACCTATTTTTATAACTGGAAGATAAATTCTATCTATTTTCAAAATCATAATAATGTGTTTTATTTTTTTGTTGATTATATCTAATTTTCTGTTAAAGGCCACAATAAAACCAAACTAATACTGAATTTTTCCAATAGTTTTGTGGAACGTCAATATAAATGGCATCATGATAATCTAGATTGTTATAGAAATTTAATCACGGCAAGGCAAGATTGAACTCCAAAATAAATTTTGGAGGGCACTCAATCAATTAAGGTTCGAGTTAAAATCAATTAGAGTATAATTACTTCGGCTGAAAATGAAATTTAGCACTTTCTACTTTACAAAAAATATCTTATAATATCTAGTATACAATCAAGTCATGTTGTGATTTAAGTTGATGAATATGACCGTCACTTTTCAATTTCTTCATGACATTGTGGTTTGACTATTTCTTTTGATTTTTTTCCTAAATAGTCTTTTTTTTGGAAGATTTTTTCCTAAATAGTTAAAGCCCACTAATATGAGATAAAATAATTCATTAAGCTTCAATAATGCAACGTTCTAGAAAATCACTTGCATTGATCATTCTCTCATTGGCTGTATGTATTATATAATCACACATTATGGTTGGTTTCATTAAATTTACACTTACTAGTATTGCCTTACATTAAACACGCGAACCATAATAATAATAATGCCTTCAAAATATTCAAATTCTACCAAGTTAAATTTTTTTAGTTCTAACATTTAATGAATGAAGTTGGCATGTGGTAAGATCTTCACACTTATATCTTGAAACTCATGAATTTAAGACTTCAAGTCATATCTCCTCTTCAAACCCTGATTTTATTATAAATTACAAAATAAAATAAAATAAAAAATCTTATTTAAAAATTAACTTTTAATTTGTGTGAAGTCTTGGATAATTATCAAATGATTATCATTCGGTTTTTGTAATGATAGCATGGTGGAATCATCATTTACCCGTCAATAAAGTATTGGAATAAATTTGAAATGGCTTTTAATTTGAATGTTTGGGTTAAGGAATAAAGAGGCGCTCAAAAATGTTTAAAATTTTTTTTTTAAAAAAAAGGTGAAAGTTAAAGACGAGTAGGAGAAGATAAGTTGGAGTTGAAAATAAAAAGTTATCGCTGGAGGAACAACAAACAGTTGAAAAAGAGAGTATAAGGAATCCCAAAAGAGAAATCGACAATGATGTGAGAATTTAAACTTCTAAGGAAAAGTAGCTAGTGGAATAGAAACAGTGAAGAAGATTTAGGATTAGGTGCTTTTTAGGACACCATGTTTTGTGTTTTTATAATGTTTAAAGTATGCAAGGTGCTTGGAACTTAGTTGCTAGTGCTTTGCTGATGTTATACCATTCGCACACAGTCACAAGCGTCACAACTCATCGCAGGTCACGGACTCACCTCTCTCTCACACGGGTATATGTTGTTAATTGTTATTGTGGTCCGTTTTTGTCCGTGTTCTGTTTTGGTACAGGAAAGTACTTCTAGCGTGTTCTGTTTGGCCCAGCCCACAAACGAATTCGGGAAATCTTAGTATTATTTCTTGCTTCTCATTAATAAACCGAAGCACTTTGATCTTACTTTTAGCTTCTTAATGACAATTAAAGCCCATAATTGATAAGTTTGATCATTTAAATATCTTTAGATTTTACTTAATTGATATTTGATTTTACTTATATTTTATATTTCTCTTATATTTTATTAGGTCTTTTTACTTTTTTTTTTCTAACATATATATATTTATAATACGAAGTTTGCGGGTTAAGATTTATCATATTTCTTCTAACTAGATACATATATATTTTTTCAATTTATAAAATGTTTATGTACCATGGAAGTTCATTTAAAAAAATCATTCTAACTCAACTCGAGATATATTCTGGCAACTTCTCTGACAGTTAAACGTATAGTTGGTTAGCATCTTTTGATGTCAATAAAGGGGTCTAATAAATTTTGTAAAACTTGATACTTATATGGAAATTGAAACTTAATCTTCAAAAAAAGAATCTTAATTAAATTTAAAAACAAACCATGTAAATCAATAAAGAAAACTTAAAAACTTACGCTTCTCGCATAATTTAGGATTATGTTGATTAGCATTTTTTAGTGTAACCTAGTCATGCCCACTCCTTCAAAAGCTAACCGATGCTGAACTATTACACTATGACTTTTGTACACAAAGTGCCTATAATCCTACGTTTGGTTTGGAGTCTTTTGTCTTTGGACCAGCCCACCAATGAATTCGGGCAACCACTTCCTGCATCTTGATGACAAAAAAAGCCTACCCAAAGCAATTTGCACTTTTTTTTTTGTTTATAATTTGGAATTTAAGAGAGAATATAATTCCAACAACTGATGGACGCAAAGGATATAAAATTGAGGGATATAAAATTGAGTCAAGCCCGTCCTCTCCACTTCGATCCTAGTTAGTAAGCCCAGATCACAAAAGAGTATAATATTATGCTCTCAGCAAAGAAATCCTTCATCTTCCTTCCCAATCACATTTTTCTTCCTATTTATATGTTTCAACCTTCTTCGTCTTCCTCACCTCTAGACCTAGAAATCCCCGAATTTTTAGAACTTCTCGGATCTAATTTCCCTAGAGATCGAGTCAAAGAATTAATATTTTCCTACCAGTATAATTATGTATTATTTTAATTTACTATGTATACATTGGTTAGATTTCATTAAGATAAATTTAAAAAATAAAAGGCCCACAACGTGATATTTTTTAATAGAATATTCCTTATATAAATAAAGTTGCGGGATGAAGTCATTTCTTAAAGAAAATAAAAAGAAAAAGTTGTGGAATGAAAATTGAAAAGTCATCTTCTTGAAACTCTAAATTATCATAAACTCTCACATTATCCTTTCATCTCTGTAACCATACCAAACATGCTTAGTAGTAAACACAAAACAGGATACATGTGGATGGCAACTGAAATACTGAATTAAGTGAAAGCATAAGAACTTTTGTATAATGTTATATAAAATTTAATGGTGTCTGTGCTGTAAAATTACTGTGTCATGCATGCACTTTCTTTTTTTTAAAAGTCATGCATGCACATTATAAATCCATGCCATTAGTTAGGTACTAAACTGGGTCGGACCATGCACGTGTCTCGAGGATTCATACAAATAACGAATGTAGTGCACGTCGATATTATTTATTCGACTAAAAAGATCAAACGTCGTACACACTGGTCGAGGAAAGTCAATAACGACTGAGAAAAGCTGGCATTTTAAAAAATATATATTTTTGAAATTAGTAGATGACGTGTAGATTATACTATATGAAATAATGTCGTAGTTTTAGCGAAGCCACGACAAGAAACCACCCGCATCATCAAGATTAAGCTAGATTGTAAGCTTGACTTACGCACGTTTTTTTTTTCAAAAAAAAATTAAGTAAATAGCACCAAAAAGAGTTCGAGTTTGGAAAATATTATTGGAAAAATTGAATTAAGTTTTCTAACGTTTTCGCGGACTATCTGTATAAATTAATAGTTTGGATGGGAAATCTGCGAACTATTTTTTGTGAACCACTGTTTTTTTGTGGAAGTGCTAGTTTTCAAAGTCACTCTTATTTTGATGTTAGAAAAAAATGTTTTTTCTTTATTAACTTTTGAATTCATAATCAATTGAAATTAAATTTTAGTTTGTAACAAGTGCTCATCCCCAATGAAAAAAGAGAGTGAATTAAATTGTATAAAAAAGAAAATAATTATTTTCATTTTACTTTCTGACGATTTAAGAATCATCATTTCCTCCTTATTGAATCTAAAAACATTTTTTTTTTACTTATTCTTTTTAACTTGAGCTAATAATGATTCAAAGGAGGTTTTGATATTTTATAAATCATTAAGAGGGAAAATAATATTTTACTAATCGTTAAAGGAAAAAGTAAAAATAACTCAAAAAGAAATTTGAAAACCGAAATCCAAGGTTCTTTTTTTTAAAAAAAAAAATAGTAATACACATAATTTGATCGCAAGATCCACATAATCTCACTATAAATATATATTTTTTTAACGATGAAATCACAAATAAGGTATTAAATGAAATATATTCAATATAAAGATCAGTTGAATTTTAAAACAATTCAAAAGTTTATTTGTAATCAATTAGATTTACATGAATTTCATTGAAATCTACGTGCATTCAATTCGAATTTTTATAAAATTCAATCAGGTATATTTTAAAAGTTATTGATTTTTATTAATTTTGGTCGAAGTGGTGGATTTTAGAGTTAAATTCACAAGAAAAAACTTTATAACAAGCGTTACAATTTTTCCATAGATTTAATTGGATTTTATAAATAATTGTAATAAAATCAATGTGATGTTTATAAAAATGTGAATTTTATCATTAGAAAAAAAAATCCATTAAATAAACTTAAGATTGAATATAACCCCCTAAATTCTTTTCCTATAAAATTCTCCATCAAGAAATGTGTTATCCTATGAATTTTGAATAATGTTAAACTCCTCAATTTTTTTGCTCAGATGACTTAACTTGACATGTAAATTGTGAATATCCTATTAATCATTATATTATCTTATGATTTATAAAATGTTGACAACTCGCATGCCACATAATTTAAATATGAATTTGAGTAAAATATTTAAGAATCTAACATTACTCATTTATAAAATATTGATAACTCATATGTCATATCATTTGAGCAAAATATTTGAAAAGTTTAACATATTAGTATTGACCATGTTGCAATCCTACTTTATTTGTTAAAAACAAACATGGGACATCTCAAAGAAATAAGATTAACTATTCAAATCATATTTATATCGATTAAATTAGATAGATTTTCAATAGATTCCTAATCCGTTAATGGTTATATATATATTTTATTAGAAAAAACGGTGTTCAATAAAAATTTTTGCACATTCAATATTTACCTATATATGAAGATCAAAGAACATTTCTGAGATGGAAAAACAACCAAATTTTAGGCGTATTATTGATAATTTAATTTTACAGACATTCAAAACCGTATTTTCCAAACACGGAAGTAAGCATGGTATCGCTCGAATCATAAACAAGGCATAAAAAAGAAAAGCTGGTGAAGAAGAGCAGGCGACACCTGCGTCCAAGAACAGAGACAGACACGTGCCAAAAGAGTGAGGAGGTGGTGGAGACCTAAAAGAGCACCGACTCTTTCGCACGTGTTTTTGCCCACCACTGAAACATGATCGAAACTCCAGACCAAACTGCTGCTATATATCTTTCACACGCTCTCCAAAATTAAAATAAAAAAAAAGGAAGAAAAAAACGTAAAGAGGGTAGATTCCATCGAGAGCTGCTCTAACATCGCCACACCACACACACGAAGCCACAACCTTAAACCCTAGAATTTCAATCGCTTCATATTAGCCATTAATACATACCACCATTTTACTACTTTTTTTTATATACTAATTATTGTTAATTACTGTATTTCTAATAATAATAATAATAAGAAGAAGAAGAATGGGAAAGCGAAAGCGAAGTAGTGACAACACCAACACCACCAATAACAACAATCACCACCCTTCTTCTTCGGGTACGTTTTCTTTTTTCTTTTTTTTTTTTTTTTTAAATTAAATGTTTGTCAATCGATGTTTAGAAGACGTACGGATTCTGGATTTTTCGGACCAGACTGGATTGAGTTGGTGGTTTTTGTTTTGGTTTGGATTTGTTGGGAGGGTAGGGTTTGTTTGATTCTTTGTTAGTCTGTTTTTGATCGCATTTGAAAAAAGGTGGTTTCTTTTAGGTTTAGGGGTGTAGGGAATTGGTGATCGTCGTTATTTTGATGATTCCTGATGTTAAAAATGTCTTCTTTTTATGATTAGTGAAGTTGATTGTCATTTGATTTGCTTGTGAGAGTAGAGGGAAGTTATAGATGTTCGTGTTTGAGGAAGATAATTTGATTTTGGCTTGAGAATTGAAATGGAACAAGAAATGATCTTGGAGAATGATAAAAACTAAAAGATAATCAAGATTAATGAAGGGCTCAGTAAGAATTTGGCTATTTGTTTGTTTTTACAATTAGAGTTTGTTTGGTCATACTTGGTTATAATTGTTGTTGGAAAATGTTGAATGAGTCTTTGGTGATGATACGGTTCTAATTTGACTCGAATGTATACTTCTTATGGTTGTGTTTATTCTGCTTTCCTCTCCAATGTTTGTGTTTTGGATTGCATTGACGGAAGAAAAGAATTTTTTATTCGTCTTATGTATGCGGATATATTTTCAAAGAATGACAAACCTTGACCAATTTATGAGTTATGCAAGTTCTGCTTTTTAATTTAATCCACCATTCCTTTTGCCTAATGCATGTAGTACTAAGTACTTAATTTTTTTTTTTTTAAACATATTGCATAGTAATTGATTGCGGCATGTTTTTGGTATTTATCTTTTCCAGCAGTCATGTGTTTCTAAGTTTAATTGTACAAGCTCTGAATTGGATTACTTTGTCCTTCTATCTGTAATGTGTAATGTCAATATCTTTGGATGTGCTTTCTTGAGGGTTTTTGAATTATTGTTTGGATGGACTCTCGAGTTTTTCTTCACTTGCTCTAGTTCGAATACAATTTGTTAATTCATTTGTGGTTGTTTTTAAGTTGATATGCATTCGTTTATGTTACAAGGTTATGTGATCTTTGTTATGACATTACCTACTTGAAGTTTGATCTCATAGTGATTAAGTTTGTCAAGTTTTTATGTTGTGATTGATAAGAATTTAATTGGATAGGGATTTCTTCAAGTGTATGCAGAAACTTATTTTTGCTCCTTTCTTTCTGTTGCAGACAATATGCCATGCTCTTCCGTAATGGAATTATCATCTCAAGAGGTTAGCTGTTATTATTATTATTTTTTTTCTTTATGTATTTTAACGTAATACCTGCCTTCATATATATATATATATATATATTTCTAATCTTTTAATTTTTCATACATATGGTCTATCATATAAAATAACTAGCGCATCTTGGGATGAGTTAACTAAGTTGTGTTTGGATTTTACCTTTTTTCTCCTTTCCATTCATATCCGAAGCAATCAAACAAGATTATAATTGTTTCTTATTTTTATTTTGTTCCAGAAGTCTTCCCATTTAGTAGAAGACTCTAGTGAACTGAAGCCTTTCTCATCTGGCATGGATGTCACTGATAATTCAGTGAAGCTGATGAATGCCCATTCTTCTCTTGCACACCATCATTACAATCTTGGTCGTTCTATATTCTTGAAGAGATCGCGTCATCACTACAGCCATCAATACTCTCGCCGAAACTCAGGCAGCCATGGCAGTGCATCTAGTTCTTATGGCAAGAGTGCTCCTCTACATGATGAGAGACTCTCCTTCAAGCTGGCTAGTCAATGCAGCACCGAGCCTGGACATCATACAGGTGAGACCTTTTATCTTCAATCTGTTCAATACTGAAACTTCTTATTATTTTATGGTCGATCAGATCGGGGAGAGTTTTCCATTCTGCAGGATTACATATAACACGATAACGGGGCACAAAACCTGTTTACTAAGAAATTGGATTGTTGAGTAATGCGTGTGTGCACGCGTGTGCATATATGCTGAGTAATAACTGCTTTTTTTTTTCCTTTCTTTTCTTTTCTTTTTATGTTTCAAACGTACTGGTTAGATACAACTACATCTAGTTCAAATTTGTAAGAGTCTTGTGAGATAATCGTTGAACCTAAACACTTTGACTTTTCTCCAGAAATCAGGGAAAAATTGTTTAGCAGGCCCGAGAGAATCAGGTTCAGTTCTTTGGTAAGAGATGCCGTATCAGCTGATGAAGTGAAGATGGTATGTGGAATTTGTCAGAAGCTTTTCAGACGAAAATCTTGTTTTCTTGGAAACACAGTGTCTTCTAGTGAATACAATGTGGTGGCTGTTCTAGTTTGTGGTCATGTATATCATGCAGACTGCCTGGAGCAGAGAACATCCCTCGAAGATGTACGTGACCCACCCTGCCTGCTGTGTTCGGGTTTGCTGACGCAGGATGATGCTTTAGGAGCACACAAGTAGATTGTACAGATGCCGCCCTTACATCAATATTATTACTAATCTTCTAAGAGAGACAGGTTATAACTTTAGAGGGAAAACTTACAAGGACATGTAGGCAGTTGCTGTAATCCGACCAGACTTTATACAGGGTACTAATTAGGCCTTGCATTGTACTTGCCAAGTCTTAGAGCCAACCAAGGGCGTCAAAAACTTAAAAATAGTGTTCTGCAATCTAAACACAGTTGCTAGGCAGATTGGAAGAAACGCTCTAGTTATTATTATTATTGTCTTTTGATATAATTGCTTTACTTGGAAATATGAATTAACCTCTTGATATATTCCTTTAAGCTTTATGTATCATATAGGGGGATTGTGGGTAACGTATTGTGGATCAGTTTTTGATTTTTTTTTTTTAAAAAAATTATATTATATTACTAGTACATTTACAACTATCAGAATTACCTTGAATTCTATAGTATGGTTCAGAATTCAATTCTAATTTTACTCTACTCCCTAATATACAAGAGAAAGAGATCTACCTAATATACAAGAGAAAGAGATCTACGCTAAGTAGAAAAACCATTAATCAATTGAAGAGATTTAATAGAAATTTATCCATGTAGGTTAGAAGATCATTATCCATCCACCTTTTTTTAGATAAGGGTACTTGAATCTTACCATTGCTTGGAAAGAAATGGGCAAGGTGGGAGAGGTAATCATGGCAAATGTGTTGGGTAATGATTCTTGAATTGTAGTGAATGAAAAACCAATGCTCCTTTTTCCCAGATTTTTATCTAAAGTGTAAAGAACAACCACTTGATGTTTTCCGTGCTTTTATTCCAAAAGAAATTGTAATTCTAGGAAGAACACAAAAGTTAACTCCATCAAGAATACAAATGCTAGGTTCACATGCACTTCCTTTTTCGGTTAATCCATAATTTGACTGATATTGTTAATCCAAATTTTGGCGTCAACACTTACAATAATAAATGATAAAAATTCAATAAAAATATAATTTATTTTTATTTTTGAACTAATTGTTAAAATTTGGCTGCAATTTTCTCTTTAAAATATCACAGTAGTAGATGAAGTGTTTACAGTTTCATTTTAGAAGTATCATATTCGGTTATTACCACTAGACATGTTTTTAAATCCGAAAAACATTATAATCAATTTCTCGTTTTCAGACGAAACGATAAAATAGATCACAAAAGCAGAATATTTACAGAATAGACCCTCAATAAACCTCCTTATTAGAATTTATAATAGTAATTCCAAAGCTGTATGTTGAAAACTGAATGTTTGTGCAGATGGTTTGGTAGTACAGAAATTAACATTTGCCGTTTGATTAGACAAGTGCTCAATGATTTGTAAAGATAGCCAAGAAAATTTTAATGACGCAGCATGGTCTTATATTCAGCCAGGACTCTTAGCTAAATGGCCCATGGAGAAATCAAACTTGATGACTTCACAAACTTAGTTTAGCAATAAGTGGTCTTTTTGCATCCAATGTTATTGCATAATCCATCAAAGCCTAGAGAAAAAAAAAAACTGTAGCTAACGTAAACATATCAATAAAGGATGCAGCAATGTTCGACAACACCAACAGAGGCATGCACGTTATACACACGAACTAAAAGCCTATAACCTGTACATTGTACTAACACAAGTTGAAAGCACGGAGGTCTTACATGGTTTCCTTGCATGAAAGCTTATTATGCCCTACTCCCTTGCACTTGGTGCAAGTAACTGTTCTTGGGACGAACCCCTCTGATGTCCATTTTCTCTTCTGTTGGCTGGGTGGCCGAGAGGTGCTTGGAGGAAGTACTTGCTCAACCTCTGACTCTGTGGGAGCTTTCTCTTTAGATGGAGTCTTGGCAATGTCTGCCACAGGGTTGATGGCCTCGGAATATGTTGAGCGATACTTGTCAACAGTGAGGTACCCCGAACAGTAATCATAGACGTTCCCACTCCTACCTGTGCAACTAAAGACAGCAATAACATGGCGACATGGGATCCCCATCACTTTCCATCCCCCACAACTGCAGTCCTGTTTAACCATATCAATAATATTGGTAGTTTCATCACGAACCTCAAATAAGGTATCAGTTGAGAATAAGACTTTTAATTTGAGTGCCTTTTGACTTTCTTCCTTAAGTCTTTCCTCCTTTGATGGAATAAGTTTTGTTGACCACCAGCTTGCTTCTGTTCGACGGGCATTCATTAAGTCCATCATCTTATAGTGTAGCACTTCAAATTTTTGTATAATTGGTAGGTCTCTCACTTCCTCTATCCATTTAGCGTATGTCTCTGCGACATCAAAAGTAATTTGATGGTAATGCTCACCTTTAAAAGCTGAAAATGTCCAATACTCCGGTTCAATCTGCATGATCCAATCATAAGCTTTTGAGGAAATTCGTCTAATTTGCTCAGCCGATATCCGAAAACCATCACGTCCTGCTGCCTGAGCAGCAGTCAAGAAATCAACAGGCAAAGAACCCTTCCCATCTCCGTGAAATGGGCCTTTCAAGTTTTTTATGAAATCATCCAACAGGTGGTAGACAGAATAACCATAGTGACCATTCTCAAACACTTTAAGCACAGTCTCCATCAGTCCCTTTTGTTTATCAGCGACAAAGGTTATGGATCGAGAGGTTGACACTGCAGATCTCAACTGCTCAAGAAACCAATTCCAACTGTCATCATTCTCAACATCAACTATAGCAAATGCAACTGGGAAAATACAATCATCCCCATCAACTGCAGTAGCTGTCAACAAGATCTCATGGTGTTTTGATTTTAGTGATGTAGAATCAAGGAAAATAAGTGGGCGGCAACCATTTTGAAAACCATGTAAGGAGGCACGAAAGCATACAAAGAGGCGCTGAAATTTCTTGTCATCACCAATGCAAAGATTAACAAAACTACCAGGATTTGCTTCCAGCAGCTTATCACAAAAGCTAGGGAACTGGTTGTAAGCCTCTTTGTACGAACCTTGAAGTTGTTCTCTGGCATCCTCAATTCCACGCCAGACTTGTGTATAATTCAGCTCAACCCCGAAATCTCGAAGAATGAAAGCAGCAATTTCCTTTGGTTTGGGATGTGGGCTCTCACGTAACTTATCCTTTATGACACTCACCAACCAATTTTTTGTTGGATGGGCAGCCTTCCAAGATTCTCCATCACATGTATGTGTTTCATTCATCTTTTTTATCTTAAATACTTGCTCAGATGGCACCCAAGATGCATGGATCCTCCAAGGACAACCTTCAACCAAACATCTTCCACTTGCTCTATTAGTGTCATTCTTTTTTAACCGATATGTAAAACGATTTGCAATGGCAAATTTCTGCAGTGCATCACGAAATTCATGCACACTTTTGAACTCCTGGCCTACACCAGTTATACCACTTTTCCACAAGGCCACGAGTTTTTCTGGTGATGCATTGTTAGAGTTGTCAACCGCCACTGTAAAGTTCAAATCATCTAGCCAAGCACTACTCTGCTCATTTTCAGCTACAGCAGTGGAATTGCGTTTTCGAACATTCTTTTTCCGTGATGCAACTTTTGTTCTCTCCTCTTCCTCGTCATCACTTTCACTGTCCTCAACAATGGTAGGTTGTTTGGCACGGCTTTCCCTGGATGCAGCACGCCTTCGCTTCTTAACAGTATCAGCAGGACTAGCATTCATATCAATAACAATTGGGCTGTTGGCATTTCTATCAGCAGTATCAGTGACAGGACAACTTGGAGTAGGATCAGCACCAGAGGAGCCAGAAATGACCTTTTTTGACTTGGTGGGTACTTTAGCACGGCTTCGGGCAGCAGCTTTAGATGGTGTAGAAACCGGCACAGTTTCAGCTGGTTTTATCCCATTTTCCCTGCAAGTGATGATCAAAAAGAATGAATATTAGAAAAATTTTCACAAAATTCCAGCGTCCCTAGCATAACACCAATAAATAAGCACCCAAACTAATGCTCAGGAGTACTGTCATCATTCCACAATAAGTGTAAATGATATTAGCAATACATACATTTTGCTAGTTAATGTGATGATGAGAAAATACTGCCACACCGTAACTGGTTAAGCAATGGGTTTCACAAAATAGCAACCAAAAGGCTAGAAAAATTAATTAATTAAGAGAAACCATGCTCCTAAAACTAGGACACATAAAAAAGTGGGATGTTTACCTGCCAGCTTGCCTAGCAAATGCTTCACGATCAAAACCTGCTGTCCCCATAACAACAACATCTGCTGTCACTGAGTCCCCATGAAAGTCATACATCCTTTTTAAGTCTTTGTCATTAGATAAAGTGATGAGAGTGCGTTTGTTTCCTGGAATAAAATACTTGATAGACAAAGATTTATACTCAACATTACAAAGTTCAGCTAATTTTAACTTCAGATCATCAAACTGGGTGTCTGGATTAATAGCTATGGCATTTGCCTCTCCTCCATCATATGACACAGACCCATCATCCCTGGTAACTAATTTGCCACCAGACTGGCAGATTAATATAAGCTTCCCCTTTGCCATCACAATAACTTCTGAGATTCATACACAACCAAAAGATATGTCACATAGAAAAACACATCAGATATATTCCTTGAGTAACCAAAATTTGTTTATTCAATGCTTAAAGCCAAAGATGGAACAAAACTTGTTTTACACTGTTGACCATCAAAACCCAAGTTGACAAGCCAATGACAACTATTATGACTTATGAGTAATGACATATAAAGGCAAAATATGAAATGCAATCATATTTAAAAATAATAATCTGGAAAAGAAGTTCTAGATGACGTCGACGTGCATAAATGAAACAATTTGTGTATTACAGAACACATACACCTCTCCTGACAATCAAAATTGCAGAAATAAACAAAATTCTCAACACAGCTTGACTATCAATCTCAAACCAGCTGAATATCATAAGTGCAAGCTTGTCTAACATTTCAAATGATAGGCCAGAATATTTAGCAACAGAATTAAATTTAAGAAAAAAAACCCAAGTCCGAAAGTATAGCCACTAATAAACCAGCTCCACATACAATAAATTTGAATTATGTAAACAGTAAACAATTTAAACCTTTACCATAACAATACAGCAAGCTGTGCGCATTAAAAACTCGTTATCATATTAGTATATGGCATTAGAGCCCAATTTTGGGTTTGAATCCCCTCTCCCCCCTTATATCTAATTTCTTATTCATTGCATATGTTACACGTTAGGGGGCATTTAACATACGCCATTGGGGTCCATGCACATGAAGAGTTGTGTTAAAGTATCATAAATCCCTGTCAATTTATATCTTAAGTACTATAATTGGGCCTTTAATTTTCAATTTAAGCTTTCAGAATCAGGTTTCATATCCAAACCCCTCTCCCTTCTGACATTTAGATTTTTTATTCACCGCTTGTGTTAGATATTACATGGATGTTGCACGTGAGAAGACATTTTCCTATCATAAATCTGGTTAACCTACGCCTTAAACAAACCATACCTTAAATACTATAGTCTGACACTTAACTTTCAATTTAAGCTTTTGGGTTAATCAGTTCCAGATACATATTTTATAAACAAAAACATGCAAGCCCAACCAAATCCAAAAATTTATTACCACCAAAAGAAGGAGCTCAAAGCATCATCAAACATTACTGTAAACAACAAATCCACAACAAAATGACAGTAAACAACAAATGGGTCACGGTATCACAAAGCTGGTGAGCTAAAACACAGTTCACTATCAAAGTCAAACGAACCAAAGGTTGATGATCAACCAATCAACAAACCCATCAAAACTAATCAAAGGTAGAGACTTTTTCACAAACAGAAAACACCCATTAATCAACGGTCGAAAACAGGACAAGAAAATCACCACATTGTCAACTTAAAACAAACAATGAAACAATGACATTCAACAGCATCGGGGTGATCAGTTAGAGAGTGGTTTACACAGATAGGGAATATAACAAGTGCATGCAATTGTGTGCGTGTGAAAGAGAAGTGAAACCCTGGTAGAATCTTCGGAGAAGGGAAGGGCTTACCAGCGGGGCTCTCGGGTGGAAGAAAACCCTAGATTCGGGGCCCTTTCGAAATTTGGAGAAAAACTAGAAAATCGAGTCAACTCTCCCAATTAAAGAGAGACAGGGGTGTTTTGGACTGTTAAATGGGGACCTTGTGGCCATAAATGGAAATAAAGCAACCTGGAGGACTTCTTTGGAAAGTGTGAGGGTTTTGTGTCAACTTTTGTATTGTTATATTTTACTAGCAAAGTGGCATTAGACAAAGACCGCATAGCGCAGTGGATTAGCGCGTTTGACTTCGGATCAAAAGGTCGTGGGTTCGACTCCCACTGTGGTCGTTAAGAACTTCTTTTTACGCACATTTGTACACTCCAGTCCAAACTATATTATTGTTGTAGTTTCGCTGTAGTGTGGGGGACATAAGGACCTTTTTGTGCATGGGAAATGATAATGTGACGTGACCACAAGGATTTATGATTTATTCATGGTGGAGTCGCTTTACTGAGGTCCTGATGTCTTTTAAGTGACTACAATGTTGTTGTTGGTGACGAATTCTACTTTTTCTTCAAGTTGAATTGGATGCATCACTTGGTTTAATTAACCAGAGGAGGAAATGGGGTGGCCTCTATGGTGAGAGTTAATGATCAGGGGCTTCCTACTGCTGGACATATTGAGATTGCATAAACTAGCTAGACCTACCCCTGAGCATCTTGTGTTTAGCATTTCTCTATGATTTATTATTTGATTGTTGAATTTAAGGTAGCGAAGCTTTGGCTTTGGTGTTGGAATATTACATCAAAAAGTGATTGACTACTTGATTCATCATATTGGATCTGTGAATTGTGATAAATAGATTTAATGTTAATTTTCTTCCTTATTGTTTCTTCATGTCGTGTTAGAGTTCCTCATGGCAAATATAGAATCATAGGTAGAATGATTGTTGGCCTTGATAGGTTTAGCGTGATTGGCTTTCAAGACTAGTAGGTTGTGATGTATTTAACTTCCATGCCTATTAACGGTTGTTGAATTTTATCATGAACATTTCACTCTTTCTCGTATTTTTATTTATTTTTAGGGATAATCTCAAAATCCCATTGTGATTTGTTAAAATATCAAATTTACCATCTATATTTTATTTTTATCCAAAATGCCCCCAATGTTAAAAAAATAGACAAAAAAATAATAATTTTACCTTTCATGACTTCATCATTAATTTGAATCAATTTGAAACATTTTTGTCATTTCACACGGCTTTAAGAGGTATTTTGAGTGTTTTTATTAACTTCAGAAAAGATTTTAGATGAAAATAAAATTATATATGATAAAATAATATTTTTACAAACTATTATGGGTTTTTTGAGATTATCCCTTATTTTTATTAACTACTTATTATTTGGAAATTTTGATTTATCAACTTTTTCATAAGATAATTACTCCTACTTCTTTTATAATTTGAACACTGGAACCTGTAATGTTATCATAATGAAAGTGTCATCAAATTATATTGATATAATATTGGCCTGTATGCTTACAAATACAAGTAAAGAAAATAAGAAATAGTTTGTAGACAAAAATACGTAAGTTTGAGTGACTTAATGTTATTATTGTATCTGATTTACTTCGAGTCAAATTCTCATGTATTACATAACAAAAATATAACAATAAGTACCTTGCTATACTCACAACACATTTACTTTTATTTTTTAAAATTATTATAAATTTAAGAGTCAATACTAAGAAATAGTTTAAATTTATAATTTTATTGAATGTAAGTATGAATGGCTATCATCGAGCCTTAGTAAAGACCGATTTTTATCAAAAACAGGTCACATGCAAATACAATAAGCAGTGAGTTTAGTTTAATAAGGCAAAAATCGAAATGTATCAAAGACAGGTCACAAACAATAAGCACTAGGTGTGGGCCGCGGTGGTAAGTCTTAAAGGTAGAAAAGAAATGGTGCAGTGATTGGTTGTGCGTTGTGGGGTAGCAAGACATAAAATTGTCCGTGTTGTCTAGCGATGCATGTATCTTTTGAAATGTAATTTTTTCCCATCCCAGGATGAAAAGAAAACTATGCGTAATTTTTACACATATTGATAAATACTAATTGAATTTATACTTTTATTACAAAATTTTACAATCTAACTATTTAGAGTTATGAGTGATATATGTCCCATGGAGATTTGAATGGATTTTGATTATACCGTGGAGAAAAAGTCTTCCCACGCTTTATAATTTAATTGTAAATATGAGATTCGAATCTTTATAATTAAGAGGAAGGAAAATTATTTAATCATTTTAATAATAATCAATAAACACCTTCTGACTGTGATCATAAAAGGTTTATAATGAACAATTTATATCTAATTTATCAAAATTTTAAATTTTATTATGATTTTCTTTTTAAAAAACAAGATTATTAATCCGTACTCTCCCAAATATATTTTAGATTTTTCATCAAATGATGCACTAATTGATTTGCAACCACGACTTTTTGAGTCTAATAAATTTTGAAAAACATAAACTTCAACATGACACTTGTAGATTACATCTTGCATCGTTAAAGATAAAAATTAAAATTAAATTTTCAATTTAAATTGAAATAATTACTAAAAAGTGAGATGACATGAATAATAAGAAGTGGATGCCTGAATTACAATGAGATCGTAATAAAATAAATAAATAAATTACAACGAGATAAAATTTAAGAAATATCTATTGGAGAAATGGAAAAGAACACTTTAAAAAGGGTGAGTGGTCAAGCAGCAAATGATTGCCCTCACGTCGCATCTTTTTCGACGGACACAGTTTTACCGCGGGCCAACAAACTCAAACGCTGACTTGGTGTTCCCGCCAGCTCAACTCGTTTTAATGGTCTAATCACCACAAGGCAGCTGGGTCCCACTGGCACAGTTACCTCTTGTTTTTCCATGCGATTTTGCTGGCATGCCCCCATATTATTTTATTATCTCTTTATCTTCCACTATCTGATCTTTTTTTAAAAAGTTCCACGATCGAATCTACTTGTACATAGGGATGACAAAAATACCCGATCTGATTCAAATCCAAAAAAATCCGATCTATTTGGGGCAGGTTTGGAGCCAAAAAAATTGACTTTGGGGCAGGTTTGGAGCCAAAAGACTGACCCGATCGGGTTACCGAGGCAGTAACGGGGCAAACTTTTTTGCCCCGACCCGCCCCATTAACCCGACATATTTTGGCAAATTGCGATAACTTAGATATTCTTATGTGGTGGAAGATAAATGGAAGTAAATATCTTATTTTGGCTAGGATTGCTAGAGATGTTTATGTCATTCTCATATCAACAGTTGCTTCAGAATCAACCTTCAACACTGGTGGTAGAGTGTTAGTCCACATTATAGTAAATTACACTCAAACACATTAGAAGCATTAATGTGTGCACAAAACTAGTTATTGGCTGAAAAGCGAGGTATGAAAGTTATAAAATTTAAATTAGTGTTAGTTTATTGTATTTATTTGATACCGATTAACATATTTTATTTGTACATATGTGTAGGGTTAGATAAAAAAGCTCAACAAATTGATTGTTATAAAGAAAATAGTGACAGTGATAGTGAAGAGATAAATTATGATAATTATATATTATATTTTTAATATTATTTTTATGTAATATTAAAGCTTATTAACTTAAGTTTTTATTTTTTTTTTTGGATTACAAGTTCGTGTTTGAAAGCATTGGGATGAATTTTTAGCATGGATTTTTATAATGTTTTCGGTTATTTATTTATTTAGTGTTTTAAATGAAACTTGATTATATTGTTGCTATTATTTTGGTATTTATAATTATATAGTATTAATATTTTAGATTGTGTAATGACATTTCATCATAATGTAGTTGATTTTTTAATATTTATTGTGTTTTTTTTTAAATATATTTGTTTGAGTTAAAAATTAAATTGGGTCAACGAGTCGGATTCGGGGCAAGTCCCTCTAATTGGGTTTGGATTTAGGGTAAAAAGTAATGATCCGTTTGGGACAAAGGTTGAGTTTGGAGCATCCCTCAAAAATTTCAGATCAGATTTGAAAATGATCAAATCCGATCCGATCTGATCCATTACTATCCCTATTTGTACATGCACTTGTCCCTTTCTTTCCATGCCCCGTTTACCGAAATCAACGTCCCTTCCACATTAACTCCCAACAGCTAGTACACATAATAATGACAGATAAAATTTAAAATTGACAACACATATATACAAATTTTCAAGTTTTAAAATTTTAATTACTTTGAGTTTAGTTCCATTTAGTTATTTTTCTTATTGCTCAAGTCTCTTTAATTTGAAATCGTTTGAATTTAAAGAAATAGATAATATCAGTTAATTTTTAAGTTGAATGGATTAAATCAACTTATTTTAGGCTACACTTATAAAATGTCACGAATCGTCTTTTATCATATGAAATAGAAGGATATAATTGTTTCATAGGTGATCTTAGTTAATTGTTAAGTTCTAACTTATCTAATTTTGCCATGACAATTTATTGAAAATGGTTAGATATGTTAGAACTTGAGAAACTTCCTAATAGCAGAATGTATTATTATGGAAATTTTCATTAACTCTATAATTTTCAGTCATTGATTTTTTTTTTTTTAAAAAAAAATCATATATGGTGAAACAATTCAATCTTAAGATATTGTTAGGCTGAATGAATGCTCTTTTCTATAAAACCATGTTAGATATTGGATGAATTTGATGTTCACCAAAAAAGTTGAGCTATATAATAGTTTAAAATTTTGACTTATAAAAGTGATTTCAAATTTTTAATATCCATTTATGCAAGGGGGTGTAATCGGTTTAGAATTATTAAAATTTAAAACATTTAAAATTTTTGGATATATTGCAATTTGAATGGATTATACTGAAAGCTAAGGTATTCAATGTATAAATATATTAAAATTTAAATATATTCATTTCAGATTGATATGAAATCCAATGAAATCTAAGTATATTCAAAAACTTATTAATTTTACATATTTTATTTTAGTGATGAATTTTTATGAAAAAAAAATATAACAAATTTTATCATTTTCCTAAAAAAACTTATTGGGTTTTTTAAAAAATGATATCAAAATCAATATGGAATCTATATAATGAATGAATTTCACTAAAATTTATCATTAAAAAATTTCATCAAACTTCAATAAATTCTATATTAAATACACCCCTTTATTTTCGTTCAATGCAAAGATTGTTATTCATTTTAAATTTATTATTATCGTTATTATTTTTTATCATTTGATTAAGTGAATATAGATCAATGGCTGTCGAAGGTTTTTTTAAAAAAAAAAAAAAAATCAAATTTGTAAGTTGATATATATAATAAAGGATTTTTAGTTCATATCTACATCTATACATCATTCTTAAGTCACTCACTTTTTATACTGATGGTGAGGGTTCAAATTTCGACGTGTGACCATATAGAATTATCTGCATGTGTGTAAAGACGATTTTTATTATTTTTCCTAATTATCAACATATCCAATAGCTCCTTAACTTGTTATTTTTAGATTTCCAAAAAACAAAAATAATAAAATTTAACTTATAAATTATAATATGACTATATAATTCATGCAAATGTTACAAACAAAATAAGTAATCATTAATACATAATAACTGACACATAATCCGTTGAGTTACAAGCTGTGGACTATGCAGACAATCATCACTATTGTTATATTATTATCACAGTAAAAATGAATAATTCCTGCATTGTGACATCACTTCTCATTTGCTTGAAACCCCCAAACTGCAATAACCACCAAGCAATCAACTGGAAGGGCATATTTGTCATTCCACATGAAAAACTACCAACCGTGCCGACGTAAGCAAATAACTCAAAGCCAGAGGGCACCATTCAATAAAAACCCAGTAGTAATTAAAACAAAATAGATTGCAGTTGCACAAGCCAATTGGAGATTCGAATCTTCCCGTCCGAACATTCCAAGATGAAATGCGCATCAAACGGCTTTAAATTCACAAGCGCCCTCTCTCAAACCGCAAAAACACATTAAAACAACAAAAACAACAACGCAAAAACAAAAACAACTCTAAAAATTCCAAAGCATCATTCGACCCACCACTTGTAGTACCCTGCCATATCGCCACGTTTTCGCCAGCAAAGTCCCCGATAACCTTAACATAAACAAGCAAACGTAACTGTTTCTCCACCGGAGAACCCTGTTTTTCCGGTCTGACCTACTGGTTTGGCTGGTAGGTGGTGAACATTTTTTTGTTGTTGTTGGAGGTGGTGATGACAGCGGCGTCGCCGAGGAAGGCGTTCTCCATTACGGAGAAGATGTGGCAGACTGTTTATGGGAGTCATGTTACGAGTGGACGTGGCGGCAGCGGCAGCAGCCATCATCATCATCTCAAGAGGAGCTCGTATGATAGCGATAATGATTTCGAGGAAGAAGACGAGACCACCATGGAGCTTGTCCAGATTGGTGCTGAGAGGACCAAAAATGTTTTGATTCTCATGAGTGACACCGGTGGCGGTCATAGAGCCTCCGCTGAGGCCATTCGTGACGCTTTCAAGATTGAGTTTGGAGATGAATACCAGGTTCCATAAGTGGTTTATTATTATTTTTTTTTTTTGGGGGGGGGGGGGGGGGGGGGTTGAATTTTGTGTGTTCTGTTTTGAACAAATTTGAAGATCCAACGTTCAAGAACAACAATTGTAAAGATCTAGCCTTTTAGTGTCCATGTTTTTGATGTGTGTGATTTGGTTTTTTGTTTTTCGTTTTTTGTCCATTTGATGACGTTTGACATGGTTTTGTTTTCTTTATTGTCTCCAACTATTTGGACTTATTTGGTTCTGGTTCCTTTTCAAATGATTCAATTCTAAGATATTTGGATTAAGATATACAATGTCGTTGTAATTCATTTTTTCAATTAAATTTCTGCATGAACTTTTCCATTTCTATTGATGAATTTCTTCTTCTGTTTCTTCTTTCGGTGAAGTAATGAACCTGAAACATAAAATTTTCTTAGGCCTTTTAATCGAATCATCTTCTCGAGTAACTTTTTAATTCTCATAGTATGTATGTTTTTGTTTCAGATATATGTGAAAGATGTATGGAAAGAGTACACAGGATGGCCTTTGAATGACATGGAGAGACAATACAAATTCATGGTAAAACATGTACAACTATGGAACGTCGCGTTCCACAGTACCTATCCCAGATGGGTTCATAGTTGCTATCTTGCTGCCATTGCTGCCTACTATGCCAAGTATGTTGTTGTTCATCTCAAACACTCTTACCTTGAATCTTGTGAAATTCTATTGTTTCCTTGTTGATGATCAACTAGCTGCAAGTTCATAGAATATAATACTTCTTAATTGGTTTTCGTATTGTGCACTTTAATTTTGTCATCAAAATTGAATATTATAATGTTTGATGACTCGAAGCATTCTTTTGCTTCATTTATTTGTTTGTTTTCTTCCTCCAAAATGTTACTTTATTACCCACTTGTAACTTAGACAATTGGTATAAGTTAACCGGCACAAACAATGTTTTTGACAGAATGAGCGAAAAGGATCGAATCATTAATTAGTCTGATTAATGTAATTAAAGTATCTAAGATTTGTTGAATTGTGTGATTAAAGGGAGGTGGAGGCAGGTTTAATGGAGTACAAGCCAGATATTATCATCAGTGTCCATCCTCTGATGCAGCATATTCCTTTATGGGTTCTTAAATGGCAAGGTTTACAGAAGAAAGTCATTTTCGCCACTGTTATTACTGACCTGAACTCCTGCCATCCTACATGGTCAGTTAATCAAGCCATTTCAACTTCTAATTTTCGCTTATTAGTTATTCATAGCATAGCAGGCTGTATATGTTGATATTGTACTCTGTATTCAGGTTCCATCCCAGGGTCAATAGATGCTACTGCTCATCAAATGAGGTGGCCAAGAGAGCATTACTAGATGGCCTAGAAGAGTCTCAAGTTCGCGTTTTTGGCTTGCCTATCCGACCTTCTTTTGCCCGTGCTGTTCTTTCCAAGGTTGGATGCTACATGATTTGAATAGTATTGTAGATATGTTATATACTTTTGCTTACATGGAGGGAATCTAATTTTCATCTTGTTCAGGGTGATTTAAGACAAGAACTTGAGATGGACCCTGACTTGCCTGCAGTGTTACTGATGGGAGGTGGTGAAGGGATGGGCCCTGTCAAGAAAACTGCAGTTGCTTTAGGAGAATCACTGTTTGATAAAGAAAATGAGAAACCAATTGGCCAATTAGTTATCATTTGTGGTCGAAACAAAACTCTTGCCTCTACACTAGAATCTCTAGAATGGAAGATCCCCGTTAAGGTGCTAAACGAATTCTCTTCCACCTATCATTTCTGAACAGTTTATGCATTAATTGTGTTCAATATTGAATGATTTTCCTTTATCCATCATTGTAGGTTAAAGGGTTCCAGACACAAATGGAAAAATGGATGGGATCCTGTGACTGCATTATCACAAAAGTATGTTCAAAACATTCTACCTTGAGAGTTCCCTCTATGATGTCAAGCAAGTAGTTTAGAGTAATACAATTTTTTGGTTCTGTTTTTTCAGGCAGGACCTGGTACAATTGCGGAGGCATTGATCAGGGGGCTTCCTATTATCCTGAATGACTACATTCCAGGACAAGTATGTGATTTGGGTTCTCTATATATAGTTGGTGTTGCTTGTGACACAAATTGACAATAGTTTCTAGTTCTAATCTTATTTTACTAATCTTTTCGTTTTAAACTGGCAATTCCAGGAAAAGGGCAATGTACCGTATGTGGTGGACAATGGAGCTGGTGTCTTCACCAGAAGTCCTAAAGGAACAGCTCGAATCGTGGCAGAATGGTTCAGTACAAAGTCAGATGAACTCAAGAAAATGTCCGAGAATGCACTTAAACTAGCACAACCGGAGGCAGTGTTTGACATTGTAAAGGACATCCACGATCTTGCTTGCCAACGAGGGCCTCTAGCGAATGTTCCATACATGTTCACATCATCATTCACAAGTTTAATTTAGACATCCAACTCCTTCAGTTCCCACTATGACTAATGATCACCAATATCATGTACAGCTAAGCTATCTCACTATATTTATTTTATCATTCTTTATCATGAGAGTCTTGTTCACCTAAATGTCCTGTATAACATTCTACTGGAACAAGCTCTGATGTTTGGGATTTTTCTTAGGGTACTATTTTTAATTGTAGTTAGGATTGTTATGGACGAGTCAATGTTATTGTAATTTTAACAGCAATGTTACCCAGAAATGGAAAAGAAAAGAAAGTTAGTGTTATATCCATTTGCCGTTCCTTGTTGACTCTGCTTAGAGTGAAAGAAACAAAAAAGTTTGCTTGACTTATAATGACCTCCGCTACTAGGTAGCTTCCAAGTTAAGAATAAGCAAATGCCCCACTTTACACGGGATGGTTTTGATGTAAACACCTGACTCAAAGCTTAGAAAACCGAATCCTGGCCGTGTAAGTCATTGGTGGTTGGATATATGACTGGTGGTTAAATGCCACCATCAATTAGTATCACCAAAATATTTAAATGTGATGATGGTACATATGTCTGCCTCGCTGTAATAAAGGTTAGAAAATTATCATATTTGTACCGTTCTGACGAGACGATCATATAGAAATTTTTGTGGATGCATGTCGCCAGACTGTTGTGAATAAGCTGAGATTATGGCGCCAATTAGCAAGGCCGGAACAGGAAAACAATCATGTGGCATGTGGGAAGCATTTAACATATAAAACGACTTATGCTTTTCAGTGATCGTAGGAATCTGATGGTCAATTAGAGCTGTCATATGCCATGGATTAAACTAATAACTGTAGAGCATCAATCAATATCAACCAACCTGACATCCCACAATTTATTTATTTTTCTTATAATCAGTCAACGTATATGCTCTTTTTGAAGTCGTCAATATATGTTTTTTAATAAATAAATAAGTAAAACTTGTTGTCCCGGTCCCAGCGGTCCTCTAATCTATACAAGTGTTGAGCAGGTGGAGACGAAATCTGAAGGGTGTAGTCACTACAGACGAAAATAGCAGACGAAATAGCATTTTATAAAGGGATATTTTTAATTTCTCTCCTATAATTTAGTATAATAGGAAAAAAAACTCTCTAATTTTATAAATCACTGAAAGCCTCTATAATTTATAAAATTAGTCAAAAAAACCTTCTACTATTTATAAAAATAGTAAAAAAAAAAAAAAACTCTATCGATTATATTTATAAACTACGGGACTTACTGATAATTTTTTAAGTTAGAGTTTTTTTTTTTTTTTTTTTTTTTTAATATTATTGTACCAAACTATCCGAGGGAATTAGAATTAACCATTTTATAAAAACCCTTTCTTATTATATAAATATCTTTTCCTTTTTTACAGGCATGTTCCCAAATCCTAAGAATAGATATTTTGAGATGGTCTTTTAGAAGGTATATTGATTGAAGTCACCTAAAAAAACATAACATGTCTTTGTGATAGGATTTGATTATCAATTTGAATTGTAGTATTTTATTTTAATTATATTTTAAATGTAAAATAACTTTATATATAAGTACTTTTCTTATATGTGTACCACATTACATTCATGCAAACCATTTGTAACTATATTTTCACAAAAAAGTAATACAATCATCCAAAATTCGATTATTTTATTAATTTTTTTGAAATGTTTTTATTTTATTAATTACTCTTAATGCCCTGTAAAATATATTATTAAACATTAAGTTTTCCTCCATTCCAGACTTTAAAAGCAAAATAAAATATTCAGTTTTATAATATACTTCACTTTTTTAGGCCAATTCCAACGTTACACCAAATTGGTGTAACCAATTTGGTGCAATTTTGGTCTCCAATGGAGACACCAAAGTTGCAATTCCAAGGCAAATTTTTGGTGTTGATGAACAGTGTAACATCAAATTTGGTGTTACACTGTTCATAACACTAAAAAATTTCTTTAACAATAAATTAATTTATTTAAAAATATATAATAAATTATTATAAAAAATATTATCTGAAATATTTTATTGAGATATTTAAAATGAGTATAATATTGAATATGTTTTAATGTATTTTTAAATTTTAATAATATTAATTAAAAAATTATGTATACAATATATTCTTTGAAGATGTCATTTATACCAATTTGGTGTCAAATACATTGGAGTGTAAAAGAATTTGGTGTTAACATCAAAATGGTGTAAAATTTGGTATTACACATTAGAGATGGTCTTAATCAGGAAGAAAAATATTAAATATTTGACTTTGATATCTCGATTGATTAAGAGGTGTGATTATTATTATTATTATTTCTTTTTTGAAAAGAATAGTTGTGATTATTATTAATCTACACTCACTAATAATTTATTTTATTGAATTAAAAAAAATCTACACTTACTAATAATTTATACTAATATTTCCCAAAAAAACTTTGTTGTGTCAAAGGTTTGCTCTCCGTTTTAATATATTTTATTTTATTGATTGAAATTCACTAAATAACAATAAAATCCTGACACTCATATTAACCAACTCTCGATTTATCTTCGGAGCAAATAAAACTCTCAATTGTATGAGATGTAACTGTTTTAACATAATAAAATAATATTTAAAATTTTGACATCATCATATCGATAAGTTGATAAACTATTATTAATATATTTAATTTTTATAACTAAAAATTAATGATTACAAATCATTTATCTGGTTGGTAGAGAATATTGAACAAATCGTTGCAAAGCATGTAATATATATATATATATATTTATATTTTAAATCTCTTTAAGAAGACTTCCTAATTGTTTTCATTTTTAAAATTTTATTTTCGTTGTGTGCAAACGCCGTCGTTTCAGCGTTTTTGCGGCCAAAGAGAACATATGAGTGTAATGTGGTTCATAGAAACGGAAACCTAGTGCAATTTGAAGGGGTAAACATTCGATTAAATTCGTTTGATTATCGAACACCAGCGCCGAGATCGCTCCATTGGATTCTTATATTCGATTAAATGGTACGGATTATTCTCATTCTCCATTATTCGTTTTCTCTGTTAACGCTTTTCACAATTTTGTTACCCATTTGATAA
This sequence comes from Litchi chinensis, assembly GCA_019925255.1. Classification (NCBI taxonomy): domain Eukaryota; kingdom Viridiplantae; phylum Streptophyta; class Magnoliopsida; order Sapindales; family Sapindaceae; genus Litchi; species Litchi chinensis. Next base: position 44,777,399 of record CM034461.1, read on the forward strand.
ATGAAGTTCAAATGGGATTGTCTTTTTCAGATTTTAGGGTTGGTATGGTGTCTTAATGTTTAATCGGATAATGATGGTTTAGAATTTAGGTACTGAGAAATTCAACATGGGTTTTTATCGGTGATGGTTTTGGAGCTAGTTTCAGAGTAAAGTTCTTGCCTTTACTAGTCAATAAACATAAATAATGTTAATAAATGCCTGGATCGATAAACGTATATGTTAAATTTTTGTTCGTGATCGTAATTTGGTTCTGTATTATTAGTACTGAATCTTTGGTTGCTGGATTTTTATTTTCCATTTGTTTTTTAGTTGTATTGTTTATTATGTACATTATCAATGGGGATGGACTTATGTTGAAGCCTGAGGTGGTTGTTCTGGTAGGTTTATCACTCGAGTTTCGTGGATGAAAGTGTTACTAAAGCTTGTGGATGTCCTTTACTTCCTTTAAAAAGTCATATAAAGGGTCCTGCCCCAGCTTCAGATCAAGGTTATATTTTACATTTTAGCATCTAATTGTTTACAGATGTATTTTTTCGTTTTTATTTGTGGATGCTGATATGTGTTTTGTGCAGATAAAACGGATATTGCTGATGAAGCTATCACATTTTTTCGGGCGAATGTCTTCTTTAGGAACTTTGATATTAAGAGTTCAGCTGATAAGCTACTTATATATTTGACATTCTATATAAATGTGGCTTTAAAGAGGCTTGAGGGCTGCAGAACCTTGGCTGAAGGGACCAAGGCAATTATTAACTTGGGCCTGGAAAAGGTTACTGTGCCTGGAGAACCCGGTTTTCCTTTTCAAGGTCTGTTTGCCATTCCTCAGTCTCAAAAGGAAGCAGGTAAAGCTTCTCTCCTTCTCTGTGTATGCCTTTGGTATCAAATTGTACGTGCAAAGAGCTTATTTTATGTTCTGATTGACTATGTTAAAAGTTTTTGACGTTGCTATCACGTGATTCCTTGTTTATGTACTCATATATTCTTTGAACTATGTTATGCTATCAATTTTAAGTTTTGTATTAGAGCTTTTGTGAATTTATGTGAACAATTCATAAGAAACTCTATGCCATAGCTCATCCTACATTTGATCTGTTGACATTTTGCTTGATAAATGTTTTACATGCTTATAATTGCCCTAGTGTGGTCAAGCTTATTATTGCCATTTGTTTTGTAGTTGAAGACTTTGTCTTTTTCCCCTTCTGCTTATTTTTTGAATACAAAAGTATACATGGAGAAGGTAAATCATGGGGAACATAAAATTAGTCTTCTCCTTTCTTTCTTTTTCATTTCTCCTCTGATACAACTAACTTATATGTGTCAGTCTGATCAGAAACAATTGGCTTCTATTGCCTTAAATTTATGCAAGTTGTAATGTTCGGAAGATAAGTGCAATGAAAGTGTAATACATGACTTTGAGTTGTGCTTGTTTCACATATTGTTGTTAGTGAAGTCTCCTCTCTATGATTGTGTTAATAGTCCTTAAGTTTCTGAGGTTGTAGACGTTGATAAGTTTGTGAAAACTAGCTCTTGTTTGTGCTTATTGTAAAATATGATAATACCAGAAAATTGTTTTTATTTCCTTGCAACAGCAGTTGAGGGAATTGTTTGATCAGACAGTTATATTGGTAAACGGTATGTTGATATAACTGCAACTTTATCATTCTCATGTGGTTTGAGTTTCCTGCTCAACACCCACTTTGGTGTGTTAATCACCGACTGTTTTTTGGCCTGAAATCTTCATATATATTTTGACTCTTGAACTCTTAAATGCAGAGCTATTCAGGAACTATCTGAAGCAGATTAGGGAGGAAACAAGTGGCAGACTATTGAGTGTTGCATATAGGGCTAATGGAACTCCAAATAAATGGTGGTTAGCGTTTGCTAAGAGGAAATTTATGAACATCATCGTTCCTTCATAGTCAGTTCTGTATCTAATCACCTTGTATCTGTCAGTGTTTCATTTGGTCTGTGATGATATGCAACTGAGTTGGGGCACAAACCTCTGATGTGTAAATAATCAACTTGATGATATTTTTCCAATGGAAGTTCAGGATCTTGTTTTCTTCATTCATTAAAAAAAAAAAAGGATTAATTATCTGTATATTCCTTTTTTAGCATATGTGCATGTTCTTGAAGAATTGAAGTAGTGCCAAGTACATCTTCCAAAATTAATTTTGGCAAAAGAAGAAAACGTAGGCAAGTTCATTATTGAAGTGTTGTTCGGCGTGATGTGATGGGGCAAGTAATGGGTCAACCAACCTTTAACTATCGACACTACCAGACAAAATCATTGAACCGGTTGGTGGCTTTGCTTATCTTTTTGATACATGTAACGGGTCACAGGTACTTTCTTAAAAGTCAGGGGCTCTCCTCACATGCCAGATTAAAATGTTTGATGTCTCTTTTTTTTTTTTTTAAACCTTCTAACTATTGGAACCTCATCCAAGATAGAACTCTATCCATGGTTTGAAATGCCTCTCCCAAAGCGGGGGGAGGTCTACCCATGGTGGAAAAATCGCCTTGTAGGTTTCATGCTTTGAATTCTACTCTTTGAACTGGGACCTAACTCTACTCTATGAATTAGGTCCTAACTCTAGTCTTTGAACTAGGCAGGGACCCCGGGTGTTGGTGGTGCCACTACACCAGGCTTTTGGCAAAATGTTTGACGTTTAGATATTGAATTTAGTCATTATGATGATCATCTCCAACTTGTCAAGTGCAGATAATTTGATATTGGATTGCCCATTGGTGCACGTATCTCTAAATTCCATAGCCAAGCACACCCACATGTTTTGCCTCCAAGAAAATAAAGAAGACTTTCTGTTTTCAATCGTGTAACTTCTCTTTGTGGAAGTTGCTACACATAAATTGACTCTTCCGCTGGCAAATGAAAGTCGACAGAAAAGATCACAACCGTCCAACCAAACTTGACATCAACGGTCTATATTAGCTATATATTGAATAGCCCTGTTTCTTAGTACCCATTTTGCCCTTTCATTGAAATCAGAATCGTATAACGGCCGCTTCTCTCAGTCTTCCTAGTCTTTCCACTCTTTTTGGATCACCAAACATCATAAATACCTAAAAATTAATTACATCAAAATATTTAAATCTATAAAAAAAAAAAAAAAAAAATCCCAAACAAAACACACCCATTTCTTATATATTCTCAATTTGCTTAACAAAGGAATTAGTGAACAGCATCTGAACATAAATAAGTAGGAGTAGAGGAGCAGGGAGTCTCGTACGTCACCAAAAACATCACTCTCAGAAACAGATCATCAAACGCATCCTCATCAATCATGATGGTCCCTGGTCTCGAATCCTTGAATCTGAGCCGTTGATCACATCCACCAATGTCACTGATCGGATGACCCTTGTGTTCAACCATAAAATTAGGGTTTCCACCGCCAATCTCCATCACCATGTCATCCAAGATCAATCACCACCACCACCACCACCACAACAAAATCAACGGTCAGATCTTCCCTCAATCTTGTACCCATCTCGCCGACTTCCGGGCCCGAACCGGCTGCAAGCCATTCTGGGCCCTCCACGACTGCCTCCGGGTCAAACCACCCGGAGGCCGCGCCGCCATCCGTCGTGACCCCTCCGAGGTCCCCCGTTGCGCCGCCTGCAACCACGCCTCCCTCCCCCGTCTCTACGCTTGCATGGCCTGCGCCGCCGTCTCCTGCCACGCCCCACCTCACTCCTCCCACGCCGCCCCCCCACATGGCATCGGCACCGCCTGGTCACGAGATCGCCGTCGACGTCGATCGCGCCGAACTCTTCTGCTGCATCTGCCGGGACCAAGTCTACGACCGCGACTTCGACGCCGCCGTCGTCCTCGCCCACACCACCCCCACCTCCAAACCCGAAAACCTCCGCAAACGGCGGAGAATCGATTACAGACCCTGGACCCCAGATTTACACGAACGGGCAATAATGGTGACCAACGCGAGTCCAATGGAGGGGAGCAGCGGCGACGATCTGCCTTGGGGTCTACGTGGACTCAACAATCTGGGAAACACTTGCTTCATGAACTCCGTTTTGCAGGCATTGTTCCACACACCACCTTTGAGGAACTACTTCTTGAGTGATAGACACAACAGGTACTACTGTCAGTCCAAGAATGGTGTTCGCTTGTGTCTTGCTTGCGACATGGACGCTATGTTTTCCGCTGTTTTTTCCGGGGATCGGACGCCTTATAGCCCCGCTAAGTTTCTATACAGGTTTGTTATGATAAGTTTCGCGAATGTGTGTGTTTTTGGATCTGGGTATGTTGGATTTAGACGCAAAATGTGACAAAATTGTGGGGTTTTGCAGTTGGTGGCAACACGCTGCTAACTTGGCGAGTTATGAACAACAGGATGCGCATGAGTTTTTTATTTCCATGCTTGATGGGATTCATGAGAAGGTGGAGAAGTATCAGCGGAAGCCGGTTAATCAAGGTAACTGCTTCAAGTTTTCTTTTTTCATTATCTTAATGTTGCTAAATCCTTTTTTCTTCTTTTTCGTGGATGTTATTGGTGGTTAGTTGGTTGGTCTGAGTTAGAAAAGCTGATGTTAGAAACTGTATGTTGTGTGTGAAATGATCTGTGATTGAAGTCAAATGTGATGTTGAGATGTGTCATTTTGGATATTTGTTTATCTATTATTTGTGAGATGAGTAAATTTACGCAGAGAATGACCTTGGTTTCTGTTTAGTATTCTTGTTGGGTATAGTAGAATTTTTCAGTTTTCTAGTTGTCTTATTGTTTAGGTTTTATATTTATTGAATCTCTCTTCTTCTTCTTCTTTTTTTCCCCTTTCCCAAACATGCTGTCTGTTCTGGGCCTTCTGGCCAAAAATTAGTAAGTTTCTTTATTACCCTATAAATACGGTGAAACCTTAAGCATTGTTCGTTTTAGTCAGCTTAGCACACCATTAATAGATTGGAAACTTTGTAAGCTCTTAAGTGGAAGGAAGCAATATATTAGAGGCAGGAGTCCTTGGATGGCTTAAGAGCACGTTATGTAATTGTTATAAATCACTAGGGTATGATGACAAACTTATTGAAGCATGAAGCATGGTCCATGGATGAAAGTTGCTGTCATGTAAAGGCCGCTGAGTATCTAGTTAGAGATCTCTTGATGTGCCATCGATACCCCACTTTCTACTATTCTAAGTGGTTCTCCGTGATCAAAATGATCCAAGATACTGTTAAAGATTAATGAGTAACCACAAAATTTAACTGCAGGGTGTGGTGTGGTTTTAGGTTTCTTTGCTTAGGAGTTGCCAAGTGCTCCCAGATTTAGGGCTAATACTCAACCTCAACCTGCAGGCTTGATGATGTCATCTGCTTTACCTGTAAGTCAACTTTTGCTTAGCCTACTGGTTTCATCATAGGAATTGCTTGTCTGTATAACTGTATCGTTAACTCAACCTTTGCCATTTATAGGGTCTTATACCGTTGCAAAGTTGATACCAGTTGCAGAGAAAGAGGACAGTTGCTTTAGGTTAACTGCAGGCATAAGTTCCTTGTCAGTCTTTGAGAATTTTGATTCTCATCTGTTCTTCGGTCAGACTACCTTAGAGCACTTTCTTGTATTGGCAAGTATGTTGGAATTAATTTTGAACTTTATTTGTAGCTTCATCCATCTCATTTTACTAATCTTATACGTATTTTGGCTGCAATGAATTCTCTATTAAAAATTTTATTGAGTTAACAAGATAGGACTACTTTTCTGATTAAAAGAGAATTTAAGGTTTTATTGGTTTTACTTGTAGTAAAGCCACTCAAATAGAGCTAAGTTTTAAGATATTATATTACCGTTTTGTTAGTAGCCGTTGTAATGTGCTTCAGGGTGGATGTATGCTATGTTTATAGAAGCATTGTCACTCTCTATTGTCATTTTGCACTCGTATCATTGTTTGCTCGAGTTAATATTCATATGAATTTGCCTATGCTTAAATTTGTAAAATATAGCAATAAGAAATTCTTTAGGAAAGTTTTGAAATCATATGCTTACAATTGATATTTCTATTGCTTTGAATATATATTGATGATCTCATTTCTTTGGTAGTGCAGGCAGTGGAGACTGCTGCATTGCTCATAGAGTTTTTTCGGGTATCTTGCGATCTGATGTCATGTGTATGGCTTGTGGTTTCACATCCACAACGTATGACCCATGTGTTGACTTCTCACTGGACTTGGAACCAAATCAAGGGGGTTCCAAGAAGACAGCATCTACGAAGTTAAATCATTCTTGCAATGGAGAGGCAGATTCCATGAATTCCAGCCAAAACTGTGGAATATCTACTTTGATGGGGTGCTTGGACCGTTTTACAAGACCGGAGAGATTGGGCTCAGACCAAAAATTCTTTTGCCAGCAATGTCAAATTAGGCAGGAATCTCTTAAACAGATGTCTATAAGAAAGCTTCCTTTAGTTTCTTGCTTCCACATTAAAAGATTTGAGCATTCTACTGCTCGGAAAATGTCAAGAAAGATTGATCGTTATCTTCATTTTCCATTTTCATTGAACATGGCACCATACCTCTCTTCGTCCATCTTGAGAAGTCGATTTGGAAATAGGATTTTTCCTTTTGATGGAGATGAACCGGATAGTTTGGATGAATTGTCATCAGAGTTTGAGTTGTTTGCCGTGGTGACTCACAGTGGAAAGCTAGATGCTGGCCATTATGTGACTTATCTGCGGTTAAGTAATCAATGGTACAAGTGCGACGATGCTTGGGTCACTCAAGTCAATGAGAACATTGTGAGGGCTGCACAAGGATACATGATGTTTTACGTGCAGAAGATGCTTTATTACAAAGCAAGTGAGAAGCATGTTGCCTCGTGATATGATAGAAGACTGGAACAAAAGATCGCTTGTGGACTCATTGGAGAATCGGAAGTTGAAGATCATTGTTGACATGGAATCGAACAACAATCAAATGACAGGGCATGTTTTTTTCGTATACAATGAATACTGATTTCATCAAGTCGCTATACTTGTTGGTGCATTCAGTGGAAAATTAAGCAGATTGCTCTCAAATATGTCATCGACAATCTATACTCGATTGGAGTGTAAAGTCAGCCTAAATTTTTGAGGCGCTAGACATTCGGAAAATGAATTTTATAAAGGTATGGATTCCATTAAAATGATTTCTGATCGATATATCTATTTCCCTGCTCATACAAGTGTTGATGGCGGGTTGATTATTTTTCTAGTGGATCCTTTGTGGTTTTACCGGTGTACTTACTAGTCCTGTCTCACATCGGTTATAATAAGTACTAGCGTGTACGTGGATTTATCTTGAAGCGTAAGCTTGACTTGTATGATTACTCAGTTTTATTTCGCCACACACGGAGACCAGGAAAATGATTTTATTTTGATCCGATAGGCGACAACAAGTCATTCAATTGACTCCTTGAACAATGCTGCCCCCGTTATTTGTAAAAATCCAAAAACAAAACAAAACTGTGAAGTAGATTGATCAATGAACCTCGACATGCTATGTAAGATGCATATAATAATATTAGAATGAGCAATGCAATTTCATAAAAGCAGAAATCTGCAGCAACATTAATCTTAAGATATTTGTCGACAAAACCAAAACCAATGAGCGGTTGGTAAGAATAGTTGAATCTTGGAGTTTGCTCTGTCAACATCTATAGGTACTTACATGGTTAAAGACTATGGTTTACTGTTTTTCAAAGATTGTAGGATTCAATGGGGGTTTTAGTTTCGGGTTCAAATTCGCTAAATGATTTTGGGGGATTTCTGAATTATAGTATATATATTGTTGATAAAGGGGCTACCAAAGTGCATATTTCATCAAGGCATTCTTTTCATCAGGTCAAGAATGCTGATAAGCAATCAGCTGTCCTAGTCCCTGCCTTAGAACATCACAGTTTTCGTGCAAAATATACCCTGTTCAGATTGAGAGTTACCCATCTCAACTGTAGTGAAATCCAGTCATCTTGGTTAGTACAAATCCAAGGAATACCTGCAGTAGGCATCATTCAGGTGAACATAAATTTTGACATATAAATCAATTGTTATGGTCTTTTACCTAAGCTGAACCCATCACATAGATGAGTGTATAGTGCTGACCATGTATGAAGTTATTATTATTATTATTATTTGAGTTATTATATATAATATTACATGAATAAATATACAACCAAACACACTCTAAATAGACTCATTGAGGTGCGGTCTGGAAAGGAGACTATCTAGAGCGGGAAAATTGATCCTAAGGGAGAGAAGAGAACCCCTACATGTTGAGGTGAAAATTGGCCACTATGAGAGTAGTCATGATGAGTCGACTTTGGCACGCTAGTGCAACAAAATGACCGATCTTTCAATGGAGACATTGGGCCTTTGCTCATGTGTAAGTTCTATATTGGACAAAAAATGAAATATAAGAAAATATTTAATCAAATAAAGTGATATGATCACGTATTGAGAATTCAATATGATTAAGTGTGCCATAACAATGGTACATCCATTTAAAAAAAAAACAAAACAAAACAAAACAAAAAATTGATAGTACATCCACACATATTGAAACATACATCTTTTTTGTAGAGTCATAATTGTTCTAAAGAGTAAGTATACGTTTGATATAGCTTATCTACTAGTCAAAAGTATTTTTTTAATGTTAAAAACTGTACTTGATTTTTTACGTCGTTTGGTTGACATCTTAGTAGAGTTTTTGAAAAATTAAAAAAAATTGAAAAATGTCTACTTGGATTAGCTCAAATTTTAAGTTTTTTCAAGTAGATCTTTTTGAACTTTTCTTAAAATATTAAAATATCTAATCTAACCTTATTTTATTTTGTTAATATTTCTATACCTATATAACCCTATTATATTTTTTTTATAAATATAAACACATAACATTCACTTTTATTCACTTTTTATTTTATAAAAACATATGAGAACTTCTCTTTAACCAATAAGTTTTCTATATTTTTTGTGTGTGTTTGTGCTTTTTTTTTTTTTAATTGGTTTTGGTTGATGCATATTTATTGCAATTTTTTTTATCTTATGCTGATTTTGTATATATACACTACATACATAAACACTGTGTGTATGTATATATTCTAGTTTTTGGTTTTGTTTGTCATGAATATTATATACTATATTTGTTTTATGTATATATACTCTAATTGATTTTACTATTGGTTCGTTGATATATATGAAATGCTTTATTGAAATACTAGAATGATATATTGCAATTGGTTTTGTTGTTGGTTCGTTAACATATATATATTGTAATTTTATTTTTTGAAACTAATTAAACTAAGAGTGACTAATAAAATCTTTATTACTACTATATTGATTAATTTTTTATAATTAAGGTTGAAACAATTATATTCTATAATGAATATATTTTTCTTTTCTCTCATGTTATTTTTGATAAATTAATAATCTAAAAGTACTTTAAAAATAATTTAACCAAAACATCTCTAATTTAAATGAGTTTTTTTTTTTTTTTAATTTACAACCAAATAACTAATAACTTTCTTTCAAAAGATTTATTTTCAAATATCTACTTTTAAAAGATCTATTTAAAGAAACTGTACCAAACGAAACCTAAATAATATTTGCATTTTATCTTTTCTTTTATTGCATATTTACAACATTTCATACCATTTAAATCTACCATGTCATTATGAAACTAATAAGCTCTTAGTATAATATAAGAGAATTTAGTTCATACTAGAGTGTAAAGTGATTTGGTTTATATACACAACAATAATCTTTAAAACATTATCATATGAGTTTCAACTTTGTACGCATTAATAGCACATTCAATTATCTTGGGAGTAGCTAGCCAAACCAATTGTAATACTGCAAGATCTTGTACTTATAGAAAGAGATAAATGTACTTCTAGAAAAAGAAAGAAAGAAATAGCTAAACGTGTAATAAATCAACTAATTATAAATAAATAAAAATGATTTCACAAATATGATTTCACTCCAAAGCTTTTTTTTCTTAAGCAATAGAATTTTTTTTTTTTACCTTCTAGATTAGATAATTATCAAAATATAAAGAATTAAGATATCTGAAACAACACTTTTAAAAGGTAGAAGAGTTCGACCCACGTTACGTGGGTTATGCTACTCCAACCTTGGCCCCAATGCGCTGAGTAAATGACGCCATTCTCCGCTTGGGAGCGGAACGATACGTTTTATTAGTACACCGACATGATAAAGCAAAAAAAAAATTGTCGCAGCATTGGTTCTCTAATTCGCACCACCAAATAATCCTGCCAACACGAGTCCAACAAACTCAACACACGTGTGAGCGACACATCGAACGGTCTTGACAATCCACAACATCCGAAACCATTTCAACTTTTTGCTTCCAAGTAGTATGTTATCTATCAAACTGCCTGGTCAACGTTTGTGATCATGTGATTTTGTTTTGTTGGAACCCAACGAAGACACCAAGATTAGACCATCCATCCACCCATGGTACATTATTCGTCCACTTCTGTCTTATCTGATCCTCACCCTCCTCTACGTTATCCCCGTACGTACCCTAAACCCTAGAAAGCTCCAATTTTTTTTCCATTCAAGTTGGGATTTTTATTGGACTCTCTTTTATTTTTTGTTATTTTAATTGTTGTAGGAAATGGGTTCCGGCCACTGAAGCTGTTCGTTTTGATTCTCTGACTTGTGTTAAGATTTTGAATCTTTACTTCGATTTCTTAGTTTCAGGTAATTGAATTTTTTTTTGTCGGATTCTATATAATTACTGGAAATCTATGCTTTTTAGTTGTTTTTAGATATGAGTTTGATTGGTTTTGCTTCCAGAGCTTGTTGCGTGTAATCTAACAAAGTGAGTGAGGCTTTGTGTTGATTATGTTATAGGTGTTTTGCACCACTCGATATATTTGCTTTTATAATTGGATTTTCAGTTGTTGGTCATTGTTATTGTAGTTGTTAGCTTGAAGCCATGGACCAAAATTTTATGGTTTGTTGTCAGTTTTTTAATGTTTGCTTTTCGAATTAATACTTTGCATCGTAGAAGAATTGTTTCGTTTAAGCTTTCCTTTTATGTACTTTTTGCTATTTGCTACTTGTGTCAGGTTATATGACTTGTGGTTTGCCTTCATTTCTGTGCTGCCCAATTCAATTTTTTTAATTGGGTATACCGATTGTGTTAGTTATTTAGTGTTTTAGAGGTTCATATGTTAAATAATGTTGTTATCGAATTTGTAAACATGCTTATGGTTACAGGGTTAGTACAAGGTTTTTTTTCTCATACGTCATCATAACCTTGTTGAATTACTGCAGGACAAATGAAGGGTGTTAGAGACTGGGTTTTCTCTCAGTTGCTGGCAAACTCATTGGCAGTATCAAGGTCATTGTCTAGCAGTGGCAGTTTCTTTCATCGAGGACCTCCTGATGAGGAATCTGACCAAGGTATTGCCTCCTCTCCTCCTCTCCTCCTGTGTTTGTCTCATTAACAGCGGGTCTGTTTAGCTTGAATAAGTTTCAAAACACATATGCAGGCACTGTATTAGCTTACTTCTATAAGTAATGTTGAAGGGGAGAAGGGAAATAACTATGTAAAACTAGCCCTTTGATATTTTTGCTTATCTTTTTCTTGACCATTTTCATGAATTTAACATGAGCAAATAATAGTCACATCATTTTTATAATAACCATCTTTTGTTTGAGTTGACTGTGTAATTATTTCTTCTAAGAAAGGATGAAGTATAGGTTCCTTTTATCTTGATCTAGAAAAATTGAAACAATTTTTTTTTTTTCAATAAGTGCAATTTATAGTTAATATATTTCACTTGGTTTTGGAGGTAACCATGATGATGTTGATGAGCATATCTATTATTTTACTTGTTTTTCTAGGTCACACAATAATACGAGCATTCTAGCAAAAAAGGGAATCTCCTGAAAGACTTTGTGGCCCTCCCTGTTGCTTTTCATTGTAAAAATTTTACGAGTGTGATATGGTGTTTGTTTTGTGGTTTGTCTTTGGATGAGGAAAGTAATATGTTAAATGAAACTTGATTATCTAGATACCTGACTTGGTTTTGTCTTTTGCTTCTTGGTTTGGGTTGTTACTAAGTAATTATTAATACTTGGGAATTGAGTGGGTAGATGTCAAGGTAGTGCATCTATGCTGATGGTTATTGAATGTGCAGATGGCAAAACAGTAAGGTGGTTCTTGCTCCTTGGCATTTAATTTGGATACAGTTCATTGTGTTTGAGTACTGGAAATGCAAAGAATTGGCAAAAGAACAAAATCATTAGGTTGGGGCACTTTTAGAAATGGGTTTCTAGTTGTGATCTTGTATTAACCTGTGGTATGTTGTTTTTGCATTTCATCAAGTGAATGCTTATTGTGTTCTTAACCATTTGCTTCAGCTTGCACATCCAACTTGGCAGCATCAACGGTACCTTGTGAGGCATCATACTCTTCTGATGTTAATCAGGATTATCAGCCTCATCACCCTCTGCAACAAGTTCCACTTGAAGATGATTCTCACTCACAAGGTCACAATGCTGATGAAAAAAAGATGGATCCTTTGGCACAAATCGAGGATCTCCATGTTATGTTCTTGCGTCTTCTCCAACGGATTGGGCAATCACAAAATAATATTTTGGTGGCTAAAGTTCTATACCGGTTACATGTTGCAACTTTAATTCGAGCCGGGGAATCAGATTCAACAATGGCTAACCTCAGAAGTGACAGAGCTAGAGGAATAGCAAGAGAGCAAGAGGCAGCTGGCCTGCCTGTATTGGATTTCTCAATTAGAGTACTTGTCTTGGGAAAAACAGGTGTTGGCAAGAGTGCAACCATAAATTCTATATTTCGTGAAACTAAGGCAGAGACTGATGCATTTCAACCTGCCACTGATTGCATTAGAGAGTTTGGAGGAACCGTTAATGGGATCAAACTTAGTTTCATTGACACACCTGGTCTTTTACCTTCTTCTACAAGAAATATGAGGAGAAATAGAAAGATATTGCTCTCCGTGAAGAAATTCATTAGAAAATCCCCACCAAACATTGTTTTATATTTTGAGCGTCTTGACCTCATCAATATGGGCTATAGTGATTTTCCCCTTCTGAAGCTTATGACTGAAGTTTTTGGAACTGAAATTTGGTTTAACACCATTCTTGTCATGACTCATTCTTCCTCAACTGTTCCTGAAGGACCCAGTGGGTATCCTGTCAGTTATGAATCATATGTGACCCAATGCTCAGATTTGGTGCAACGCTATATTCATCAGGCTGTATCTGACTCAAGACTTGAAAATCCTGTACTGCTAGTGGAAAATCACCCTCAGTGTAGAAAAAATATCAATGGGGAACATATTCTTCCAAATGGACAGGTTTGGAACTCTCATTTCTTGTTGTTATGTGTATGTACCAAAGTTCTCGGTGATGCTAACGCCCTCTTAGATTTTCGAGAAGGCATGGAACTGGGGCCTCTGAGGAACACCAGAATACCTTCTTTGCCCCATCTCCTTTCATCTCTTCTACGTCATCGATCACTATCGACTCCAAAGGAAGCAGAGAATGAAATTGACGAGCTGTTAGCATCAGAGTTGGATGATGAAGATGAGTATGATCAGTTGCCAGCAATACGAATCCTGACAAAATCTCAGTTTGAGAGACTGACTAAATCCCAAAAAAATTCCTATCTTGATGAGCTTGATTATCGAGAGATTCTTTATTATAAAAAGCAGTTGAAAGAGGAGTGCCGGAGAAGGAAGGAGAACAAGCTTTCCAGTGAGGAAAATCTTCCTGATGAAAATAATTCTAATGATCAAACGTCTACAGATGCTGTTATGTTACCAGATATAGCTCTCCCTCCAAGTTTTGACTCAGATTGCCCAACCCACAGATACCGTTGCCTTGTGACGAGTGACCTGGGGCTTCCAAGGCCTGTTCTTGATCCCCAAGGGTGGGATCACGATGTGGGCTTTGATGGAATAAACTTGGAGACTGCTTTGGAAATAAAAAGGAATGTCTTTGCCTCTGTTACAGGACAAATGAGCAAGGATAAGCAGGATTTCAGTATTCACTCTGAATGTGCTGCAGTTTATGCAGATCCTAGGGATCCCATGTATTGTGTAGGTCTTGATGTGCAATCTTCTGGTAAAGATATGATCTATACAGTTCGTAGCAATGCTAAGCTGAGGAATTTCAAGCACAATGTTACTGACTGTGGGGTTTCTGTGACATCATTTGGAAACCAGTATTATGTTGGTGCAAAGCTCGAAGACACCTTACTTATTGGGAAAAGGCTGAAGTTGGTAATGAATGGCGGTCGAATGGGGGGTCGTGGACAAGTGGCATATGGTGGGAGTATCGAAGCAACTCTAAGAGGGAGAGACTATCCTATGAGGAATGAAAATGTCAGTTTGACTATGACAGCTCTCTCCTATAATAAAGAGATGGTTTTGAGTGGGGGTATCCAATCCGAGTTCCAGCCAAGCCGAAGCATGAAACTTTTGGTTAATGCCAATCTAAATAACCGGAAAATGGGACAGATAGGTGTCAAGTTGAGCAGCTCAGAGCATATGGAAATTGCTTTAATTGCTGTTTTCTCAATTTTCAGGGGGCTGTTACGAAAAAAGGCGACTGAAAATAGCAGCAGTGAAGCTTTGGAGGGAGGTTAAGTTTATTCAGCTTCGTCATATGCTAAATTTTTGTTCTTTTTATTTTTTTTTTTATTTTTTACTTTGGGGTAGAGAAAATGGAGATGCAAGTTTTGTGGTAAGCATTCCGGATTTTTTTCACTGTAATCTTTTAGGCAACCATTTGGGAATTATTGTGGCAGAGAGGACTAGATAGTTACAGTTGTTATGGAAACTAATCTCCGATTTCAAGTCAGTCCAGTATGTAGTCCAGCTGTGGGAGAGTTTATATGTTATTGTAGATCGTGGTAATAATTGTATAGAAAATTATTCAAAATTGAGTCTTTTTTACGAGTGATTCATATGGTATTTGATATAGATGTAAACAACTGAGATTCAGAATGACATTGGAGCTATTGAGGTGCATTTGTGCTGTTTTTATCTAGGATTGCATGTGGATCTTTTACGTAGAAATGACAAGTGCGTCACATGGACCAAGTTAGAGAATTTGTTAAGCAACCAGTTTCTAGGAGCTATCATGTTCATGCATCAATTATCACAACTGAAGTTGCTTGGTGCACTTTGCAATCATGGAGTAATTTGCAGCTATAACGCTCTTCTGGAAACAACTCAATCAATCACCAGGTGTTGTGCAAAATTAGCTGCACTAAGTCAATGTATATCTACGAGCGAGCGCTAAGTATGTATTCTGATGGTGCCACGTTTCATGGCGCAACCTTTTTCCATGTTCATACTTATAGTTGGTGGATGGGACAGGTCTCAGTTCTCACTCAAATCACATATATTCCAAACAAAACCAATGAGAGGTCCAACTCAATGTGTACCCAGTCTCCACATGAGATGGAAAAGCAAATGTAATGGATAACATTAATTTGTGATTCAATTTTATAAAATAAAACCAAAATAATACATAATTTTATATGAAATTTTACCATGCTTATTTTATTTTATAATTGTGATAATATCTTCTGCTTTTAAAAGTATATATTAAAATAAATTTTGTAGAATTTAAATCAGTTTTTGTATCTAAAAGTTAAGCTAAAGAAACATTATAAGGATTCGGTCCAGCACCAAGCACAGCCAGACCCAAACCAAGTGGCCCAGTCAGCAGTTTACATGTGTGTGTATCTGTTGTACATAGGCCAACACACTGACAAAATGTTGTAATCAATGATTTGTCCCTCTTTTATTTTTTTCTTTTTTCTAAAGAAATGATTTGTCTCTTTTGGTGCACTATAATGAGACTATATACAACATTGTGTGGAGGTGAAACACGCCGTATATAATATGAATTTTATTTTATTATTTTTTTAAGATATTGAGATAAATTCAGACGATAATTGAGACCAAATTGATAGAATCCTAATATGAATTTTAATTATACCATGTTTGACAAATTTTATAAACTACACTAATTTAATGAATTGATCACTTGTTCGGTTTTAAAATTTAAATGATTTAAAATAGGATGTGAACAACTCCTATTAGCAAACTAAAACCGTAAAATTCTTAGGACGCACGTATCATACAAGCCAAAAGTGCAATGGAAAAGCTTCAACAAAATGACACCCTTTATCAAAAGACGGCACAACTTTTGCTAGCAAGTCTCATCATTTAATGATTTTTACAAGGGAAAAAAAAATTATTTTGTTTGGGATCCAGTTATCAATTATCATGGCTGTGGCTCCCTTGAACGATCTATAATTACATAAAAGAAAAAATTCTGTAGATATAAGAAGACCCTTCTACGGTTTTCCATGTCAATTTGGTTTCACACCAAGTCCCACTAACAAAGAGTCTACGTCTTATGATTTCCAATTGGGTTCAATTTTCGTTTTCTATCTTATATCAAGCCCACACCTTGTTGTATTATATTTTGGTCAGTAATTCTTTGTTCTTTTTGTAATAAAATCAGATTCTTTTTTGGCCAACAGCATATGCTAAGCCAAGAATTGAAACCTTTTATCATATTCTGATACCTGCACAATCACCAGTGCATAGTTTTGGCACAGAACAAGTATTCCACTTTTCTTCCTCAATAATCCGTCCCTAGAGCAGGGAACGAAGCATCACCGTACAATATAATTTGATGCTTATTCAATCAATAATAATCTAGATTCAAATCATCCAAGATATCTAAAACATACAAGAAACAAAGCTAGATCTCTAATAATCTTTTCAACTTACCACTCACATGAATCAAATTAAATAAAACAACCCAAGATTGAAGATTTCGGCCATTCTCTTTATACAACAATTCATTTGCACCAACTATACACTCTATACATACACAGATCACAACAAAAAGAGAAAAAGAAAAAAGAATTGGCTTTAAGAATCACTAGATTGATTAATTTACCGTAACCTTTTCTATTATCGTTTGTTTTTCAAGGTGAAGATCCCCACAAAACCTCAGCAACAATGGTGGATGCCTCAGCATCAGAGACAGATGCCTCCCTCACCATCCTCAAAATCTCCTGCTTGAATGCTCTCTTCTCTCTTTGTCTCAACCCCTCTCCAACCTCCAATTGCACTGCAAATTTTGCCACACAGCTTGCAAATGGATGGCTCTCCAAGAACCTCCTTTGCCTACTCTCTCTTTTAGTCTCCATAACCCCACCACCAGCAACACCAACACCAACATTTTCTTCATCATCAAGTCTCCCAATATCAATCAAATCCCCACCCAATTCCGATCTTTGTAATTCCACTAGTTTCTTCACCAGACCTTGCTCTAACATGGCCTCTATAGCCTCCTTGCGCCCAAAATAACCAATGTCAAGAATGCAATCCATGGCGACTATCTTCATTTCCAAGTCTTTGACATCTAAAAAGCTTATGATTCTTGGAATCTCGCCATTTGACTCGATCTCATCAACAAGTGGTGACTTGATAGACTTGATCAATGCACACAACACTTTGAAAGAATTTGTTGAACCAACTGTTAACAAAGCATGGATTGTTGGACCCATCAACACTTGACCCACAAAAACATCCTTGTTGAATCGAATCAAACCCGCCACAGCATACGCAGAGTGCTCTCTGATTCTCTTCGAACAATTCGAATCACATAAAATCGTCTCCAGTAAAGTAAAAATTTTTGCTTTGAGCACCAAATTTTGTAGCTCGCGATTGAAGCCTTGTAAAACCCGGGTCTCGAACTGAGTCAGCAACTTCACCAACTCGTCCTCGTTGTTGGACGGGTCCTTTAAAGCTTTCGTCAGGTTCTCGACGCTCTCTCTATCGATCCACGCCTGAATTTCGGTCTCGATCGAGCCTGCAACTCGGGATATAGAGTAAGTCGAGACTCGTCGAGTCAAGAAGCTCTTCAAGCTGAGACCACGGGAGCTCTGGAGGGTTTGGACGAGGCTTTTGAGATTGGAGAGGAGTTGGGAGAGAGTAGAGAGATGTGGGTCCTTGGAGAGGATCGTATCGGACTCGGTCTCGAGCTCGAGGAGAGCTTTAATGGCGGCTGAGTTGGTCTCGTCCAAGTTGGGACCCGGGTGGGCTTGTAACTCCAGAGAAGCTTGTTTTAAAGCTTCTAAAACGTTGAGTACTCGTGCAGGCTCTTCCTTTATTGAACGGTCTTCCATGGATGTGGGCAAAGCTTTGTTTTAAAGAGATAAATTTGAAAAAGAAGTGATCTCTTCGGTTCTGGGCTCTCAGAGAGTTCACAGAAACGAAACCAACGACCAGTCAGACACGGACAGTCATAGTCCGTGTAGTGTATTTTGTGCCAAAAACGAAACCAAACTAGCTGGCGTTGTTTTAAATGAGTTTGTTTGATGCTAATTGTGTTATTTATAGTTTAATATCAAGTGTATTAAATATAAAGAGAATATCAAGCAGTGAAATGGGTATATACTTTTTGGTTTAAAAAGTTTGTATCTAGTAGAGAGAAGGGCGGTTGACCCGTTTTGTTGTGCTGTGTTGCGTATGTGTTAAAGATACGGAAAAATTTTATTTTAATCCTTAAGGTTTTGAAAAATATCATATATTTAAAACTCTTTTAAAAATAATTTTTTTTATCCCTAATTTTTCAAAATTTTTTAAAAAATTCAAACCGTTAATCAACTAATGGTCAAACCAAATAGAAAAATTGAAAAGACTCAATTGCCCCTCACTTCAACCAAAATATTAAAATGATTGTTTTACCCTTAATGAAACCAAAATTAATTTTTATTATTAATCTACTAGAAATAAATTAAAATAATAGTAAATTAGTAAAATAAGGGAAAAATTGAAATCTAATTATTATTTTTTTAAAGAAATTAAACAAACAAAAATTAATCTTCAACAAAATAATACTAAAAATTAATCAATAAAATTTTTAAAAGATATATATAATTTAAAAATATATAAAAATTTGATTATCGTTTCTCCAGGTCGTTCAAACACCACCCACTCAACCCAGCATTCAAACACCCAATATTCAATCAACCCAGCAACTACCTTACATTCAGCCAATCAACAATCCAGCAACAACCGAACATTTTCTTAATTAACATATCAATTAACAACCATCTAACAAAGGGGAAAAAAAAAACAAAACAAAACAAAACCTCCAATCAGCTTGACGTGGCTATTGCGATGGTAGTGATGGTGGATTATTTTTGTGTGGATTGATTGTAATGATATTTGATAGTTTGTTTTACTAATGATGGTGGCTATTGATGATGTTGGTGGTGACAGCGGGTTGCTTTGTTTTAGATGATGGTGGTTGTTGATGATTTTGACCATTTGAACCTCAATTTCCTGTCATTTTGTAGGCAACCAAATAGATTCAAAAAATGAGAGTGAGAGAGAGAGAGAGAGAGAGGAGATGTTACAGGAAGATCGTGGAAATAATTGGTTAAGTGCAAAACATCTTCAAGAACGCAACCTGCATCACCAACGATAATTTTTTTATAGGAGTTCTCAAAAATGACCATATTACCTGTGGAGGTCGGAGAGGATGAGGTGGAGACGAAGTGATGGTAAGTGTGAGTGGCTACGGTCACAAAGAAAGAGTAGGTGGCATCAAAGCACCGGAACATGGGAGCGGAGAGAGAAGTTGAGCTAAAGATGGAATCCAAAGAGTAGGAGAGTGGTGGTGGTGATGAGTGCAAAGATGAAGGAGTCCGTGGAGTTAGAAATTTTTTGGGTAACCCAGATCTTCAAGATCTGGTTGAACCTAAATGTTGAAGATTTGGGTTATATGATTTAAAAAAATATATATTTTTATATGATTTTATTTTTTGTGAAATTTAGTGGAAGAGAAGTAGTGTTTGTTTGAGTGCATCAATTGAAAGGACTTTTTTTTTTTTTTTTTTTTGTTCTAATGAAGATGAGTTTTTGTTTATTTGTGTTGATGATTATAATGATGGAATGGACGGGGTTTGTGTTGATGATGATGAAAGTTGATGATGAATAATGATGAAGGCTTCAGATTTCAATATTATTATTGTTTAATTTATTTTTTAAAATTTAATTATTTATCAAAATGTCCTCGCTTACCAAAAGGATATATATATATATTTTGCTTTTATGTGTTTAATTTATGGATTGGGAATGAGAATGGAGAATAAAATTGATTGATAATATTTACTTGCTTAAAATTTATTCCGTAATGAAAATGAAAGTGTAGGCCCCACATCAATTTGGGGTTGTGAAATAAGAATCTCATTCCCTCAGCCTACTTAGAAATCTTATTCTCATTTCATTTGTTAAGTTAAAAAGTCTCTTATATATTTTCTTTAAAAAAATTTTTAAAAAAAAACTCAGTTTTATTTAATATTAAAAAAAACTACATATTATAATAAAAAATTATACACTATTGGTTTTTCATTACCAATTTCTTAATTATTATTAATTATTATAGTGGACTATTAAATAATATCCAGTTTTTTTAAAAAAAATATAATATGTAGTTTTTTATTTGATATTAAAAAAAATTGTATATTATAATAAAAATTACATACTAGAGGTTGTTTATTTTTTCCACTTAAGACTTAATAGTGCTGAATTGCAACTATTAAGTTGTTTCCATTTTTTTTAAGTGACAAAACCACTTAAAACTATAAAAAAAAAAAACAACTAAAAAAATTAAGTAAGAATTTTTAACTTTTCACTTAATTGCAAATCACTTAATGACATTTAAAAATTTTTATTCCAAATCTATCATCCCCAAAATAACATAATTTCAAATTTATTCTAATTTTATATTACTCAAATTTTCTTTTCTTTTTTTCCTTGATACTTACAAAAAAAAATGTATATATATTCGAAAAATAAAATCTAAATACATCTCATCCCAAATTATATTGAAATTAAACTAACATATTTAATTTACAATTTAAACATTCATTTTTTTTAATTGTTTTCTTAAATATATTAATATATTTAAATATATAAATATGGTTAATACTATTATATTTTTTAATCATATTTTAATTATGAATAAAATATTATTAATATTTACATAAAAAAATGTTTTAGAATTTATTAATTATTTATTTTTAAACATTAATTAAAATTACATAACAAAAATAGTAAAAAAAATATAAATATCAATTTACTAGTTTTCAGACAATTTTAAATTTAAAAAACAAACGAATTTATAATATATTCTGAGGTAAGAGAAAAAAAAACATGTTATTCAAATTTTAGATTTCAATCACTATTCAGTCTTCAGTAGCACTATTCAGTCTTTAGACAAAAAAAACAAACGATCCACAGGTTAGTAGGCTATTAAAATAATATAAAATTTTTTTATTTGATATTAAAAAAATTACATATTATAATAAAAAATTACACACTATTATAATTAATTCATAATTTTAATTAAGACTATTTTTGTAACTTATAATTAATTCATTCTGATTCCATAATTTTAATTAAGATTGTTTTTGTAACTTACAATTAATTTATTCAAATTCTAAAGTAAAGTTTATAGAAATACTGCTAATTTCGATTCTGATTCCTACAGTTGAAGTAAACAACTTATTTTGATTTTGATATTTAATTCCGTTTTCAGATCATTTCGATTCTTATTCTGATTTCTCCAAGTGAAGTAAACATACCATTAGATCTCTAAAATTCGAGTTATCCATGTGTCATGATATAAATTTCTCACATAAAAATACCATTTTACTCTTTCCATCCAAACTATCTATCTCTATTGACCGTTAATTGATTAATGATTTGATTTTTTTTTTAAGAGTTTTGAAAAAATTAGAGATAAAAATAATTGTTTTAAAAAAAACCTTTAAAAATATGATTTTTTTTAAACTTTAAGAACTAAAATGAAGCTTTTTCTATTAAGTAGTGAAATGGGTATATACTTTTTGGTTTAAAAAGTTTGTATTGAGTAAAGAGAAGGGCAAGTGACCCGTTTTGTTGTGTTGTGTGTGAAAGAGAGGTGTAAATTTCTCTCAAAAAATTATATATAAAAAAAAAGAGGGTTTTAATTAGAAAAATTGGGTAGTTCGAAGACTAGTATATGCCGTGTGGGGAAGCCGGGAAGGTGTGGACCATCTGATCATGAGTGGAGCCCCTTGTTTCATGATATTTGGTTTATGTTGTATTCGATCCCATGGATTTGATCAACGGTTTTAGCTAGGTTGACTGTGATGATAAAATTTTATGCACATTTGATGGTAAGGAGTTAGGATCATCCTCAACTTCCGATAATCAGATTTTAACCTTGTTTATGTATATATAGAGAGAGAGAGATATGTGATGCTAGAAGAGTCAAGATCTTATCTAAAAAATCTGACTAACGTCTACTGCATATGTTAAAATTAAACATTATATGTACAAATTAGATATTTAATATTTCAGTAAAAAGATTTATCTCGGATAACATTAAAAGGTTGTAAACCTTTGAATTCCTGAAATTAAGGAATTTAAAATATTGAGATATTGATTCCTAAAATCAAAGAATTTAATGCATTAAGATTTTGAATCTTGAAATCAAAGAATTTACTGCATTAAAAAATCTTGTGTAAAATCAGGTAACTCAATAATTTTTTTAATGCATCGAGATATTGATTCCTAAAATTAAGAAATTTAATGGATTGAGATTTTTGAATCTTGAAATTAAGCAATGGAATGCATTGAAAGATCATGTACAAAATCAGGAAACTCAATAATTTTTCCTTTTGACAATGGAGAAATTTAAGGACCCATATAAGACGGATGCGTGATTAAAAAAGAAATTAATTAATGGTAATTAATAAGTGGAGATTAGAGGTGTTTATATAAATGATTCTCTTTTCATTATTTTATGCATCACAAAATTGAGAGAAGAAGATTGATATAACTCTTTGAGTAAAAAGTGAGATTCCTTTAAATGTTAGAAAATTTATCTTAGGTTTCATCAAGATTTGGATTTTAAAGATTTAAGTATTTGTAAGCAATTGTTTTTTTTTTTTTTTAATTCATTATTATTTACACATTCTCTTATCGTTTCATTAATTTGGTGCCGAGAAGGTTTAGATCCTAACATAAACTGATATATTAGAACTTCAATTTTGTATAACATATCACTTTAAACCAAATTTATATTCCTTTAACTCTTTTTTAAGCACAAACTCGGACAAGGTTATATGATTTTCCTAAAATTATCTAGCTTAAACAATATATATTCATATATATATATTTTTTTTTTTAAAAAAAAACACTACAAATAAGTTTTGGAATAATTATTCCACCAAATATGAAATTATGAAGGTCTTCTCACCCATGCATTAGATGTATAAGATAAAACTCAAAGTTTGGTTGTCTAAACAGAAAGTAAATTCTATAAATAACTCAATTAAAAAAAGTCGGCGCATGTTTTTCATGTACTTAACAAATCTAACATGAGTAAAATGACTCCTAAAATTGCGTTTAATCCCTTTCCTCCAGCTAAAAAATACTCTCAAAGTTTATTTCATTAAATAATTTACAAGGTTCACGCTTTAATATTGCTACTGTACAACGTAACCCACCAAAATTGTTAATAGCTAATTATTTATGAGTAATGTTCAGTTTTTTTAATTTTTTATTTTTAAATTCATATCCAAATGATATGATATGTGAGTTATTAACACTATATTAAGACATCTCTAATATGATTAAAATTGATAAATAAATATTGGGTTTTTTAAATTTTTTTATTCAAATTTATGCTCGAATGACATAACATGTGAGTTATCTATACTGTATTAAAATGATCATATCATCTTATGATTTATAAAATGTTAAATAACTCATCTAATGCATCATTTGAACGTGAACTCAAATAAAAAAGAAAAAAAATTGAGAATAATCAAGTATCTTGGGATCTAAGAATGGAATATATTTTCGATACCATGCACCTTTCGAGTACAGAGAAAAGTACCATACGGTTCTTTTTCTTTGTAAAATTGAATGGGCCAAGATTCGATTCAATCAAAATTGTTGTCTAGCGTTGACCCGGTATAAGCACGAGTTCATTATTCGTATAATCTGTTGGTTGTGTGATGAAAAGACCAATAAAGAGGGAGAAGAGAGGCCCCGTCAGTGAACTTGTGGCGGTGAGTTGGGACTTATTTCTGGTTTCAAATTAACAACAATAGTGCATGTGATATGCATAACTCTAATCTCATCAATTATACCCATACAATAATGTCCAATGTAATTTGATTATTAAAAACATTTATTTAATTAAATAATATTTTTAGTTTTAATTACTGTACCACATAATATATAAAAAACAAAAATTTTCTCCATATAACAACATTAAGTGTTAGATATGACAAATGTGGTTGTTTTGCAATTTTCTTGTTAGACAGATAAATATTTATGGGATAATACTAAGAACCCCCTGTTGTTTGACTGAATGGTTAATGACCCTCTTGTAGCTTGACATAATCCCATTTTTCCCCATCTATTAACTCCGTTACTTTGTACCAAAACAAAAAAAAAAGTATATTACTGAAATGTATCTTGACAATGATAATATGCAGAAAGATGATCTTGCCCCTTTTCATGTTGATGGAAAAAAAAATTGTTAAAAAAATCAAAAAATAATTAATAGATAAAATATATATATAAAAAAACTTATTACCAATTTATTTTAATCTCCAACATTCATTTCTATGATGATGATAAAGATTAAATTCTAAAATGGTCTTTTAAAAAAAGCACTTTAAATGAAAAAAAAAAAATCCAATAGCTGAAAGCCCAAGGATTTTGACAACCGAAAACCCATTTTTTGGGTTTCTAACCACTAAAACCCAGTTTTTCTGGTTTTCTAGCCTTGGAAACCCGGATTTTACAGAGCTTACTTGCAATTAATCTCCAACAAAAACATCAAATAGATAAACATAGAAACATAAACATTAAATCACCACAAACATTAAACCTAGCATAGTTTATCCAATTTCATCTGGGTTCGATCGAATCCAAATGAAAATCTAGGTTAGATGTACCTAGATTTTCATTTAAATTCGATTTGAACCCAGATGTTCATTTGGGTTCATGAATCTAGATGGTCACGTCTGGGTTCGAATTTTGAACTCAATCGAACCTAGATGTGAACATTTGAGTTCGAAATTGAACTCAGATGCGAACGTTTGGGTTTGATGGGGTTTGAGAAATAAAAGAAAAGGAGAAGAAAAATAAGAGATCAGAGAAGAGAAGATGATGAAAAAGAAGAGAGCGTAATGCGGAGGGCGTAGTGGTAGACAAAGAGTGGAGGAGGGAGGGAAATTGGCATCAAAGATTAGAGAGAGAGAGAAAAAAAAATAGAGAGAATGAAAGCGTCATTATTCATTTATGTTTTTTGTTTTATTTTATTTTTTTAATTATGTCTACCGTCATGGTGGACATAATTTTTTAAAACATAATCAACAAATTTATAAATTTTTTATTATTTTTTTGAAGTATGTCCACCATTCATCATTTTGATAGACGGTTTAAAAAATATTAAATTTTTATTTTAATTTTTTAATTATTTTTTAAAAATATAATCTGTTGATGGGTGACGCTCATTTGTTTATTCATTTTGGTTTCAAAAACTTATTTTATATTGAATTGATGGTTTTACTTTTCTTAGTTAACAATGGCTTTTAATGTCCAAGTTCATGGTAGGGGGTTTTTTTGGTCATTTTAATAAATAGTAAGGGATTTTTTTTAGTATTTTTATAAACTATAGGGGTTTTTAACAATTTTTTTTTTTCAAATAAGAAGTTTTTTTATTATTATATCAAACTACAAAGGAGAAATTAGATTTATCTCGATATCTATTGCTTGAAGATTTTATTTAATAAAATATGAGTAGGTGCATCCAAGAAAGTATGGCATTGATAAGGAAAGAAAAGAAAGGGGGGAAAAAGACTTAAAACAAAGCAAAAGAAAAGTGAAGGAAAAAAAAACACACACACACGCGCACTATTATAAACTCTTTGAAATCTGATCAACCATATAGTTTTGGAGGCAAAAAGTTGATTAATTCATATTTAGAATAGAGTTACTTGTACTATCTTTACTCTTGAACGATGATGATAATAATAATAAGGAAAGAATCATTGATAATAATATTTGATAATCTACTATTTTTTATATTGTTGAATTACTAAATTATTAAAAACTCAACAAAATAATAATAATAATAATAATAATAGCGAATCGCTAGTAAGACTTAATTTCTTAAATGAATTTAGTTTGTTTTAAATCCACTCATTTCCGGACAGCATGAGACCGGCCCAAACTATCTTAAAATATTGATCTGCCCAATCAATCCTTTTTTTTTTTTTCCTTTTTATTTGATTTATGTGATTTCTTTATGTAAACAATTATTAAAATATATTTTTATTCAAAGAAATTGAATGTGCAGGATGAATATATGGATACAATTTTAACCAATAAGCATAATTTTTGCATCATACTAAAAATTATAGTTACGTATTTAATTAAATATTGATACATCAGTTTATTATAAAAGTCCGAATCTCAAATTGTCTAAAGCATTTACATTTTGTTTTTTTTTTTTACATATTTACAAGGCAATCTAATAAAGATGGTCAATACATATACAGGTCAAAGATGTACTTTTATAGAACTGAAAACTAAAAACATTCATAATATCAGTGTTCTAAAAGGCGTTAGGAGCTAGTTGGGAGGCAGTCCAGGACCTGGCGTCTCGGCGGTTAATTGTTGCCTGCCAATCAACCTTAAAAAATATTTAAAAATTAATTGGCCACTTCGGTCTAAGGTAGTTGATTTCTCCGCCTAGGGGGGTCGCCACCTAAGACCCTCGATCAGACAGTTTTCAGGGTAGCTGCCTAGGTTGAACAGTAGATAAAATATATATTATTGAATATAAAGTAGGAAAGTTTTTTATTTTGTTTTTTATAGCTGGTACAAGTCGAAAGGTTAACTAAGATCACATGAGATATAACCTAAACTATAGTCCAAGAAATAGTTTTCATACGAAAAGGAACCATCTACACATGAATAGAAAAATAACTTATATAAAAGTGGGGAGACCCGTGTATATAAATGGGGGAGTACTGTTGTATATGGAACCCGCGATGCATACCGGTGGACTGTGCACTCTTATCACTTAAATACGAGCACATCTACCTAAAGTCCTAAAGTTGGAAAGTTTGGTGAATTAACAGATATAACAAAAAAAAAAAAAAAACAGTTTTTTATTTTTTTTTTGATTTTTTTTTAAAAATAAATATTTCTCTTGAAATAAAATATTTCTGGTCTTAAGACAAGACAAAACTGGCAGTTTTCATTGTTTCACGTGACAGGCAAGTGCCCTGAACACATAGTGTCTTGAAACGTGGAACCCAAATCAACCATAAGCCCGTAATTGAACAAGACGACAAAAATCTATAACTCTTCCAAGCGAATCCACGTCACCATCTTCGGTGCTAACATACGCTTCCCATTGGCTGTCCTCGAAAGTCTTTGTATCGGGGTAAAGTTATTTTGGCTTTCCAGTCGCCGCCTCCTCTGCTAATGTACATGTCTTCAAGGTACTCTTTATCCATCTGGCAATATGTTATCTGTAACTATGTTCATATTTAAATTTGTGCTTCTGGGTATTTTATTTTCGTTGGAAGTTAAAGCCTTTATCTCAATTTTTTTTGCAAGCTTTTGTTTTTGGTAAAATAATGACCGACTGTGATTTGTTGTAAGAACCGATTCGTTTTATAGAGAAAAATCAATTTAATCAACTGGGTCATATTTAACAAGTATCAGTTATATTTTGTATGCTGGGGTTTCATCGTAACATGTATATTGATTAGTTGATATGTTTTAATGGTTGTTCTGTTTTTGGGTGCAGTCGATTGTGTTGTTATTATTGGCTCATTGATACATCCTTCCTAGGGATGGAAAAATGGACTGGTTCTACTGGATCCGGTCCATCTACGCATAATGCGGAAATAGACGTAAAATCTTTCTTAATTTGATTTGTTGTTAATACTGGATAGTTGTCTGAAGTTGATTTTTGTGAATTGTGATAGGTATAGAAGGAAGGAAGTCGATTAGACGATGATTAGTTCTGCTGCAGGAACCTCTTCGAAATCGAAAGCTGGATCCTCTCAACCTTATGAAACGACTTCATTTAAGCGCAAGCGAGGGGTCTTTCAAAAAGACTGTGAGCTGATGTCTCCTGTCTATCTTTTGTTTTTCAGCTCGTCACAGTTATTTTATACCTGTGTTTGTTGTGTTAGTAATCTTGCTGATTTAATCGTCTTTTTCTTTTAATTTGATCTGATAGTGCAGCATATGATGTATGGTTTTGGCGACGATGCCAATGTAAGTAACACCATCTGTCTTGAACTTATATTGTTTTCTATCAATGGTTTATTGATTTGTGTTGTTGGAAATTGTCGAATATGATGATTTGGCTGTTGATGTGTATACTTCTGGACGTGTTTACTTGTAAGTTTTCTGTGATTAATTGATATTTTTGGACTTTTATTTACTCTCCGACTGACATGTGAATGCATATCAGCTCTTTTTTTCCTCTCCTTTTTGGAAGATGAATTGATCCTCCTTTCCAATTCATGTTAGTTCACATTTGTTTCTATGTGGAGATGTTGAAATTGTAATGTAAGATCCATCTATTATTCTTGTCAAACGGGAGATTAATTACTTCCATTGCTTATAACCATAGTTTTAAAATTCGTATTGAGGCACCGCCTCAAGATGCCCCAAGGCAGGCACCTCAAGCTTGAGTCAAGGCGACTTGGGATGAGACAGTGGTGAGGCGGTTACCATGTCTGCCTCTCACTAAAAAATGTTTAATTTTTATTTTTAAAACCTATAACTATATAACAGAAACCGGTAGTTGGCCCTTTCTAAAACAGAAAGGCGGGCCGACTTTCCTCTTTTCTCTCGTCTCCTTTTCATCTCATCCACTAAAACCCTAGAAACTCTAGAAATCTGCTTCACTAAAATCCTCTCTGTCACTCAACATATCTCCTCCTTGCCTCAAGGTTCATCCTCCTCCATTCAAGAGTTGAAGATTTCATCTACTTCACTCAAGATGATGATGGAGCGGATGAAACCTTGGATCAATATTTTAGGCCACTAGAAACAAATGATAGTTTATTCAATCTATAGTGGTCATTAGGATAATATTTTTGTTGGTTTTGTTCTATTTGTTTTGATACTTGTATTTCTAACATTAGTTATCAATATTTTGTTCAATGTTATGAATGATTTTCTATGTTAGTTTATTTATTTATTTTTAAATTTTTGTCATTTTGAATTGAGGTGGCTGCCTTGTCTCGCCAAGGCTTGACCACCTCACCCCACCTTTCGTATTTTGAGTTCTCGCTTATAACTATTTTATTATGGAATACATTAGTGTTTATTTGCTGTAATCTCTTGGGAAAAACCCTTAATTTAGCGCTAGTTCCAGAACCTTTTTACTCTGAAAATGGCCTCTGAAATTGTGTGTTTGGTGTTAGCAGTGTCTAGGAACAGACAATTTATGCTTGGATATGTTGATAATATAATAAATATTTGAGTCCAAATAGAGCAACTGGTACATGGCTGTGATGTAACATAAAAACAAATTTGTAATGGCGTGGAATCTATGATGGTGATATCTATGTCGATAAAAAGATGAAAAAAGAAAAAATGTATGTTCATTTAAGTGAGTATGGCTGAGTTAGGCTAATGTAGGCTAACAGAATATGGGAAGAGACCTAGAATTTGGTTGACAACAACTTTAATGTATGGTATTGTTTGATATATTGTGGGAGCCAATAAGTGGCTCATGTTTTGGATAGTATGTCTCCTTTCACACAACCTGCAGACATGGAGCTTGTTTAGGCTGCTTCATTTTCCGAGCAGATGTTATTTGAAAACTATATAATGATAGCATAATAATGCATTCTTTTAATAGCAGTTAGAGTGGTTAGTCCCCTGATTTTCCAGTGGCACTTACTGAAAAATTTTGGTCTTGCACTATTATATGATTGGTATGGAACTCTTCATTTTTATTATTGAGATGTATGATGTCATTGATCTATATATTCTGAGCTGTTAGGTACAAATTGTACTTAAAATATATTTATGAATTTCTTGCTTGCTTTATCAGCCCCTTCCAGAAACTGTTGCCCTTGTGGAGGACATTGTTGTGGAGTATGTAACAGATTTGGTAAGCATTCTTTTGAGTTAATAGTTATCTGTTCTTTGCAGAAGATGTTGTTGTAGGTCTAACTTCTATACTACTTTTGTGCAGGCACATAAGGCACAGGACATTGGATCAAAGAGGGGAAAGTTATCAGTGGAGGATTTTCTATATCAAATTCGAATGGTATTTTCTTTTAGAGGCTTTTTGTGTTTACTTGCTCATTTACACAATTCCATTTTACTGTTGGAACAAATTCCATTTTCCATTTATTTGAAGGACAAATATCAATCACATCTATAAATGATTTTCATATCCTTGAAAAAAAAGATCACCATGACTTATACCTCTGATATTCCATTTTTTCTGAGGCATTAAAAGTTTATATCCATAGTTTAGTAATTAAGTGGTTTTTTAAGATCTGGTCTGTATATGTTTCCTGGCAGTTAGATAAATGTAGGTGAAATATATGTTACTGTATTCTTGCTTTTGTTTGTTAAGTTGTGATCCTTTGTATCATCTAAGTAAGTTGTTTTGCTGTATAAAATTATTGGTTGAACCTTTACATGTTGCTTTTGCAGGATGCCCCAAAGCTGAACCGTTGTACGGAATTGTTGTCTATGCAAGAGGAGCTGAAACAAGCGAGGAAAGCTTTTGATGTGGATGAAGAGAAGCTGGCAACAGTAGAGTGACAAGTGAGACCTGAAATTTTAGGCAGATGCACTGGTGAAGTGTTTCTTAGGTAAGAGTTGATCCCTAGATGTACTTGTAATATACTATTATATGAAAAAATTAATTGCTGATTTCCTGAAGCACTAAGCGTCTTGAGATCGAACAAATATGTAACAAGTGAGATTTTTTTACTGCAAAACAAAATATGATGCATCTGTGTTAGGAGTCCTAGTATATTGTTTTAGCTCTCATGTTTATCTGTGATTGAGTAATGATAAATTCAGTTATGCAAATATATCACTCACCTTTTGAATCTCAGTTTATACTAAAATGAAAAAATGTGGATATTTGAATCATGTAAATTGCAGTTTTGTATATTAATGAAGGTGTGGCAAAGCAATTCGGTTGGCATAGAGGTGCTCTTTTTTTCTTGTTGCTAAAATGCAACGGCAGTGCTTCTGCTTTCAACTTCGTGACTTCCTCAATGGGTTACAAAGATACCAAATCATACAATTTTCATAGTTTGCAAATGGGTAGCAAAGTAATGGAGTAATAGATGACAGAATAATGCTAAAAAGATTAGTATGTGGGACTCTAATGAGAGAGACAGGTTATGAAAAAGTTAAAATGAGTGTGGGGTACTTAAATGAGCGAGAGTGGTGAGACTTCAGAGAACAGTATATGCAGGATTTACTCTTCTATAGAGAAGCTTGCCATTTTGAGAGAGTCTTAGAGAGATCTTGTAATGAGAAGAAGTTGTATTCTCTTAGCATTGTTCTAAATGAATTATAGTAGTAGTTTATAATGTAGATGTAGATCAAATTGATCAAACTACTATAAATCTTGTCTATTTTACATTTTTTTTTTTCTTTCATTGTCTATTATATTTATTTCTTTCCCACATCAGTTGTATTTTTAAGTTTACTATAACGATACCAAATCAGTTGATGATTTATCTAACCTGTCAAAAAATAATAATTATATACGTGGTTAGAATATTTAACACTATGAATGAAAATTTGACTCTAGCAAATATATATATATATATATATATTTTCACACATATTCTAAATAGAACTTAAACTCCTCACCATAAATATAGATACAGAAGGTTTTGATGTAGTGGTTGTGATGATTGTGAAGCCTCTCTTTGGACTTATTCTAAATGGAACTTAAACTCCTCACCATAAATATAGATATAGAAGGTTTGATGTAATGGTGATTGTGAAGCCCCCTCTTTGGACTTATGGAACTTAAACTCCTCACCGCAAGTATAGATATAGAAGGTATAAGTACAAAGAGAGGCTTCACAATCACCACTACATCAAACCTTCTATATCTATACTTGTGGTGAGGAGTTTAAGTTCCATTTGGAATATGTGTGATATATATCTATTTGTATATCACACATATTCCAAATGGAACTTAAACTCCTCACCACAAGTATAGATATAGAAGGTTTGATGTAGTGGTGATTGTGAAAGATAAATAAGTGTTATAAGTCTTAAACAAAATATTTAATAATTAGAAGGTAAATTAATCCACCCTAATAAAGCTTCTAGTAATGCCCTTGAGAAGATGTACAGTTAAAACTAATATATGTAACTAAATTATACTCCATTATATATATATATATTTTTTCTCAATTGTAAACTCTGCCCAAGGTCATGGTTTTGATAAGGTTATCTAGATTAAATACTATAAATAAGGTTTGGAATAATTATTTCCTGCAACAAGTAAAAGGTCTCCTCATATATCTATTTACATTTATAACTCATGAACGTTTGCATCTACAATCGCTCAAAATCAGAAAGATTCAGCATATGTTCCTTGTGTAATTAACAAATTTATGCAAGTTAATTAAAAAATAAAGAAGTTAACGCTAGTCAAATGACTTTCAAAGTTGATTTTATTTAGTGGTTACATTGTTCACCCTTCAATACTGCCATTGTGTGTTGACAACGTAACCCATCAAAATTGGCAAATTACTAATTATATATACATAGTTTATTAGTATCTTGGGATCTCCTAACCCACCATGTTTTGAGTACAAATTACTAATTATATATACATAATCCATGCCATTACCATACACTACTTTTTCTTTATAAAATTGAATGGGACCAATATTCGATTCGCTCAATTGTTGTATTTCATATAATTTTGTTGGTTGTGTAATGAAAAGCCCAATAAGAGAGTCCCCATCAATGAATTTGTGTTGGTGATTTAGGGATTAGGGACCTATTTCTGGTTCCAAATTAACAACAATAGTACATGTGACATGCGTGACTTTGCTCTCCTTAACTATGTCCATACAAAGTGTTATTGGTGTAATTTGATGATAGAAAACTCCTACTCAATTAGATATAGTTCAATTTAAACGATTATACTAAGGTAATATATTTCTTTAAAAAAAATTCTACCAATATAATATCATGAAAATAATTTCATAACAAAAAATATTAATTTCTTAAAATAATATTTTAAATTTGAATAACTGTATCACAAATAATATTTAAGAAAATTGTGTCTATACAATAATGTTCATTATTAGATATGACTAGTATCATAAATAATAAAAATAAAAATAAAATAAACGGCGATAATAATAGCTTGAAATAAAATTCAGTTTATTTTAAATCCACTCATTTCAAGCCAAGATGATAATGACTCAATGTATTTTAAATTTTGTTTCGGGTTTGAGCTTATCAGTCAGTTCGCTTCACTCCATCAAGAAACTCCATATGTTATGTTTATATAAATATGAGCCATGTAATCCAAATTGTTTAATCTTAGGACAAAACAAAACCTAAACCAACCAACCATCAATGAACAAGATGACAAAAATCTATAATATCTTCCACGTCAATACCCTCGTTGCTTATAAACTTTCCCATTGGCTGATCTCAAAATGATTGAATTTGGTGATAAAACAAGGATATACATATATATATATATATATACACACACACTCATGTATATATGTATATTGATAAAACAAGGATATTATCAAAATCGACCCCATTTCATAAAATATTAAACAAAATTCACCTTATAATTTTATAAATAATCAAAATCCACCTTGGTCTTACAAAATCTTGATCAAAATCTACTGTTAGTTTCATAATAGCCAAAATCCACCAAATTTTTTTTATTATTCTTTAGAATTCACCCCATTGTCGAACATATCTTAAACATCATGAATGTAAATATGTAAATATAAAATTAAATCATAATTAAAAAATCCTTGAAATTATGTTAAAATTAATTATAAATAATTATTTTATATTTTTAATAAATAAATTTAATAAACTCATTTTATACAAAAAAATAGTTATATAAAATTTTAATCCAATTGAATTTATAATATTTATTTTTAAATTAAATATTACAAATTAAATTGGATTAAAAATTAAGAAAATAAATATTATAAATTAAATTAGATTGTATTAAAAATAGTATTGTATCTTGTTTGACGATGTATGAGATTCGATAAAAAAATATATATTATATGTTTGATATTATAAGAGATAGTTATTATCATATTAAATTTATTAACTAGTTATTATCATATTAAATTTATTAACTTTAAATAAAAATTGTTTACATCAATTTTTTAAATTAAAATATTATAAATTAGATTGGATTAAAATTTTATTTAAGTACTTTTTCAACAAAATAAATTTTATAAATTTATTTCTTAAAAATAAAATAAAATTATTTATAATTAATTTTAAATACAAATTTATGGATTTTTTTATTATTTTAATCCAAAATAGTTTTCTTTTTTTCTTTTTTTAAATAATAGTTTTTAATTGATTTATTTTGGATTTGATATTGCATTTACACTTTACCCTTATGATGTTTAAGAGATGTTTAATGGTGGAGTGGATTTTAGAGAATAATGAAAACGTTAGGGTAGATTTTGGAGATGGTTAAGAGATGTTTAATGGTAGTAGTGGAGTGGATTTTAGAGAATGATGATAACGTTAGGGTAGATTTTGGAGATGTTTAAGAGATGTTTAATGGTGGAGTGGATTTTAGAGAATGATGATAATGTTAGGGTAGATTTTGGATATGTTTAAGAGATGTTTAATGGTGGAGTGGATTTTAGAGAATAATGGAAATATTAGGGTAGATTTTAATTGATTTATATAGGATTTGGTATTGCATTTACACATTTATCCTCACGATGTTTAAGAGATGTTTATTGGTGGAGTAGATTTTAAAGAATAATGAAATATTAGGGTAGATTTTGGTCATTTATAAAACTAAGGGTAGATTTTGATTATTTATGGAAGGGATACTATGAAAAACCCCCTTGAAAAGTAAATTAATCGAGATTTGCCCTTGATTTTTTTTTATTAAATGAATCGCCCTTTACCATTAACTTTTCATACAAAAGTTAATATTTTCTATCCAAAACCATGAAATGACCGAAATACCTTTATCAAGATTCTATAAAATATCTATCATACTATTTAAACTTATGTAATTATTGAAATACTCTTTAAACTATTGATAATAATATTATTAAATAAAAAATAAAAATACTAATTAAGCAAAAAAAAAAATGATTTTATAATTTTTTGGTTTACAACCTTAGAAACTCATCTCCTTGAAACCCAAATTTTGGGGTTTTTCAACAACTTGGAAACCTAGAGAAATGGGTTTCCATATTACTCGAAACCCACATTTTTTTGAGTTGTCAGTAACCTGAAAACCCAAAAATGGGTTTCAAATGCTGCTTGTTGGAAACACAAATTTCTGGGTTTTCAACAATATACAAACACATCAGAGAGGAGTGAAGAGTGAGAAAGAGTTGTCTCTCCATACACCACCACAAACCACCCAGAACAATCTTAAACCACTCACCCATCACACCCACCTGCCACTCAAAATAACCCTAAACTACACACCCACCCACCACCCATAATAGCCCTAAACCACCCACTAACCATACCCAACTCAAAACAAAACAATTTTGGGTCAAATCAAACTCAAAATTGTCTGGTTTTGGGTTCGAAATTGAGAACCAGATAACTGAAAAAAAAAAAAAGAAAAAAAAAAGGAGATGGAGGAGAAGGGTGTGGGTTGGTCGCTGGTGATGGAGGAGGACGTGGGGGACTAGAGAAAGAGAGAGATGAAAGAGTGAGAGAGAGAAAGAGAAGAAAATGGTAGAGTGAGAGAGAGAATGAGAGAGCGAGAGATTTGAAAATTATTTAATTATTTTTTTAATTTTTTTGTTTTTAATTATTTATTTAATTTTATTAAAACAAATAAAATTACTCATTCAATTACCATTATGCCCTTCAAATTTAACATCAATTGTTTTTTTCTTTAATTGGTAGGATGTAGTTCATCTAATAAAAAAAAATCAAAGATAAATTTTGATTAATTTACTTTTCAAGATATTTTTCCTAACATCCTTTTTTTGAATCTACAAGTTGGATTTTTTTTTTTTTTTTCAAATCAATATTTTATGAAAGAAAGTGAATTTTGATAATATCCCATAAAACAATGATTGGCTCTCCGGTCTCCACCTCCTCCGCTAATGTTTGTGTCTTCACGACACTCTCTTTTATCATCTGTCAACACAATGTTATCTGTACAATATTTATATTTAGATTTTTGCTTCTAGGTATGTGATTTTCGTTAAAAGTTGATACATTTTTCTCAAGTTGCTTCGCAAAATAGTGTTTGATTTGTTGTAAGAATTGATT
Source organism: Litchi chinensis (assembly GCA_019925255.1). Taxonomy (NCBI): domain Eukaryota; kingdom Viridiplantae; phylum Streptophyta; class Magnoliopsida; order Sapindales; family Sapindaceae; genus Litchi; species Litchi chinensis. The sequence goes on from CM034461.1 coordinate 44,814,037, forward strand.
TATATATGTTATAGAGAAGAATCAATTTGATCACTTCAGTAGTATTTAGGGAATTTAGCAAAAATGCCCTAAAAATACATCGAAATTACGTAATTACCCTTTCAAGCAATAAATTACAAAGTTGTCCCTAATTTACTAAAATGCCCTTTCTACCAGCCTTTTTCATTCTCTCAATTAAAAAAAAAAAATACAAAATCACCCTAAATTATCCAAAAAACCCCTAATAAATTAAAACCAACTCATTAATACAAAACATTAATTATTTACCTACCCAATTAAAACAACCCTAAATTATGCAAAAAACCCCTACCCAATTAAAACAATACAATAAACAAACCACACCATCAAATAAATACTAACATTAGCCCTTCATTCATCCTCCATCACAATTAAATTTCTCCAACAACAATCATCTTCTTTTTTTTTTTTTTTCTTTTTTTTAACTTTAGTTTTGAGTGGAAGATAATTTGAAGAAAAATTGAAGAAATTTGTATATTGATAAAGATTAGTATTTATGTTTGAGTTTTATTTGATTATATTTGAAATATATATATAATCTATTGTTTCAGTTAGAGGCCAACCCGAATTCAGGTCACCCTTTTAATCGGGTCACAATTACCTCTTCGGGTCAGAAGTCGACCTAAATTCAGGTCGACTTCTGACCCGAAGATGACATTGATTTGGGTTAGAATCTGACCCAATATCGAATTAGTTTCCAACCCAATGTTGAGGGGACCTGAAATCAAATCAGTTTGTGACCCGAAATTTAAGTTTTGAGTCAGAAACTGACTTATTTCTAAGCCGAAAATTTAATTGTCGACCCGAATTGGGTCAACAAGTAAGTTTAGAGTCAATTATTGATTATATGTTATTAAATTACTGTTTCAGTCGTTTAATAGTAAATTTTCAGGATTGAAGATGTCTATTGTACAATTGGCATCCGATAACTCATCAAAACCTCGACTCATCAACTACCCACTTTTTTATATATCTTTGCTTTTAAACAATACCCCAAATCATCAAATTCAAGACTCCATCAACGATAACAACAATTTCACAATAACTCCAACCAAACACACAAGCCATGACAATGGCAAAAAAAAAAAAAAAAAATAGAGATAGCAAAGAACTAATCTCAAAATTATTGTACAAGAATTAAAAGAGAAAGATATGTAGGAGCTCTGAAAGAGGAGATTTCAGAAGAAACCCTAAATGTGAAGTGAACACTAAAGAGAACTTGTCACGGTTTGAGTTCGGAGGAGTTGATAATAGCAACAACGTTGTCGTTTTCGCAGTTTTAGTTGGAGGAGTTTACACTGTTGCCGACGACAAAGACGATGACACCTCTATTCAGGTTGGTGTGGTGTGTATCGAGGTTGTGGTGTTTGGGATCGGGTTGCCCTGACTATTGGCAGAATGGATGAAATGGGGTAATACAATTCAAGGGCATTTTAGTCATTTAGAGACAGTTTTGCAATTATTTACTGTTAAGGGTATTTATATAATTCTGGATAGTTTTTAGGGCATTTTTGCTAAATTCCCCAATATTTAACATTATGTCTTGTATGTTGGAGTCATATTATTTGATAAGTCCCTGTCAGATTTGAAGCCAACATAAAATCAAAGACGAAGATAAAGATTGTCCTTTGTTATTTTGTCTTCCATCTAGTGTAATAACTGTCCTTCCCAATCTTTCGAGCTCAACAAAAAAGCTCAAACCTCATGTATATATATACCCTTTTTAATGAATAAAAGAAGTAATTACACTTAGGCTACTTTCTTTAGTTGTCCGTGAGAACTAAAATCTCTCTTCCCTTTCTTTTGCATGTATCTCATAAATAGTTTCAAAAATCGTTATATCAAAGTTAGCAAAGTTTGTAGTCTCTAAGAAATGTCATTTGTAAAACTTTAAGACCTTGTTTGTTATAGGAGTTTAGATTGGATTTGGATAACTTTTAATCTAAACTCGTATTTGGTAAGAGCATGAGATTAGAAATATAATCTCATGCTCTTTTGTTTTATTGTGCTATGATGGGTAAATCAAACCCATCACAATAGTTAGAATAAAATAATCCCGAACTTTTTAAATTTTTTTCTTTTAATTTTTTAATAATTGATGGCTACTTTTTTTTCAATGCTTTTCACATTAGTTTTTTTTTCCCTTTAATTTCACGTTGTTCTTTGTCTCTCTCTCTCTCTCTCTCTCTCTCTCTCTCTCTCTAAAAAATATTTTTTCATTTTACATTTTTTTCTTTTTCCAATTTATATTTATTAAATATTTTTAAAATATAATATTCTTTTAAATTTGTTATAAAATAAATATTTTTTTTTCTAAAGTTGATTTTATATAGTTATATTTATTTATAAAATATAATTAAGTATTTTATATTATTTTTCAAATTAATTCAAATATTTTTATTATATGATATTTATTTATTTAAAATTAATTTAATATATTATAAAAATTCCTTTCAATATTAATTAACAAATTTTATTTCAATTAAAATTAATTAAAAATAGATTTATTTATTTCTACAAAAATAATTAAAATATTTTATCCAATCCCATATTATATCAAATACATCATAACACTCATTTATCCAATTTCATACTACATCAAACGTATCATAATATTAATTTATCAAATCCAATTCAATCAAATCCAATATCGCGTGACAAATGAAACCTAATAGTTTTCGGGCTCTAGAAGTCTAGCCTAATTAACGAAAATATAAATTCGTTGTTTTAAGAAAGACTGATCCAAGCTAAATTTGCTAGTAAAAATAAAAAATAAAATAAAAAAAGGAGTTTTTTTGAAAACGTTTGAAAGATTTTTTGGTTGTCTAACCTGTTTGAAAAAATAAAAGTTAAGTAAAATTCTGATATGGAAAATAAAAGATTTTTCCAATACGTGACATGACAAAATGAATGGGTAAACATGATTGGTTGTTGTTATGTACGTTTTCTGGACTCACCAAATAGGCTGGTAAAAGCCTGATAAAAGTCTATTAAGTCAACTCAATGCAAAAACCCAGTAGATAAGGCCCAACAAGTCAACCTAATAAGATGACCTAGAAACTAAAGCCCAGTTATCAATCCCAGGCCCAGCAAGCTCTACAGCTCAGCTCGCCCTAGCGAGTTCTGAAGGTCGCGTCAGTTAGCTCGTTTATCAGCCTGGTTATAGCTCGTTCTATGCATAGCTCGCTCATCAGCAAGGTCCAGCTTGAGGTCACTTAAGGCAGTGTGCAGCTCGCCCAGTGATCAATTAATACAAAATCTTCCAGATATGGCATTTACCCAATCTGATCGTGATCCTCTCACGAGAAACGAAAATTAATTCAAATTCAAATTCAGTCAACGTAATCTCGAGATTCAAAGAGCAGTTACCTTATTTAGCTCCAACTAATTAGGAAGTGCATTTATTATAAAATTCTTTTCCTATTTTATCTCTTTCAAATCTGTAACAACTCTTCCTCGATAAATAGAAGTTGAAATCATTGTAAAACAAGATATATAAGCAATAACATACTATCACTCTGCTGAATTATACAGAGACAGTCATGGACGTAAGCGCACTCATTGAATCACGTAAAATCTGCGTGTTGTTTCAGTTCTTGACCATCTGCCCTTTGTTTGTTCTTGATTTTTGTGCTTTTTCACATTAATTGCAGGTATTGGGCATTGAATTCTCGTCGACCAGAAAATCACGTCGACAGTTGTAAAATTACGTTACCTGATAATAGCTAACGTTATAATGTTTTTGTATGTTGGAGTCACATATTTGATAAAACCCTGTCAACTTCGAAGCCAACATAAAACGTGACAAAATGAGTGGATGGACATGGTTGGCGGTAAACTTAGTTTATAGGGGGCAATGCCTTTACTTGGTAAGATTTTTGAACCCTTAATTTATCTATAAATATCGAAACAAAGTTGTTCCAAAATGCATCCTTGAATAGTCCTTTCCTTTTGTGTAGAGAGAAAGGTGATACTTTCATTTCCATTCGTAAATATTACTTTTACTTTCAAGTTTATGTAGATTTCATAACAGTCCGTAATATATACTTTTATCAGTTGATATGTTTTGATGGTTTTTCTATTTTTGGGTGCAGTTGATTGTGTTGTTGTTATTGGATCACTGAGGTGATTTAGCATTTTGTGGAGGTTACCATGAGGCAGTCCCGGTTGCTTCAACTCATAGTCTCATCATTTGTGTTTTTGAGCTATGTGGGCAATGGGAATGCAGGGATAACAAGTACTTTTATTCGATCAGAGTTTCCAGCTACCGACATTCCTCTTGAGAATGAAGTATTTGCAGTTCCAAAGGGCTATAACGCACCACAGCAAGTGAGGATTTATATATCTCTAACATCATTCGTGTAGTTCACTTTATGCCAAACCACCCCTTATGTGAAGTTATATTAATATGAATAAGTTGTCTTTCTAAATATTGTAGATCCCTCTCTTTGTGTGTCCACTTATTTGTATTGTCTTCTATGCTTTACCTGTAGGTGCACATTACTCAAGGTGACTATGATGGGAAGGCAGTAATTGTCTCATGGGTGACAGTTGATGAACCAGGCATAAGTGAAGTTCACTTTGGCACATCAAAAAACAAGTATGAATTTACTGCAAAGGGAAACACCACAAATTACACCTTTTACAAATACAAGTCTGGCTACATCCATCACTGTCTTGTAGATGGCCTTAAGGTAACTGTTGCTTATGAAAAGTTGTAGCAACAGTAATTGGAGGATTCATTTCTCTTTTATATGGAAATAAAATGCTAATTCCAAGTTGTGCATATGTATGCACGCACACATTCATATACTGCATCTATATGACTATACAGTAGTAGGGATGCTTAGTTCAATACTTCAATCATATCTAATTATGTATCTCTAGTTGACAGCCTTCTGCTTTGTGACTTATGGTCTCTTACTTGAGTGGTTTTCCAATTTTCAGCATGATACCAAGTACTATTACAAGATTGGGAGTGGTGAGTCTTCTCGAGAATTTTGGTTTCAAACACCTCCAGAGATTAATCCAGACGTCCCTTACAATTTTGGAATCATTGGTAAGTTGAATCCTGTGCTCCTCTATTTGCAGAGTGTAAAATCCATCCTTAGTATCCTAGATTGGCAATCTGTCATGATTTTCCTCATCTGTTAGCTTCCAGAAATTGCCTTCATCTCTAGTTCTTTCTATTCATCAATACAAATACTTTTCACATCTCTTATTGATATGTACCTTCTACATTGGTTTTGTATGAATTCCATATTATGAAACATTACTTGTATGTTACAGGTGACTTGGGCCAGACATACAATTCTCTGTCCACTCTTGAGCATTACATGCAGAGTGGAGGACAGACTGTCTTGTTTCTCGGAGACCTTTCTTATGCTGATAGGCATACATATAATGATATTGCTGTGCGTTGGGATTCATGGGGGCGGTTCGCTGAGCGAAGTGCAGCATATCAACCATGGCTTTGGTCTGCTGGAAATCATGAAATAGAGTACTTCCCTTATTTGGTACAGTGTTGGACAGATATCATCGCAGTGTTATTGTGTATATTCGTTACGTACTGAGTGGGTTCCTAGTATCCCTATCCCTGTTTCATTGCGTTAATTTCAGTCCTAGTACATGTATTTATATTCATATTGCATCATCCTTGGCCATTCACATGAAAATTTATGATGTAGCTCTTACATTGTTATGCATTATCGAATTTTTTTTTACAATAAGCATGGTAAGTTGTGTCATTAAGATGTATTATTCATAGCAATGCAACTTACCGAATTAAATTCTTATTAATCATTAATTTCTTGAAATATACATACATGTAGGGTGAATATGTTCCTTTCAAAAACTATCTTTATCGGTATCCTACCCCTCATTGGGCCTCCAACAGCAGCGATCCTCTTTATTATGCTGTCAGGCGTGCCTCTGCGCATATAATTGTGCTATCCAGCTACACTCCTCACAGTAAGTCGCATTTTCCTCTAAATTGTTCTTTTCATGGTTTGATATTGGGTTATTATAACCTTTTTGTTTTTCCTCAGAATTGATCAACAAGCCTTTCCATTGTTTTTCGTGCATCTATGTCAGTTCAAGTTGATATAATTACTGTGTTTTACAGTCAAATACACACCTCAATATAAATGGCTACAAAGCGAACTTGCAAAGGTTGACAGGAAGAAGACACCGTGGCTAATTGTTGTCATGCACGTACCAATGTACAACAGTAATGACGCACACTTCATGGAGGGTGAAAGCATGCGTGCAGTCTTTGAGAGCTGGTTTGTGCAGTACAAAGTTGATGTAATCTTTGCTGGCCATGTCCATGCCTACGAAAGATCGGTACTATTTTTAACTTCTGTAACTTCCCATCTTTTGCAGGTCTTCATAGTGACATGTTACTCTGTTTAGTGTTGGTAAGAACAGGCAATTTTTTGGCGTCTTCCAACTTCTACAGATACATGTAAATTGTCATTAAGGTGTTACTATTGCATCCAAGAGTTGGTGTCTTGGTGATGACAAAAAAAAATGAAGCTCTTTTTCTAATTTCATTGAGCAGCTGCAATATGTGACATTGAGATCAAACTTAGATAGCTTCATTGGCTTTTTTTTCCTTAATTTTAAAAAGTGAAAAACACTTGACTGTTCTGGTAGCATTTATTTGCTTGAAATATGGATTTTAGACTCCGTATTGAGACGTTTATGTTGTTTCTTTTTTGGAATTCCAGTATCGATTCTCAAATATAAAGTACAATGTATCAAGTGGTGAACGTTACCCTGTACAAGACAAAAATGCTCCTATTTACATCACTGTTGGAGATGGAGGAAATTCAGAAGGTCTAGCTGGAACGTAAGTTGAATCATTACATGATTCATAATTCACCCAGCTTACAAGAAATAATAATCCATTTTGACTCAGTGGTAAAGAAAATCAAATTTTTATTTTCATGTACTGTCAGTTTTAAACTTGTGTTGTTGTTGGGTATGTAGGTTCAGAGATCCACAACCAAATTATTCTGCATTCCGGGAAGCCAGTTATGGTTATTCTACTCTAGAGATTAAAAACAGGACGCATGCTATCTACGACTGGAACCGAAACGATGAAGGGAAAAAAGTGCCAGTTGACTCCTTCGTATTGCACAACAAGTACTGGTGAGTGCAATTAACCATTTTCGGTTTTGTTGGGCAAGTAGCAGGAAGCCAGAACATGACGGTTTTGCTTTGTTCAACAGGTCTTGAATAACACCAATCCATAATCCACATGCAAAAGCGACCAAGTAGTTGTGGCAGAGGAGTAGAAACTGAAGAAGCATTATATTAGGAGTGTTGTTGATCAGATTGTTACAAACTGATCAGATAACCATTAAAATGATAATGATCACTGCATGTAAACTCGCCGCCCAGGATAAAGCTACCGTTAAAATCAGCCCACTAATGTTGGAATTATTTATGATAAATGCAATATGTAGCCGTATGTTGTAATATAATAAAATTCTGTAGAAGAATTAATTAACCTTTTAGAAGAATAAATTTTCTATGGACTCGGTGTCGATAAGATTTGCTATAAATTTTTTTCTTTATACAAATCACTTTAAAGTTCATCAAAATTTATCAAAATTCATTCAACTCATCACTTAAATGAAATCAGTAAAGTATTATTTTTTATATATACCTAAAATTTATTGGATTCCATATAAATCTGAATTAAATATACTTAAATTTTAATTGATTTCATATAAATCTAAATTGAATATACTTAAATTTTAATATAATTTATTTAAATCTAAATTAAATACATTCAAATTTTTAAAATGTTTTAAATTTCAATTGGAGATGGATATACCTACTTATTTGAAATCCACTCATTTCGGGCCAATATGAAACCGGCCCAAACTATCTAAAATTAGGATCAGCCATTCAGCCCAACCTTCCATTTTTTTTTTTCTTTTACTTGAATTATGTGATGATTTCCTTATATAAATAATTATTTAAAAGTTTTTTTTTTTTTTAATAAGGAAATTGCTGAATACATAGATAAACAATTTTCCTATGAGTAAATTTTTTTTTCATATTTAATTAACTTTTTATGTTTATCAATTTAATGCAAAAGTTTAAATCTCAATTTATGTAAAGCAATTTTAACTTTTCTTTTTTTAAACTTTATATCATACTTTTGTAAAGGAGGTAGTCTACTTTATATGTACAGTTTAAAAATATAATCCCATAACATAGAAACATAACTAATTCCAAAAAAAAAAAACACAAAAACATAATTATTTCTATAACATGAAAAAAAAAAAAAAAAAAGAAAGGTGTGGGTGGGAAGTAGGTTTGTTTTTTTGGCTCTCATCAGGTTCATGTCACATAACAAAAACGGCTTTTACGAATATTCTGTTGTTCTGTAATCTTAGACAGCACAAAAGCTGGCAGTTACCATTTGTTTCACGTGACAAGCACGTGCCCTTAACGAAATATGGAACCGAACCCAACAATCATTGAACAAGACGATCAAAATCGATAATCTCTTCCACGCCACTCCATGTCACCATCTTGGCTACTCATATACGCTTCCCATTAATAGTCCTTGCATGTGGAGTATAAGATTGGTTTGTTGATCAAACAATAATTGGCTCTACACTCTCCTCCAGCTCCTCTGCTGATGTTTATGGTCTTCAAGGTACTCTCTTTGATCCATCTGTCAATATGCAATCTGTAAATGTGTTTATATTTAGATTTCTGCTTCTGGGTCTGTGATTTTCATTCAAAAGTTTATACCTTTATTATCTCATCTTGCTTTGCAAAATAATGTTTGGTCTGTTTCAAGAATCAATTTGATCAATTCGGTATCATTCAACAAGTATCAATTATATTTTGTATGCCGGGGTCGTGTATTTGATAGATCCCTAACATTTATTGTTGTTAGTTGATGATGATATGATCTAATGTTTGTTCTATCATCGAGTGCAGTTGATTGTGTCGTTGTTATTGGCTCATTGAGCTGATCAGCATTTTGTGGAGGTTACCATGAGGGAGTCCTGGTTGCTTCGACTCATAGTCTCATCATTTGTGTTTTTGAGCTATGTGGGCAATGGGATTGCTGGGATGACAAGTACTTTTGTTCGATCCGAGTGGCCATCTACTGACATTCCTATTGATAATGAAGAATTTGTAGTTCCAAAGGGCCATAATGCACCACAGCAAGTGAGGATTTGTGCTTTTTAGATATATCTTGTGCTGTAGAAAGTTCTTCCTTAAAAAGACACCTTCATTTATTCGTTCTTTTGTTTTATTTTAGAAAATTTAGTGATCACTTGTTGAGATCATGTGAAAAGTATGTTAATGAAAAAGAAAACAAGTGAAGAGCTTCTAAAGTTTCCCTTTTTCATTGTTCTCTGACTTGCTGCTTGGTAATGGTGAGCTGCAAAGTAGTTTCAAGCCTCTCTTTTCAGCGTAAAGTTAGGACGGAGATTCTTAAAGAACAACTTTGAATGGGAAAGAAAAAAAATATCTGCTGGGAGAATAAGGGGCTTGATCTTGTGATTGATGCTTCATATATCTATGACATTATTTGTATAGTTTACTTTATGCCAAACCCTTTATGTGAAGTTATATTAATATGAAGTCTCTTTTATTTGGACATGTCTTGTGGATCAGATGATGATGAGATGTCTTGCCATTTTAATGTTGTCTTGGGGTTCTTTCTTTTAGATCCCTCTCCTTGTCCACTTATTTGTGTTGTCTTCTTTGCGTTTACTGTAGGTACACATTACTCAAGGTGACTATGATGGGAACGCTGTAATTGTCTCATGGGTGACAGCTGACGAACCAGGTATCAGCGAAGTTCAGTTTGGCAGATCGAAAGACAAATATGATTTTACTGCAAACGGAACCACAGAAAATTACACCTTTTATAAATACAAGTCTGGCTACATCCATCACTGTCTTGTAGATGGCCTTGAGGTAACTGTTGAAAAGTTTTAGTAAGATGAAAGGCTTAATTTTTCTCTTATATGGAAATTAAGTGCTAATTCAAAATTGTGAAAGGATATTATTGCACTTGCTTATGCATGCAACTTTTTGTATGATACATCTATACAACTTACAAAGTTACACAGTAGTTACTTTTGAAAGATTATCTATCTTTGGTCACACCAAACTTATGTTGAACATTAGGTAATTCTTTTGGATTAGAACTTTCAATTCTTTTTGTACAGAATTATTTGTCTCTTAGTTGCTTGTTTGAACTTTGTTAGCCTTCTGTTTCGTGACTTATGGTTTCATACTTAAGCATTTTCTAATTTTCAGCATGATAGCAAGTACTATTACAAGCTTGGGACTGGTGAGTCTTCCCGAGAATTTTGGTTTCAAACACCTCCAAAGATTAATGCAGATGCCTCTTACAAATTTGGAATCATTGGTGAGTTGAATCCTTTGCATATCTATTAGTGTTAGAACAAATGTCTTCAAATATTAAATAAAATAATAAGCTACTCCTAAGATTGACATAAGTTCCTGTTTCTAATCCCAAAGGGCCAAATAAATGTGCACATGTGCACACACTGAGAGAGTGAGGGAGGTTACTATTCAGTTTTATCAATGTTTTCTGTCATCTTATATATCAAAATTATTAGGCATCAGGAAGTAGCAGTTTCGTAGAAAATTATACTGAAGTATTCAGTTGATCATTTCTTGTTTCCTGTCAACAACTCTTCGTAGCTGTTTGTAAAGATATTACATTGGCAATGCTTCTTTTACAAAATTTTGAAGTAGCATCTTAACCAAACAGTTTAGGTCAAAAGTGAAACAACTCTGTAATTGGCTCAGAATCATCCAATTCATGCCAAGAATCATCCATGACTATAAAATTATTCTTCAATTTGCCAAAAACATCCTATTAAATCTCCTGGTGCCATCTAATGCTTACAGAATATAAACTACTTCAAAGTCAAACAATAAAATTAGTTTAATGAAAACATCAAGCAATGAAGGTAATTTATAGGAGATATTTATAAAAAATAGATGGTATGAAGGTGATTTGCTAGAAATAAGAAAGACTGTATCTTTTACATGGGCTGGGGTGTGAGTAAATAACTTGTGAACTCTACAAATATATAGATGTAATTGTCATCAATGTAGCTTCAAATCCAATTACGTGTGGTTGCGTGAATTTTTACTCCCGATAGACTCTAATTAATGTGATTCCACGATGAAAATATGAAAGTATGGTTATAGGCTTGAACCATATTTTCTCTGGCATTCACCTTGTTTTTGCATTGACTAAAACATGATTTAAATTAACCCTTTGTACTTATGCATGTCTTAGTCTTTGTTATGCTTGTCTGGATCATCTACCATGACTTCACTCATCTGTGTCTGGAATAGGCACCACCTCTAGCTTCTGGAAATGAATTGATGACACACTGAAAACACTCAAAACTGACTGCTGTATTGTATTACTAATTCTAGGTTTTACAACTTTGTTTAAATAGAAAAGACAAACACCTAATTTCTAGGAAAATAATAAGTTAATTACACAAATTAAGCTAATCTATTTCTATACAAGGAAATACTAAATTATGAATAAAATTCCTAAAAAATCTCTTACCTAAAATCATGTGATTTGGTCAACATTATTTCCAACACACATATTTCAAAAATTATTGGCCAGTTTCTTCTAGATTTATTTTTATGAATTTTCTTTGTAGCTACTTAAAAGCACAATGTAAATCCCTCTTTGGTATGCTAGATTGGCAATCTGTCATGATTTTCATTATCTGTGTTTGTAGTGGATGCCACCTCTAGCTTCTAGAAACTGCCTTCATCTCTAGTTCTATCTTTTTATTGATACAAATACTTTTCTTGAATGTTGTTGATACACATCATTTATATTTATAATTTATTTTGTCTGTTTTTGAAACATTATTTGTATGTTGCAGGTGACTTGGGCCAGACATATAATTCTCTGTCCACTCTTGATCATTACATGCAGAGTGGAGGACAGACTGTCTTGTTTGTTGGAGACCTTTCTTATGCTGATAGGTATCGATATACTGATGTTGGTATGCGTTGGGATTCATGGGGTCGGTTTATTGAGCGAAGTGCAGCATATCAACCATGGATTTGGTCTGCTGGAAATCACGAAATAGAGTACATGCCTTATATGGTAAAGTGTTGGACATATATCATTGCAGTCAATCTTGTAGAATGTTATTGTTTATCTGCTGCTTTCTGATAGTGCCTACACTTCCCACTTCCCAGTAGTGCATACTGCATGATGATTCCTGCTCTTTATTGAAACTAGGAATGCATTATTTTCTAAATTTCAACAGAGAATATTTTTGGATTATTTAGAGGGCAACCGTGTTTCAATATTAGTGGTGTGCTCTTTGTTATTGAGGGATGGACCTAGAATGGTCTTGAGGATGTTTTTATCATCCCTATTTCCCTTTAAGAAAAAGAGAAAAAGATAAGGAACTTATTAATTTTTAATTCTGAATTGTGGCTTCCTTTTTTTCATTGTACATTTTTTTTCCTTATTCTTTTTTCTCCTTTCAAAGAAAGAGAATATGTGAGTGTGAACAATTGGCATCCTCTTGCAAGAACACAAAGCAAACCAGTGTCACAAAACTCAGGTTCTTGACCTCTAGTACCATTTGGCAAAGCTATCAACTTCACATTTGTAGCATTTTTAGAAAACATCATAAACCCTTGCTAAAATCTATTGAATTAATGGTCAACTGCAGGTTTATATTTCAGGTGGAATTATTGAACCACTGTTCTTTGTGTGTGTATATTGGTTACGTGAGTGGGTTCCTAGTATCCCTATCCCTGTTTTATTGCATTAGTTTCAGTCCTAGTATGAGCCGTGTATTTATGTTCATATTGCATCATTCTTGGCCATACTGCTGACATCACATATGATTAAATGATGTAGCTCTTACATTGTTATGCATTGTCGATTTTTTTGACAGGCATGGTAAGTTGTCCTTATGATGTGTTATTCTTAGCAATGCAACATAAATAATTAATTCCTTTTTATCATTAATTTCTTGAAAACACATACATGTAGGGTGAATTTCTTCCTTTCAAATCCTTTCTTCATCGGTACCCTACTTCTCATTTGGCATCCAAAAGTAGCAATCCTCTTTGGTATGCCATCAGGCGTGCATCTGCGCATATAATTGTGCTATCCAGCTACTCTCCATTTGGTAACTTTTATTTTCTTGTCAACTGTTCTTTTCTTAGTTTGATATTGGGTAATTATCATTTTTTCCTGTTTTTATATATATATATTGAATTTAATAATTTCAGATTGTCAGTTGAAAATTTTTTAGAGGATTAGCTGCTTGTAAGTGAAAAATGATATCTGGTTATTTTTCCCTGTTGTCTCGCTTCACTAATTCTTACATCCCTAATTTGATTGATACAAACATGTTAGTTGCATATAGCCTGGTAAGATCACTAGAGGTTGCAGTCACAAGAGGGGAAAGAATGGGAAAGAAACAGAATTTCAGTCACTAATGCTGCTAGGCTTGCATGGGTTTAAGATGAATTTAATTCAAGTAGGTTTGAATGCGAAGGCTCTGTGACCATTGCAACCAAATGCCCCTAGTGTAGTAGTGTCTTCAATTCACTAGGCATTTATTTTAATGGTTTGTTAGAAACTTGTTTTCATAATTTTATGGCCTGAGAATCTTGTAGCAAAGAAGTTGAGTATAGTTTCTGCTAACTGGTCATCAAAAATTGATTCTTAAGTTGAACATCATTAAATTAATAGAGAATACATCTAAGACTCCATGCAGGACGTATATGAACATCAGACAGTTTGAGAGCATGATTACTAGTAGTACAATTGTAACTTTTTGTTTTTCCTCAGGATTGATTTTCATGACTTTCCATTGTTTTACTTGTTCTATTTTTGGTTCTCTATGAAAGGGAAAAAAATTAATTTTACTGTGTCCATATCTTCAGTTCAAGTTAATATAATTACTATTTTTACAGTCAAATACACACCTCAGTGGATGTGGCTCAAAGAGGAACTTAAAAAGGTTGACAGGGAGAAGACACCATGGTTAATTGTTCTCATGCATGTACCAATGTACAACAGTAATGAAGCACACTTCATGGAGGGTGAAAGTATGCGTGCAGTCTTTGAGAGCTGGTTCATCCGTTACAGAGTTGATGTAGTCTTTGCTGGCCATGTCCATGCCTATGAAAGATCGGTATGATTTTTAACTTCTGTAACTTCCCATCTTTTGCATGTCTTCATAGTGATGTGTTAGTCGTGGTACGACTGGGGCTATTTTTTGGGTTCCACCAACTTCTATATGTACATGTAAACGGTCTTTAAGGTGTTAGTATTGCGTCAAAGAGTTAGTGATGATGAAAGAAACAAAGCTCTATATCTAATTCCAATTAGCAGCTGCAGATGTGACATTGAACTGAAAATTTAGATAGCTTCATTGTTTTTTTTCCTTAATTTTGAGAAGTGAAAGACACGTAACTCTTCTAGAGGCATTTATTTGTTTCGATGGATTTTAGTTGGTTCGGTCTTATGGATCATGCAAAAAACCGATAAAGTTAATGTAATGTGTAATCAGCTAAACAAGTGCAGATTTAAGCCGTGCCACTGATTATCATTTAGGTTGACTTTGGTTGCTGTACCTAAATGTCATGCATATTAAGATTACAGCATTATGTCCATTCTGTAGCAATTATCTGTTTATTGGTAGCTGTATTCATACTTTTTTGTTGTTCCCTTCATTGAATTTCAGTATCGAATCTCAAATATACACTACAACATATCTAGTGGTGACCGTTATCCTATACCAGACAAATATGCTCCTGTTTACATCACTGTTGGAGATGGAGGAAATCAAGAAGGTCTAGCTGGAAGGTAAGTTGAATTACGTGATTCATAATACACCCTGCTTAGAAGAATAACTATACTTTTATAAAAACGATCTTTAATACTGATGACTCAATGGCAAAGAATTAAATTCTTTTTTAGTCTGCTAAGAACTTATAATACTTGGTCACTTTTAAACTTATACTGTTGGGTATGTAGGTTCAATGATCCACAACCAGATTATTCTGCATTCCGGGAAGCCAGTTATGGTCATTCTACACTAGAGATTAAAAATAGAACGCATGCTTTATACCACTGGAACCGAAACGATGATGGGAAAAAAGTGCCAACTGACTCATTCATACTACTCAATCAGTACTGGTGAGTACAATTAACCATTTTTGCTTTCATTGATCAAGTGGCAGGAAGCCAGAAAATGCAAGTGTTTCTTTGTTCAACAGGTCTATTTGTTGAATAACACCAATCCAACATCGATCTATTCATTGCATTCATTTACTTAAGGCACAAAGACCAATCCTCAATGTGTTTCTGCTACATGTGACTCTTGCAGCAGAAGAGCGTAAAATAATTTAAGCAAATTGGCTGTGCTCGCAAGGGTTTTGTGTATGAAACTCGGGAGGGTAAAAGAGTGGGCTGCATACAATTCATATATATAGCTTGTAATATGCAAAAGCAGCCAAGTAGTGTCTTGAAGCAGATGTCAATGGTTTTTTTTTCTGAACAAGACAATTTTTACACCCTGCTTGAATTTTGTTTATCCAGGACGGGCAGTCGGAGGAGGAGGAAACTGAAGAAGCATTATATAAGGAGTGTTGTTGATCAGATTGTTACACACTGATGAGATAAGATACCCAGAACCATGAATAATGATAACTGGATGTAAACTCTCTGATGAGGATAAAGCTATGAACAAAATCAGCACAATAGGTGAAAACAAAGCAGAGCCCTGGCATAAAAATTTCCATCTGTTTCTTATGTTTGCTCATCCTTTCTCTGTGACAGATGCATGTTATTGCTTGCTGGCAATGCAATTTGTCAGTTCCTAGTTTGTATTACTCAATAAACTGAAATTGTACAAGCCACGGGAACCCATTTGGATAAATTGCCGCATCTCTTGTATGTTATTAACTTGAAATATGTAAAATCTCATTGCTTTCTTCCTTTTGGAGTAATTTGATTGATATCTGTTGTAAGAACCGGGATTTTCTATAGAGAGTGCACAAAGTTATCAGAACAGCAACATCTAAAAGACACTAAACAAAAGTAATACAAACTTGATTCCAAAAAAACTGAAACAAATATGTATCTGGAATCTTGAAACCCTATCTGTCATACATTAGGTTGAGCATCTTTATAACCTCTCGCAATCGTTTGTTCCTTCTCGGCCAAACTCAATTTTACATTTAACCCAAAAAATAATTATCTACATTAAGTAGTTGCACAGTTTATCGACCAACCAATTCGCAGTTGGGTTTCAGTATGCTCTATGTATACACTCTGTATGCTAAGATTTCCTATTAGGTACATGATGGAGATCACTTAGGAATCACGGTAAATTGGCTGAGGCACCCATTTGAGATGCAAATGTATTTTTCCAGATGGAGCTCCATCCAGCTCAAAGCAGTCTTTGTATTCTCCTTCCAGTAGAACCCTCGTCAATGTTAAAATGCAACGTCCCATGTAGTCCTGCATAATTAAAGTTGCCTCTGTTAGCATTCATGAAACCGTATGTTAGCTCAAAGATAAAAATGGGCAGAGCCCAATGGCATAGTTGGAACTTGGAACCTCCCCCTGATCAAATCTTAGGTGACCTTCAGGTTCCAGTTCAAACCTGAACAAAGGGATTTAAGGTAGTCAATGTAAAAGGATATGAAAGAGCTTCGGACAGCTGTTTTCGCAATGTTCATCATAATACAGCCAGCTGAAGTTAAGAAGTTCCAGTAGATTGTGGATAAATTCTTTATTACCCTTTATTGGCTTTGTATGCCTCCTTACGGATGAAAAAATATGCACAAGTGCAAACTTTGACAGTTCAAGCATTATATAGATCATAAATCTATATGTTAGTAAAACAATATCAGTCAAAAAAACTGCCTAATGCAGGCCGCCTCGATGAAGATGGATCTCCCTAGACCATAGCCCATGTAACATAGAACAGAAAAAGATTAACAAGCGCAATGCTTATTATCACAAATAAATCTAATGAATTTTAAGTAACAAAAAAACAATAAAAATTTATTTCCAAAAAAAATTAACAAACAATAAAAATTCGATAAAATAGCAATCCTACCTTCCCAAATGTGTCGTGATCATAAACTTCAAGGATTAGCATATCATGTAACCCATCCTCGACAACAAAGTCAAAAGTTTGATTCCAAACTGGATCCAAGCAGTCATTCACAACCTAATATCAAAACAAAGTATGGATCAAGAAACCTTAAGCCTCACTAATTAAAGGTAACTAAAATCTGCATGCCAGAATTTAAAAGCACAAGGTAGGAGACGAGAACATATACTAATGTACATACATGCGTGTGTGTACATACAACTTTTTGGACAATCAAAATCTTACTCTAGTTTTGTTTCTAGTCTCTGATTTCTTCATCGTGAGCACCACATAGGGATCAGCCTTCCCCATCAAATCCGTAGGTGGCAAGTTTTCAGCAGATATCACAGTTACAGAAAGAACTCCTCTAATAATAACCTCCTTTTTCTTCTGAGTGACAGCTTTTTCATTGTCAATAGCTTCAGTTCCATTTGCCCCACTTTTAAGAACCTTCTCCAAGGAGGTCATTGAAAAGTTGGGGGCAAAGGGATTTTTAAATTTATTTTCCATGCCAAAAGGACAGTACAAAAGCTCCAAGTGCACCTGAAACCATATTAAAATAGTTGAAACAAACTAATTCTAGTAGTTTCTTCCAGAAGAAACTAGACTAGACAAAATTCTTGTATTCTTTCAAAACATGCTCCAAACTAAATCAAAATGTATACTACTCCCCATCCCCAATAATATTTCCTACAACCAACCCAACTTAAATTCAGTTAACATGCTAAATCCATAATTTCAAGAAGTAAAAAGCTGAGTTAGTAAATTATTTCTCACAATCACACTCAATTGGAATCAGACGGTGTATCTCTTTACCTCTTTTCTGTACACTTTTTAGTAAGACAGTTTCTCAACACAAATTGTGAATTGTGTATGAGTGCGTGCAGATGTAGTAAACAATTTTCAAAAGTAACAACATGTTTCTTACAAAAACTATCTATGACATAATTTTTGTAAACATAAAATCCCTTGAGAGGTGATCAGGCTTCTTACCTGCCCCCTGTATTTAGTATCTCTCTGAACCTCCAAATCTTTAACCAGCTTCAACCACACATCCTTTACTTTACCAGGCGCAAGCTCATATAGACGCACTTGAGCACATCCAATTAACTGAGATGCTTGAAGCCCCTCATCATCAAAAATTCTCACCACCAAGTGTTGTGTGGATGCATCTTCAACAATAAATTCAAAGTGTTCATTCCAGATTGGATTTAACTCATTGTTCTGAAAAGTGAAAACAATGGAAGAAATTCCTTCAAAACCTAGTTAACCAAAAAGTAAATAAAATGAGATAAAAGTCAGAGAAGAAAAGTAGGACGACTTACAATCACTTTACTTCTTTTCATTCTGTCACGTAGTGGGCGTACAAACAATTCTGCATAGGGATCTGATTTCCCAATAATGTCTTTATTACTTAAATCCTTTGCTTGCACAAGCTTCACCTCTAGTGTTCCCACGGGTTTTAACTCCAGATCACTAAAAAAGAAACAGACAGCTTCTCTCAGCAACTATTATAGCATAATCATAACATGAACCAATTATCAACTATCATATTTCCATCTTGTCCATGCGCTGTCTAGCTGTTAAGATAGACAAATCACTGCGAATGCCTATCCGAGCAGCTCAACTATTAATCAAGAGTGCCACTTTCTCTCATGGCCTGAACTTTAAACTGTTGGTTAAAAACCATAGTATCAAAAATTAAGCTCAAAGCTTTTGCTTTATGCTAATATACCTGTAATCCCCAGGCAAAATGGGAACAACTTTTCTGACAGGCCATGTGATCGAGTCTTCAACTGCATCCACTATGGTCTCCTGTAAAGATGAAATCATGCCACTTTAAAACTAGATCATATTGCAATACGAAACTGAAGGCATGTGAATAACACCAATTCACTGTTCTTTCTTCCTTGATTTTCCAACTAAACAATGTAGTAACTTGATGACCTAATTCATTATAAAACTAGACATGATTCTTTCTTTATAAAACTAAAATAATCAGTAGTGAATCTGGCACAAGAACTCTTAGATGTGAGCCTAACCAAGCAACTGACAACTTCAAGAAGACAAAAATTCCAATTCATCAGCTAATTGTAAATTTAGAACCTTAATTTCATGTGTGTGCGCGTGCAGCATGTGTGTGTGTGTGTGTGTTGTATTTTATAGCTGGTGACAAAATTACTGATGTGAATGCTTTTCTGGGTTAGGGAGAATCCATGCCCATTTGCCCAACAAATCAGTTGGACCCTTGAATTTGAGACCTCAATTTCATGAGAACTTGCTCATAAACATTTTCTGAAGTTTAATTATTTATCTGAGCAAATCCCCAAACAATTATGCTAGCATCTCATTTTTCTGGATTTCCATAAACAAAAGTTCACTACAATTTCGGTTTGGTATGAAGAAACAACAAAGATTACCCTACCAACTTACCCTTGTGATGCAGTGACATACTGTTCTGACAACTATCACAATCATTTTCTGTTATCTGAATCACTGCCAGCAATTATTCCTCCCACTATGTTGTACTCATTTCTGAAGCACAACTTAATCAATCTTTTACTACAGTTTCCCTGAGATAAAAGATTTACAATTACTGGAAATCTGATCTTATCTACTCCAAGCAGCAGAGTTGCCACTGGAACTGCCAGTAACCTGTTAAAACATTTATTACTATCTTGGCTGGGTCCATTATCAAGTCTTCGTGACATTTGCATTAACACTTTTGTGCTTCAGATTGCACCAGTCAATAACACCGACTAGGAAACTCATCATCATGACTGGACTATCATCAATAATCTCAACCAATCAAGACCCCTGACTCAGCTACCATTGAGCAAGCCATCTACAAACAGACTATTGCTAATGGAAGGTGCTTGTGGAACGAGTCCACGTATAAGGACTGTGGTTTAATCGTATAGCAATTACATACTCTGTGACTACGTTCCAAGGCATATGATCATATGTTCTATTTTTAATACACACAAATTATTAAATCTTAAGATCTGGCTAATGTATTCAATGGCAAAATTTAAAGATATAAGACTCTCAAACTGAAACTGTCCTCAAAGACGTGCGAATATATTCATTTCACTACTTCATAATATTAAACAATACAGGAACATAAAAATGGAAGTTGCACAAACCTGAATAGCATCAGACAGTCCAGGGATTGTTGATATGTCACCACCAATAACTTTGAGAGTAAAATCCAACTTTTTCTGCAAGCAAAATTAAATATTTGGCTTATCACATGTGCTAAGTGTGTACCAAACACCTTTCTGAACCCCGACACCCCCCGCTCCCCTTTTTACCTACGTATTAGAGAGTACGGAAGAAAAGAGAAGAATATATATATATTTAGCAGAAGTACTATTAATAACATGATCAACACAAATTAAGGATGCACACGCCTAGGCCTGATTTATTTGCATTATAACCTTATTTGTAATAGGATACATACTGAGCAGCAGATTTATGTAATAGTTAAACCTTACTCTGCATTTAAATTTTAATACCTAATAGCATTTAGGTAAACATTAAATCAATTTAGATATGAAGAATTTTGAATGTACTTAAGTGCTCATTCTTATATGCATGTCAAAACCCTCTTTCAACAATTATATTATGCATGGATCCTGGAAAATTTCAATTTCTACAGCTTTGAAAACTTGAAAAGAGATGCTGCACCTTTTCCCTCAGAGAATAGCTGACAGCTCCAAAACCAGGAAACTCATTAACTAGCGGCTTGAAGATCAACCTGAAAACCCCAGTGAATCCAATATTTTTCACCTAAAAATAAGGAAAAAAAAAATTACAGTAAATCTGGTGTAATATAACTACTAAAAATTTTATAATAATAGAATTCTGGTAAACTTGAAGTTTCCAATAAACCTTTTTAAATAGATGTTATGGCTATGAGCAGAAAAAAGTATTGCAAGCTTCAACATATCCAAAGACATCAAATCACTCACAACACAAGCTCCCACTTTATTTCTTTTAACTGATTTTCTATAAGGAAAGTATTCATTAAAATTACGTCTTCCCATGGTTCTAAATTTCTAATATTAAATGAGGCATTGGACAGGGGGAACTCCAGCTTTTACAGTGTTTCGGTAGGTGTAGCAACCACACCATAATGGAGATTAATCGTCGAAAAATAAGGGTAAATAAACCTTGCACTGTAATCATTAAACAATAAGAGAAAAAAATCATCATTTGAAAGTAATAGTGAACAGAAGCAATCGAGCTTTTAAGGTGTGGATTACCTGCACCGGCAGTGCTACACCAAGTCTAGTCTTGACTGCAAGTATTATACTGGAATTAGCATCCCATTGCATTTCCAACTCCATAGTAACACCGCTGCTTCCATCTTCAATAATAGAAACTCCTAAAGAACAATTTGTAAGAAATTGAAAATATTAGAACAAATGACCAAGTTATGTAAAGTACAGAACATTAAATTTTACATTTGCTTGTAACTTGGACAAGCATCAAAAGTACCCTAGATGGATTGCCACTTTCTTCACTACAACATTGTAAAATTATAAAAGCAGTCCACTAATACAGCTCATCAGATTTGCAAAAAAATCATACAGCCATTTTAACTCCAACACAAGTCGAATAAATAATCCGAGCCTACAACAACTAGCATTAATTGCAAAGAAACAAAATCATCAATCTAGCAATCCTAAATAACAAAACACAAAACGAATCAAATATACCGGCCAAATGCAATGACTATAACAAAATAAAAACAACAGCAACAACCTAATCCTACGCCATTAAACAAACCTGTAAACTGCGGTGCAACGGTACCGAGAGTGAACTTGGAAAACTTAAGAGACGACAACACGAATGGCCTATATTGTTCAAGTATAGGCTCAACCGCAGTCTTAATCACATCAGAAGCTGCCTATAACACCAAATTCAAATTAAAAAAAAAAAAATCACTGCCAATCTTACTAACACTAACAAACTCATTTTCAACTTCTTCATTTCAAATTTCAACCAAAACCTAATAACAATCACAAAAATCAGATTATCAAGCTACCTCATCGACAAAGGGCCAGATCTTATTTAGATGATTGTTGAGCCAAGCCAACTGTAGCAAAATAAAAAGATGAAAATCAATCTCTAGTACACACATATATATAAACTGAAAGTGAAAAAGAGAGGGAGCTCAACTTCTGGCGATGCGAGAAAACGACCCAAGATGGATACACGTCAGGTGGCAAGAGCTTTCTAGAATCTTCCACTGTCATCCGAGCAAACGCGGCTATAGTTGTTGCCTGAAAACACCAAAAACGCTAACAGATCACATACAAACAACAACTTTTTGAAAATACACAAAAATAACAGCTTAGTAGTAGTTGTAGTACTAACGAGTTCGGAGCGGAGCTTAGATCGAGTATTCTCCGAGCGTACAAATCCGACGATAAGCGCCAACCCGACCACGAGCCCGATAACTAAGCCGAAAACAAATGCCATTTTCTCGTGAGATTTTGATTTGACAATAAAGCTTTTTATAGCTCGGCCTTGGAGCACTGTGAGATTGCTTCTTGCCTTGGAGATACAATAATACAGTGGAAAATAGAAATTCTTTTTTTTTTTTAATATTAATTTTTTTGAATTGATGAATAATGTGAAAATAATATTTTTAATATGTATATATGCATGTAGTGTTAGATGTTAGAATAATAAATCGTTGCAACCGAAGATTTGGGCGGACAAATGGCGACAAAAAGGGTGGTTGTGAGATGCCACGTGTCGAGGGCTTAGAAGACAAATGAAGAAAGGTCGCTGCCGACAAGTACCCGATACTAGACGGATGAGATGACCGACTGGAAAGTTTTGGTTTATGAGAGTCAGGTGACCAGTAAAATCGTGCCACGTCATTATCATTAAATAATGCGTTGAAAAGAGTTTATTGGATTGTCTAATAAATTAATAAAAATTTGTGGCGTTGATTAGTCGAGTTTTGTGTTCGTCAATCCAGGTGGTTTGTTGTAAAAGCTTGAGATTATTTGTCTGCTATGTGAAAATTTTAAAAATTTTGAAAATGTAAATTTGTTACTGATTTAAGAGTGCGATTAGTGTCCTTCGAGTAGAGAGTTCATAGATTTGATTTAGATAGGATTTATGCAAAATTGGCAATATCAGTGTAATTAATGTCTTGAGATTTTTTCATTAAAAAAAATTGTTGGGATTTTTTTTTTTTAAATTGACAAAAGATCTGGTGAGATATGCCGAAGTCAACTATTTATATAGGATATTTATTCTTTATAATTGGAAGATCGCAATATATGTTTATAAAATATATAGTGCGATTTGAATTTTTATTCAAGTTGTACAACACATCAATTAAATGAGACTTATTTTTAGCATAACCACTTATGACTTGAACTTCTATTATTAAAGTGAAATAGAGACTTGTGCAATCACATAAGCAAAATCAAAACTTATTAACACATTACGGCTTGGCTATGTACCTCCCAATTCTTTAAGCTGTTAAAGGTTCTATTCCACCTAGCACATTTTGTGTTTTTATTAAAAAAAAAAAAACTAATAAGTAATGTTGTTGATAATATCTAATTGATTTATTCATTCATTTATTGTTGTTTTTTAAAGTCTATTATTTTTGTTGAGTTGTTTTTTTATTGAATAGGTTATAACAATCTGTTAAAGTTGAGACGAATCATTATTTATATGGCTGAAATATGTACATTTACAATTACAAGACAACTACTCTTACTATAAATACAGTGTTCACATAAGATTGTAAGATGAACTTGATGAGAATCAAACCTCCTCCACTTTGATTACTAGAGAGATACATGGCCATTTATACTTAGGGGTGACATGCTCATTGAGTTGTTTTATTTGTCTATTATTGTTATGTGCACAACAATAATACTCTTAAGTATTATTGTAATTTATAAAAAGGATAAACGAAATAATAAACTGACAATAATACTCTTAAGAAGAAAAAGGAAAAAGAGTAGTAATAATAAAAATGAGTGGACTCAACTGACCAGTAATCGTAATTAAACATGCTGAATTAAAACGGTGTTAGATGCCCATAATTTCTGTACGTACTCATTCCTCACAACAATGAAGTGAAGTGAATTGTATTAATTCCTCAACATGCGAGAATACTTGAAAAGAGTGGGCTGTAGTCAGTACTGATCCTTCGTTCCACTCTCAGTACCACGCTTAAGGCCTTTAAGCCCACCGTACTACAAATTAACAGTATCATTTGTCACTGCTGTTAATAGCTGAATGCTGTAATTCCCCTTCTATTTTATTTCTTTCTTCTTTTTTTTTTTTTTCTTTTAGCATTCATAAAAAAATAAAAATATCTTTCAAAAAAATAAAACTAATGGAGATAGTAGTTTTATTAATTATTTTTTAATCATTTAATTTTCAAACATTGATGTCATATTAATTTAAGGTACATGTATTATCATCTACAAACATGATTTACATATTCGTTGTCAAAATTTTAAAAGGGCTCTTAATTTTTATAACATTAAAATCAATGTAAATTTTCGGATTAGTACTAAATTTTCACAATTAATTTTTTTAAAATCATCAATATTCACGTACATTTATTTTAAAAGTTTGGTGCTGGCTCGATGCCATTCTCTAATTTTAATGTTATTTTTTAGAATTTTCATAATATTTAGAATTAAACCGTTATTTTGAACAACCAATTAAATGCAACTGTACTTCGATAAAATTTAAGTTAAATGATTAGTACCCACAATTTAATCCCACTGCTTATGTCTAGTGTAATAAATCACCAACTATGTCATCTTGTTATCTAGAAAAAAACAAACATAAATTTTCATATGTTTCTTTCATTTAAATCAAAGTTAATAGCTAGTGCACCAATATTCTCTTAATCACATAATGTCGACTAAGATAACAAATTAATTTATAATTACGCTATAAATATCAGATAATTATAAGCAACTATAAAGTGGTTATAAAATAACTATATCACTATTAACAAGAATAATTTGAAACTTCTCTGGGTGAGTGCCTGTCTGTGTGTGTGAAGGCTTTAGTTCTTAATGGCTACTTATGAGTTATAGTGTAATCCTTTTGCTTTGTCTATTGGATTAAAGGTTTTTTTTTTTTTTTTAAAGACTTTTTTAGTTAGAGGTACATTGCATATTATTATTAAATAAATTGATAAGAGTAATAATGTAATACTATTATTATCTATTATATGAAAAAATCTTTCATTGGACTGTTCTACAATTAACGTGATACGACAAATCAATAAAATTGTATTATTTTATCTTCTCTTACTTTTTCCATTGTTTTGTTACATCACATCAATTGTAAAATAATTTCACGAAAGATTTTCTATTGTTACACATCACTTCTTAGTATGAGTGGTTGAGTATCACCTTTGACCTTTAAAAGTAAAGAGTTCAAATCTCACTTTTATCATTTAAAACACAAGATATGGATGTGAGTATTTTTTTTTATAGAAGTAGCTACCTTCTAGTGGGAAAGTAGTAATCCTCCGAGCTATGCTAATAGCGATGCATCTTCTCTGACTCATAAAGTGCCAGTGAAATATATATATTTATATATACATATATGTTATTATTATTATCTGCTACAATAACTTAAACAACCCTCATGCCATGAAATTATAGATAGTTGTCAAGTAGTTAATAGTTTCTTTATTTTTTATTTTTTATTTTTTTAACTTTTTGATACAATACACATACTGTTACTAGAATAGATGGTGTTGTTGGACACTCTAGGTAGGGACCACTGAAGTGTAACCACAAATGGTGGCTCCTTGAACCGGAAAAATGGATCCTAGGAGAGAAAGCCCCACACATAGGAGGGAAAAACTGCCACCATTAAAGCAGACATTGGTGAGTCGAACCCGCATGTGCCAACACACCAAGATGACCTTGCCTCCACGAGGCATTGGGCCTGTTAATTGTTAATGGCCATTGGATTCTGAATCTCTGATAAAAGCAATTTCTTTGCTCAAATTATGATTTCTCTAATACTCACGAAGGACATGAAATATGCTGCGATACGCGATCGTGCGTGGAAGGTGCTTTGGTTGTAGGTTAGCGAATAAAAAGTTGGTCTGTGGGAGCCAGAAGATACGCGCATGTCTTGGCTGATTTCAGAAACTGGAAAGCCCCAAAAAGCCAATGCCTTTTCCAGGTATTGAAATGGCATCTCCCCGGCTCCACATCACCCATCAACTCGAAGGGTCGGGTCATTAAGTTTCACTCTTTCATTACAAACAAAGATTCTGTGGAATAATGCGCACTTGGGCTATGCAAATCAAATAAGAATCTGTATCTGTTTGATTATAAAATTTACCTATTGACTATTATAGCCACCAAAAAGCCGAGGGCTGTCTGTTGCAGCAACTTGGGTACATGGAACTGAACAACTGGTGGCTCTTTTATGTCTGGGGTTCCATAAGGTGTTCGCGGTACGAAGTACGATCGAACAGCAAATGTAGACGAAATGTGACCACTTCCACTTGAATTAAATTAATTGAGTTCCATAATCAAAGTCACAGAACCAACAAGAAACACTTTTTTTCAAAAAAATAATAATAATAAAATAAAATAAACATGCCAAACCAAGATACACAAATAATTAGGTTGCCATCCATAGTCCAATTGCTTCTTTATATATATATATAAAAGTGTTTTTACTATTAGTATCTCATAACCCGAATAATCAATCATATTCATAAATTGTATTATCTCTCTTCAAATAAATTCTCCTATCTATTTAATTCAAATACAATTGATGAATTTAATTGGTTTATCATAACATTTTAAAGTTAGAGTTATTGATAATAAAAACACTATTTATATATAGGACAGAATCGAGAGACACAAGTTTTGACACAATTTATTGACCATTAGATTATGAAGATTTTAATGGTTTAGATCTACTCACATATTTATACACAACTTAAATTTACATTCTATATAAATTTGTTTTCTTATCTTTCTTCACCATTAATTACATCATGTCTCATCTCTTCTCTCTCTTATTAATTATGACTTAATTTTACAACTCTATATTAATATATTTCTCTCATCTCTCTTCATTATTATATTATCTTTCTTATCTCTCTGATTAATATTATTTATATATATATATTTAGAACTTCTCCAACTAATATTAAAAACCAATCAATTAATATTATTCTCACTCATTGGAATTTTTTGTATCTTTATTTTTTTATTTATTTTTAAATTATGTTATTTTCAAACATATATACATTTAATAGTATCCCAAAAAAGACTCATATATGTATTATTTCTTTTCCACATAGTCCATAAAGTACCCAAAAAAATTATTATTTTTTCTTCTCTCAATTGTTCATAAACACACATAGTCCGTAAAGTACCCAAAAATATTATTATTTTTTCTTCTCTTCATTATTCATAAACGCACAAAGAAAGAAAAAAAGAAAAACATTTTTTTTTTTAATATATCTCTTTTCTATCCTTATCATCTATCACACAAAATAAAAATGCTATAAATCAAATTTTCATTTAATCTTTTATCTTCATTTAATTAATCAAATTATATAAATAATATATGGATTTCAAGTTCTTAATATAAACTTTCAAACAATATCGATATTGCATATGTTTAAACAAACATACTAATTACAATAGTTCGAAATAAAAAATCAATTAAAAAAAAAACTTATTTTGGATACAAGCATGATGTCTAATAAAAAAGATAAAAATAATACAATTTAAAAATGTACTTAAAAATATATATAATTTAAAAATCAATAAAAGATAAGATGCGAATCATTGATTGGGTGAAAAAAACATTAATTGATGACTTATTAATTTAATATTAATAAGAAATAGGAGACATGATGTAATTAATAGTGAAGAGAGATAAGAAAACACGTTTATGTAGAGTGTGAAATTAAGTTATGTATAAATATATGAGTAGATCTAAACCATTAAAATCTTTATAATTCAATGATCAACAAATTATATCAAAATTTATATCAAAACTTGTGTCCCCGAACTTGCCCTTTTATATATATATTTGCAAATATTTACTAGACATTACAATTTCCGTTTTTATTTAAAGAAAATATACTTTTGTACATTTCAATTCATATTTTAACTTGTATTCAATTAATAATGTTTCAATTGATAAATGCTTGTATTTTTATAAGTGAAATAAATTATAATTAATGTGTAACCATTCGCCAACTGTCATGTTAAGGATCCCCACCCCTTCTCATCTAATTAAAAATGTTAAGATAAATTTTATTTAAATAGTATGTATCTTCTTTTCGATATTTATGATCATGTGTTCAAGTTTCGACATAGATATTTTATCTATAAATGTGGATAGAACTCTCCGAAGCTGTGAGGTTATAGATGTCGAGTTGCACAATTAATTACTAATGTTGACATATTCAAATAAATGTGTGATCTATTTATCATGGAATATTAAATAATAATAATAAAACATTTGCATAATTAATTGTAAATTACATAAATCATACAATATATTTGTATTTCCAACATATATCATGGTTTTGAATTCGAGGTTTAGGTCACAACCAATGTACCAGTCCTTTATTATTCAGTTATGACTAAATGTTAAAGAGACCCCATAGTTCAATGGATGTATTGATATGCACTTTTGTGTGAGAATTGGGACCTTCTTCCCATACAACATCCAAAGAATTCTCCAAACACATTAACATTATCATCAATAAGTAACTAAATGTGAATATCTTTTCTACTTAAAACAAAACACAAAATTTCGAAAAGAATGCATATTATAATTTAAACTTATTCTTTTAATATATTAGTGTATAATTTCTTTATTCAAAGTTAACACGTGCACGTATTACCCTTTTCTTTTTAAAAATTTCATAGCAGAAATGAAATCAATAGTGTTTCAAAAATAAGAAATGAAATCGAAAGGAGACACTTGGTGCGCGTAATGAGTAGAGGGGAAACAAGTGGTTTCCCCAACTGGTGCTGGTGGTAGTGTTAGTGCATGTACATGTGAAGAGACAAAGCGAAGTGGATGGCGCGAAGGCGACTTGCAGCTTTGCAGGTTAAAACCAATTTTAATATGGAACTGGCAGCCTTTCATTTCACCACTCTCCGTATTCTGATAATTCTCGTCTATTAGCGCACCAGTACGGCAAATTCAACTCTGCCTGCTCTCCCTGTGCCTTCCTTGTATGTTTTCATTTGCTATAAATTCTAATCTATAATCAAACAAACCATAAAAGAACACAACAGTAGTTATTAATTTTGACACGGACACCGATTTCAACTTGTTCCATAGTCACAGTCGCGCACGCAATTTCATAGAATTTGGTTTTTATTTGAACACCAACTCAACCATACCATTTTTTTGTTTTTTTTTTAAATAAAAACTCAACTATACCCATAATTATTATCATTATTTCTTTTATTAATGCGGGTGCATATCTGCTTATATATGTTGATGTCTGTGCAACTCCCGTGCCTAGCATAAACAAACTTTGCCTCCACTCCATAGAAGTCACATGTGGATTTGCAGACGACCCCAGTCAAAAGTCGAACCAATCAATCAGGACCAATGCATTAAAATGATGGAGCATAAACAAACTTTGCCTCCATATAAATCACATGTGGATTTGCCGACGGTCCACTCAAAAGTCGTACCGATGAATCAGGATCGATGCGCTCTATTGTAGTTAAAATGATGTAGCATAAATTGGAGATAAAATTTGGAATTATCAAAAGCTCATGTATGCTGCGTAGTTGGCTAATGATGGTTTTTATTATAAATTTAGGGGGCAGCTGAAAAGTTATCATGCTTACTGTCTCCACCTAATCCATGCTCTCACCGGCCAATCTTCTTCGCCCACGCACGAACACGAAGTTTCCGACTCTTGAATATATCACCACACGTGGACAACTAGACACGGGGCTGTTGATATCTTTTGATGTGGATATCTTTTTTTCAGATCAGCTAATGGCTTTTTTTCATAGATATTATTATTAGTTTATATATATATAATTATTGTTACTTTGTTTCGCCGAGCTGTTAAAATCAGACGTAGACAGCTTATTGTATTGTGATTTTCAGGAAAATTATCAATTCTATGTATTCGGTTGAAGTTGTTGGTAGATAATTCAGATTTACGGCATAAAAGGTGATTCAATAATAAAAGCACGAGATCTATATTTTTTTTTTCTCTATATAAAAAATGAATAATAATTAAAATTTAAAATTTAAATAATCTATTTATTTTTTTTCTTAATTTTTAATATATAATAATTTTGTTTTTTTAAGTTAAAATTATATAAAAACTAATAATTTAACTTCTATATTTTTTTACTATTAGTTATTATATAACTTCATTTAATATAATATAAATGATTATAATAAATTATTTAATAAATATTAAAATATTTTAAAGTATATATTAATAATATTTTTATTATAATTAAAATATTATTAATTATTATAATAAAATATTTTTTAATTACCGATTTGAAGAAACAATCATAGCATTAAACGTAGAAGGGAACGGATCCCTTAATCCCAACTATCTTAATTCTCCCCTAACGGTCTACTTCACATCTACAAAAGGGAAGCAACCAAAAACACAAAGCATCTAACTTTTGGCATAATATAATTACTCTACAGAAATATCACAAACGCTCAACTAAGATCACCAGCTACTCTGACACTTGACAATTGGCTAGGAACCATCACAGATCTTAAACTGCAACCACACGATCGTCTTATATCATCTTACAATCTTAGTAAATAAAAATCCCTCAGTCATTGTACGATATAATTGCAACCGTAAGTCTTACATCTCCTATACTAGTATTATTTGTTACATTCGTTTTTTATTTAACTTAAGCGATAGAATATTTTTGAACAGCATCACCTTGGTATCAAGATAACTTACTTTCTTTGTTTAACTTTTGTGTAGATTACTAGACGTGAAGAAGGAAGTTATTTTTATTTAATTACTATATTAATCTATCTAATATCATTCTATAAGGTTGTCCTTATAAGGTTTTAGTTTTTTTTTTTAATTTCGTATGGTTGATAGTGTCTTGAGGTTTGAAATTGATATCTTTATTATTTTTTGGGTGCAAACCTTCCACTATCAATGCAAGTATTGGGTTAAGGTCCCAACAATGCTAATTAAATTGATTTGACCTTTAAAAAAAAAAAAAACCAGCTGATTTGATAATGATGGTATAAATTTAATGATAAAATAAATTGGTATGGAAAATATAAGATTGGAAGAAAATCATTATTTGTCAAATGACATAATAATTATCAACCAGAAAGCCAAAATTACATTACAATCTCTTTTCATTTATTTAATGTCATTTCAGGGACATATTATTTTCTTTTTCTTCAATCAATTGATTTTATAATGCAAAAAAGGAATAAAAAGACGACAAAAATGAGAAAAAATGATAACGATTGAGAAAGAATTCAGAATTTGATGAATAAAGAGCGAAATTGATGGATGCAGTCAATTTGTTCAATATAAAACTTAAAAACTTAAATCAGTGGTTCCAAAAAAAGAAGTTATATCAGAAAAATTTACTTTATTATTATCTTTTTGAAATAGAAAAATTTAAAATTTGAGATTTATATAAAAACTATATATATTTTTAATTTGTTAATTAAATTAATAATTTGAAGCCATTTATCGAAAGTTCAAAACAAAAAGAATAGCAAAAAAGGACCTCCTATATTTAACACATGAAAGAGGACACAGTGCAAGGTGTCAATTGCCTACGGAGAGGACCTTTTCACTTATTTTGCCAACTAAGTAGTAACACTACGTTTTTAATATCATTATATATTTTTCTAATTTTCTAAACTATCCAATATGTATATTTTTTAGAACTCATAATAGTAAACTAAATTTGTCTACTATAAAGCTTCCAAGTAATTACATTACAGTTATGAAAGCTTAATTGTTTTTTTAATTTTCTTAAATTTTTAAATTTTATAAAATCTTAAATTTGAATTTCAATAAAATAAATTAAAATAACATGCCCCCATGTATTGTTACTTATACGGTCAATCTCTTGGCGGCAATACAATTCTACATTGCTTAAGAGTTACAACACTCGTTAACTGAGATGCATAGTTTCCGTTACGATCTTCATCTTTGACTCAATATCAATGTATCTCCGTTTATCTCATCAATACCAACTCAACTGAAAATTCAACCTCCAAAAAAAAAAAAAAAATGTCGACCACTACTCGGCTCCTGAACGGAGCCACAGAGCTGGTCCAAGAGCAAGAGCAGGAGCAGGACCGCGATCAAGAATCTCTCACTGTTCCGTTACTTCGATCGCAAAGATCCATCGTCAATTCCACCTCTCAAGTCGCCATCGTCGGCGCTAATGTTTGTCCAATCGAAAGCCTCGACTACGAGTAAGCCGAGCACCCACTCGATTGTATGTGTGTGTGTGTGTTGTTGACAAGAATAAACTGTTGAATTTGTAAGTTTTTGTTTTTAGAATTGCAGAGAATGATTTTTTCAAGCAGGACTGGAGGACGAGAGGAAAAATCGAGATTTTTCAATATATATTCATGAAATGGTGGCTGTGTTTCCTGATTGGCTTGATTGTCGGTCTTATTGGATTCTGCAACAATCTTGCTGTTGAGAATATTGCAGGCATGAAGTTCGTGGTTACTTCTAATATGATGTTGTATGAGAGGTAAGCTCAACTGTCTTTTTTTTTTTTTTTTTTTAAACAGAATTTAAAGCTTTTGATTTGATTGTGAAATTTGTTACAGGTATGGAATGGCATTTCTGGTGTTTTCAGTTTCCAATTTTGTACTGACGCTTTTGGCGTCTATCATCACGGCCTCTATTGCGCCTGAAGCTGCCGGTTCTGGTATACCTGAAGTAAAGGCTTATCTAAACGGTGTGGATGCTCCGGCAATCCTTTCGTTTCGAACTTTGGTTGTTAAGGTAAGCTTTTATGCTATTAACTTGCTTTGAATTCTCGACTGTATTTGATGTAGGAAAAGATTTAGACTTTGCTATATGAGTTCTAAATCTAAACTTAATGTTTGAAGAACGTTTTTACATTGGCATAGATACTCAGCTAATTGCCTAATAGTTTTGTTGTTTAGAAAATGTTCACTTGATGTTTATGTATTGCTCTAAATTGACTTTGATCAATCTGAGTGGGATTGTTGGGTTCTAAATTATTTGTTTAGAGATTGATTATTTGTCTTAGTTGGTAATGTGTCTTTATCATTGGGTTTTTTGAAATTTGATCCTGCAACCTTTCTTTTCTAATTACTCTCTCCGAGTTAGTGGTGTTTGTGGTTTTTTAATATAGCAAAGTTTTTTAATCACCTAGTCAGCAAGATGCAGGCTAGGGAATTCTCTAATTCAAACTTCAATGAGATAATGCACAAATGTTGGTCACTGCCCTGATGCTCATACCTTTTCAACTTAATGAACTTATGCAGAGGATGTTGTTTTACCTTTGTTTTTCTTAAGATCTAGGAATTTCTGTTGGAAAAATCTGTAACTTGTATTTTTAATTAGTGTTTGTATCATACCTTTGAAATAGTTTCAACATTTGAAGTCTTTTATCTCTTTCTTGTAAAAGTGGTCTCCTTATGAATATAAAGTTCTTCTAATCTCACCACTGTATTTTTGGTTGGTTCTATAATGTCTTTGATGTTGGCCAATTTGATAAATGAGTTACATATGTCTTATCAAAGTTTGTTCTTTCTTAAAGTAAAGTTATCATTAATTTTTGCTTAATGTCCAGATTGTTGGTAGCGTATCTGCAGTGTCAGCTTCTCTACTTGTTGGAAAGGCAGGGCCCATGGTACACACTGGTGCATGTGTTGCATCCTTACTGGGCCAAGGTGGGTCAAGGAAATATGGTTTGACATGGAAATGGTTACGGTTCTTCAAAAACGATAGAGACCGACGGGACTTGGTGACATGTGGATCTGCTGCTGGGATTGCTTCTGCCTTCCGTGCTCCGGTGGGTGGATTGCTGTTTGCTTTTGAAGAAATGGCATCTTGGTATGTAAACCTATTCAGCGAACTTTGATTGTCTTTATGGTCTCGATCATATGCTGGGAAGTTGAGAAATTTCCGCCTTTATTGTAGTACAATATTACTTTACAATTTCACTATGGAATTTTTTTTTGCCTTTATGCTTTAGTAGACAATAGTGATAAATGATTGAGTTAAATTATAAGGGTTATGCTATGAATAATATTACATCTTATAAGGTCTTTACAAGTGTATGTAGATTTTATTTTCTGTTTTTTAATTTTCTTTTAAATAGTAATGTGGAGTCTACAGTAAGTATTGTATAAAGTAATTATTTTCTATATTCATTGTCACAAGGAACTCCGGTAAAACTATGCTTGTAATGACATGAATCTTTGTAATATTTACATTTAGTAAATTGTCACATTCTGTAGTGTTGCCGCACTTGGTTTGAAGTGGCTTATAATCAAAGTGAACTCTTGTCTATGCAATTACTTAAGAGGCAGAAAGGTCTATTAGCATCACAGTAGTCACAATTATTAGATATCCTGGATGTGATCATTATTTCCCTATAATTTAGAAGTAACTACAAGATTAAATTTGCAGGTGGAGAAGTGCCCTTCTATGGAGATCTTTCTTCACAACTGCTATTGTTGCTATTCTGCTCAGAGCTCTCATTGATGTTTGTTTAAGTGGCAAGTGCGGCCTATTTGGTAAAGGGGGTCTGATAATGTTTGATGTATATTCAGCAAATGTATCATATCACTTGGTGGATGTTCCACCTGTTCTTGCCCTCGGAGTAATTGGGGGAATATTGGGGAGTTTTTATAATTTTCTTTTACAGAAGGTTCTTCGAGTTTACAATTTCATTAATGAGTAAGCTCTCATTTTTTCCTTCTCATCTTTGCAGAAAATAATGTTTCCATATGTGTTAGAAAGCGATTTGCCAAGCTCATTTACTTAATTGTTTCCCCTTTTCCAGGAGAGGCTTTCCTTATAAGATCATTCTTGCTTGTTTGATCTCCATATTCACATCCTGTCTTCTTTTTGGATTACCATGGCTTGCATCTTGCCGTCCTTGTCCAGTCGATGCATCAGAAGAGTGTCCAACA
This sequence comes from Litchi chinensis, assembly GCA_019925255.1. Taxonomy (NCBI): domain Eukaryota; kingdom Viridiplantae; phylum Streptophyta; class Magnoliopsida; order Sapindales; family Sapindaceae; genus Litchi; species Litchi chinensis. The sequence goes on from CM034461.1 coordinate 44,849,439, forward strand.
GTAGGTCGCTCTGGAAACTACAAGAAGTTCCAATGTCCTCCTGGTCATTACAATGATCTTGCAAGCCTAATTTTTAACACAAATGATGATGCCATCAGAAACCTTTTCAGCAAGGGCACTGACTCTGAATTTCAATACTTTTCAATTATCATATTTTTTGTCACCTGCTACGTGCTCAGTATTCTTAGCTATGGGATTGTTGCTCCTGCGGGTCTTTTTGTACCTGTTATTGTTACAGGGGCATCTTATGGGCGATTTGTTGGAATGTTAGTGGGTTCATACTCAGATCTTAATCATGGACTCTTTGCTGTGCTGGGTGCTGCTTCATTTCTTGGTGGATCTATGAGGATGACAGTTTCTTTGTGTGTCATCATTTTAGAACTGACTAACAACCTACTACTGCTGCCATTGATAATGTTGGTTCTTCTCGTTTCAAAGACTGTAGCAGATGTTTTTAATGGCAATATTTATGACCTTATCATGAAGGCGAAGGGTTTTCCTTACTTAGAAACCCATGCTGAACCTTACATGCGACAACTTACAGTTGCTGATGTTGTTACAGGCCCTCTTAGGCTCTTTAATGGCATTGAGAAGGTTGGCAATATAGTTCATGTTCTCAAAACTACGAGACATAATGGGTTTCCTGTAATTGACGAGAATTCAGTTTCCTCATACCCTGTACTCTATGGGTTAATTCTTCGAGCTCATCTTATTACGTTGCTAAAGAAGAAAGCTTTCTTGTCAACTCCAGAGCCAACTGGCCTTGATGCTTTTAGGCAGTTCTCAGCAGGGGATTTTGCCAAGAGGGGGTCAGGCAATGTTGACAACATAGAAGACATTGACATATCATCAGAAGAGATGGAGATGTTCTTGGATTTGCATCCTTTTACTAATGCGTCCCCTTATACAGTTGTGGAGACAATGTCATTAGCGAAGGCTCTCACACTTTTTCGAGAAGTTGGTTTGAGGCACCTGCTGGTGATACCCAAGCTCTCCGGTGTAAGTCATCTTATCTTCTGCTTACTTTTTCTTTGCTCAGTCCTGAGCTATAAGTGTTTCTTTTCTTAAGGGATGTACTTGCGTCTGTTTGGTAATACTAGTAGAAAACATTCATTAAGCATAGGTCAATTGTAAAGCACTTAGTTGTCTTGCCAGAGAAGCACCAAATCAACGCTTACGAAAAAACATTTCAAAATGCTTATTGGTCAGCTGAACAATATAAAATAAACAAAGAAACAATTTTAAGTATTTGAAGGCATTGTCATTTGTTTCTTGTGGACTAACAGTTATTTCACTTTTGCATATCGCCACCAGTCAGTAAATCTAACCAAGGTAATTTTCCTCAGTTTCTTTTTTTTTGACTCACTTGCAATAACATCCTGATTCACACTCGGATTAAATTTTCTGTTACTGGATGATTTCCCCTCAATTACTTTGTTGTCTAAGACTTGTGTTAACCTGGTGTCCGGGCTGCAGCCTTAGTATTGCACTTGCATGACCTTTATCTTTCATTTTTTTGTGTTTTGCGGTGATGGTGGTGTTATTAATCAACTTTCCTATAAGTCAACTTACTATGTTTCAATTTTTGTACTCCATTGCAGAGATCACCTGTGGTGGGTATCCTAACAAGGCATGATTTCATGCCTGAACATATTTTGGACTTGCATCCTAACCTGATCAGGAGCAGGTGGAAACGATTGAGAATTCGCTTTAAATTCTTTTAGGAATTTCAGGCCAGCATCAGACACGCATGTGGAAGTAAGTTTGTATATAATATTGTTGAGCCGTACAAGGTTACTTAATCATCCAATGATCCATGCCACTATTCTTCAGTTTTCGTATTTCATCCAGAACTGAAGAGGACCAGAAAGAGACAAACGCATTACATCTTCGGGCTGTCTACGGGTAATGAGTAAATAATAGTCTGATTGTCCCTAACAAATTTGGCTTATATCATAGATTTGTTCCGGATGTAGAGAGAATCAACCATTCCTCCCAAAAGTTGCAACAGATGAAAGAGGCGGAATCTAACCATATCGTACCAAGGACTAGGCCCGGGAATCTATCCTGAACCCAACTTGGTTGGCCTTATTTCGAGAATCTCTAGCAAGAGAGGTCCATCCCCATGTTTCATGATGACCCTGCATCAGTTACATATATATTAGTTAGTAATTTTTATGTATAATTTTCTCAATTTTAAAGTATTAAATGTTTATTTGAAGATCTGCACAATCTAAAGGAAAACTCAGAGAACGCAAACTAGATTATTGACCTAAGAAAGATGATGAAAGCATTACCATCGAATTGCACTGTAATTATCTTGTATGCACCTGAAATTCTCTTCCTATTTATATGTAGAAATTCCCTTGCGACACAATTAATTAATGAAAGCCACATTGGCAAAGGAAAATTAATTAATCATCGATTTGTTCATGAAGGTTGAAGAAAAACAAATTGAAATATCAAATGTGACACACAAGTTAGTTTCAAAGAATTTTCTTTTAATAAAAATGAAATAGATGATGCTAAATCATCCCAAATGGTGAATGGTAATTAAATGAATTATTTGTGTATGGAAATTTTTAAAACTACGACCATCTCAAAATTGTGTAAAAGGCTTGATGAACATTTATTAATAACACAAAGAAGGATTAAAAAAATTCTATTAAGAAGAGAATCTAATTGGCATGTCCTGTTGAAGCTTCATGATTGCTATAATATGCAAAGTGTCCTGTAAATTGTAATAGCATTTTGAACGAATACAACATACATGAACACAATTCAATTAATAAATAAAGCCAAAAAAAAGAAGAAGTTTAGACTAAAAAAGACCAGATTCCTATTTTCCACAATAAGTTTTTAATAAGGAATTGAATTAACAAAACACCAATCTCAAGTTTCACTAATCTATCCTTTTTTTACACTCTTCTTAAGGTAGTCGGCTCTAACTGCCCATAACTGCTCTCCCACTGCTTTCATTTCTGGTCGATCATTTCTTATTGGTGCTGCACAGTGAAATGCCAAACCATACATACTCATGAGTGTTTCTTTGTCTACCACTTCATTCATCAGAGGATCCACCATATCCAACAAGTTTCCTTCATCATACTTCTTGAAGGCCTGCACAATCAAAAGCATAAATACAGGAGCTTTAGTACTGGGAATCCCGTTTCATTTGACAATCTTTAGTACTTGGGAATCTATTCACCATACATGATACCACAAATGTAAGGACACTAGAACTATATGGTTAAAAGAAGATTTTGCTATACACTGTCGGTCATATCAGGCATCTAAGCTTGTAAGAATTCTCTGCTAGTAACCAATAGACCCAAAAATTTGAACTGTCAGTTAAGGGTCCAATTAATGACATAAAGTTCTCTAACGTTTCCCTCAAATTCATGGGAGTAAGTAACATTCAGCTAATCCTAATTCCTGTTCCTCAACTTCATTAAGACTAGTATCATTGCCAGCAAACAAGACTAACAACAAAGGCCATGCATGTGACCATTCCAATCAGAATACATGAATGCTGGAATAAAAGTTAGGAGTCAGTCTTATCAAAGTCTCTATCGATATGCTTACAGATATTACGTTTCAAGTTTTAAAAATTTACACTAGTATGTAATTATTCAATGTCAGACTAATAGCATCAAATTATCTTGATACTTTGTTGATAACTCATGACAACTGAGTTCAGCCCAGCCCCAAAAGATAGTTTTGCTACTCTGAATTCCGTATATAGGAACAGAACATCTCAAATTTCTTCCATTAGTACAGGAAGTCTCATTTAATCATGAATGGCAATTCATTTAACAGATTCTGTAGCTTGTGCCATGGATGCATTACTACTATCCCATGCAAAATTCGCATCTGCTATAGGATGGCCACGAAATGTAAATTCATAAGAGGAAGATAATCTTACCCATCTAAGAGTCACCCGCTCATCAGCTGGTTTCTTCATCTCCACAGGGCGCCTCCCTGTTAGAATTTCTAGAAGTAAAATCCCAAATGAGTATACATCACTCTTGGTAGTGAGTTGATAGGTCTTCATATACTCAGGATCAAGGTAACCGACTGTCCCTTTCACTTTGGTTGAGATGTGTGTTCTATCCGAATCCATTGGTCCAACCCTTGCAAATCCAAAATCGGCCACTTTAGCTCTCATGCTTTCTGTCAGAAGAATGTTGGATGATTTCACATCTCGATGGATGATTTGCTTTTCTGTTTCAAGTAAGGTCAGGGCTTAATTAGTTTGGCAGAGAGAAGACATTATTAATAATGTGCATGACTAGCAAATATTGATGATGGTTGTAGTGAGTATTTCAAATATTAAAGGTGTGGCAGTAACTCATTCTGTTTTCATCTTATTGGTAATAATAATATTTGAAGGTCAAAAGCAAAAACCAATTATGTTGCTTGCATTGAAACCTCAGAAAAAATAAGAGACTGAGGGAAATGGTATCCCCAAACAGATAGTAATTGTTGACTCCTAATAAAATAAGAAATTAAAAATTTGTCTGTTATCACGACCCTCAGTAATGAGATAACTATAATGGACTCATTATTTTATATCACGCAAGATGAATTGTTATATGGCACATGCGGCAGAGATACAAAAATGTGTGTGTGTGACTAACTGGGAAGGTAAATTGGAGAAAATGGAAGCATACTGAGGCAAGACCAAAATTAGGATTGAAATGTCATCATAGGCAACAGGCACATCCGCAAAAGCAAAAGAGCCAGAATACTAGATAGAAGCATTTTAAACAAAAGCTCAGTTCTGATGTGAAATATTGCAGGTTGAGTATACAATGAGATGAAATAGGGAGAAAGGTGGCAGGCTGCGTATGCAGGGTTGGTCATGGTTTTCTTAAATTACTAATATCGAAATGATAAACTAAGTGAACCATTTTTCACCTGCATATAGATGGAGATATGTCAGGCCATGCGCAACATCAATGGCTATCTCAAGTCGCTGATTAAAATCCAGGATTTTTCCATGCTGACCTGCAGAAAACAATCACAAAACCATTAGCATTGACATTATGGTTTAAATAAAAAATTTCACCAAGCTAATTGTTAACTAACTTTACCATCCAAGTGTTCTCTAAGTGTACCATTTGGTACAAATTCTGTTATGATAAGGCGCTCATTTCCTTTGTCAACAAAACCAAGTAGCTTCACCAGATTCCGATGATCAATTTTGGATAGGAGTTCAACTTCACTACTGAATTCAGTTTGCAGGTTGTCAAAGTCTTCCTACACATTTTTTTTTTTTTTTAAAAACAAAAGACAAAGTTGTAAGAGTACAAGATTAACAAAAAGAACAATCAATACTCTTTTACGGCACTTTTCTGTCATTGATAAAACTGAATTTAAAGCCAAATCGCAAGAAAACCTAGCAATTATGAAACATGATTTCTAAGAAACTTATTATGTTGCTGCATGAGCAGAGCCATTCATGGCATTGATAAATTTGAACTATGTCATCAACCTTCATATGTAGTATTTGATCCTGGTTTAACCAAATGTGAAAAGATGTCACTTAGATCCACCACTAACATTGAGGCCAACAAGAGGAGGATGTATGTAGCTGAACTTTAACTAGTTCGGAAGGGGCTCAGTTGAGTTAACTAATATAGGAAAAAATTCAAAAATTGCCTTTTGAACCATGCATTTTCGGCATTTTCCTCATTGAAATATACCCATAATAACATAAATCCTATTGGTCAAATAGAATATGCACTTTAAATTTCTTAGTTCAGCTGAAAGCCTCAAGCAATCTTGCAGATAAGATATCTCCTTGCTAATAAGGAGGAACTGCCTTACCTTCTTTGCTCGTTTTATGGCCACCACCTGGCCATCTTCTAGTTGGGCCTTGTAGACAGTTCCAAAGCCTCCTTCACCTATCCGTAGTGATGCTGAGAAATTACGAGTAGCCCTGAGGGCTTGATTCATAGTGAGATGTACTGATCCTATTCTACTGAGTTTCGGAGACATTGTGAATCTAGAAGGACTAGGCGGTATCCTAGCTGGACTAGGCGGTACCCTAGCTGGACTGGGCGGTATCCTAGCTGGACTGGGTGGAATCTTTTCTGAAGCCGAAATTACATCAAAGGAGGAAACAGAATCCGCTGCAAGAACAGCATTAATTTTTGTCAGTAGAAAATCAATAACTAACTCTTCAAATCGGGCAACTTTCAGATAAATTCTAAGCCAGCATAAGTATCAAAAATAAAAGGAAAATGCAATGACTATAAAAATATGCAGCTAACTTAAATGTGGGAGTTAGGAAAAACCAAAATGTTGACTATTAATTAAAACTTATTCAATCACAATATATATTTATAATATCAGAAGCTGATATAAGTGTTGATATGTATTTGCAGCATTAAATGTCTAAAATTACTCCATCATGGTAAATGACAAGATTCAAATTAAAAGACTCACTTGAATTTAGGTCCTTGGAAAGAACAGCATGGGCAGTTGCTTTCCGTCTTTTATAAATGCAGGGGCAGAGTAGAGCACAAGACATGACCAGAAGTCCACCTGCTATCAGGCCCTTTTCTGTGATTGAAAGAGATTTTGGACCACCAATCTCCTCCCTAGGACGAGGTTTACTGCTATCACGGCGGGTTTCAGACTCCTTTTGCAAAATTTTTCTTCCACCCTTGAAGCGCACCTCATCTATCAAAAAAGCAGCAGATTAATAACGGTTCAAAGAGAATTATTGACTAAATGGAAAGCTGAACATATTTTATGACACCATAAAATCTTCTGAATCAACCTAGACCTACATTTCATATACATGCATACCTAGCGAAAGGTCCAACCCACAGTAATCTCTTTGAAAATAGGCTCTGAAGACGCAACGATTTGCATAGTGATATTGTAGAGCCTTACAGAACGAAACTTTGTCTACTAGATTTCCGTTTATGTAATACAATTCAATACCATTAGAATTCCAGTAGGCTAGGTGATCAGCGCCACAAATTTTTGACTGTAACACAACTCCAGAGGCAAATATTCCAGGCGATTGTAGAAACAGCAGTAGACTAAACACAGCGCCCACCATTCTCAATGAAATAATATGCTCAATTTCCATCTTTGTGAATTAACAAATGGGCAGCGAATCTCTATACATGGTGAAGCACAAGAAACAAAGCCAAACACATGGTGAAACGCAACAAACGAGGGGACGCCACAAAACTCTTAATAATTTGCAGTCCCACAATCTTATCTAGTTCAACCAGTATTGCCTATAACCCTCACATAGAAAACCTACAAGTTGAAAACCCACAAATTGTTGAATTCAAGGGTTTTAAGTGCTCTCTATAGTGATTTCAGTATTCCACGATCCATACTGAAACTCCACCAAATTCTCAACTCAACGAAACTGAAAAATAAGACCAACCCAAACAAGAGAAGGAGCTGAAACTTCAAGGGCCACACGATATCTGACTTCCAAGGGCTCAAAATATCAGTCTACTTCCATTCCTCATAATCCACTCAACCAAAACACACTAAATAGTTGAAACTCCGATGATCAAAGAGCAGCTAGTCCAATTAATCAACAAAAAAAATTGCTCTAAATTAGTACTTTCAATCTCTAACAATCACCACATAAAACCCACCAAAACACTTCGATACCCACTTCACCAAACTCAAAACAAATACAACCTAAACCCTCAACAACTACAAATTCAAACCCCAAGACCTGAAATTTAAACAAAAATTCACCATCAGCCGCCCCAACAATTCACCAAATAAAAAAAATGACACAACTTTAAACATGAACAATCAAAAACCTACACTTATTACAATCCAAACACAAACCCCACAAAAACAAAAACAAAAACTTTATAACCCAATTTTTTGTTTATTTAAAACAAACACAAACAAGTCTAAAATATGATAAACATGAACAAAACTAGCAAGAGAAACAAACCTGAAAGTTGGGTACAAAACCTGGACAAAATTTACAATCAAATACCCATAAAGAATCACCTTTATTGTGTGTTTCGAAGAAAAATGAAGAAAGAAAAGAGAGAGGATGATGATGGGGAGGTGGTGGCTGATGATGTCAGGGCGTGGCCGTCTAAAACGTATAATAAAATGCCAATTTACGAGAAAACAAAACGAAGCTTGAAGTACTGGACAATGTTGACAACGTTGACCGTTGGAAAATTCACGACTTCTGCCTGGAAGATGCCTCCCCAGGGTCATTTTCGTCATCTGGCTTCCTTGTGCAATACACTCATGTCACATGTCTTTGACTATCTCGTTACACTCAACTTGGCGGTAACTACAGTTGGTCTGTTAGTGTTTATGTTCGACCGATCAAGCGGTTGAGATTTTTAGTCTTGCCACGTGTATGGTTGGCGATGGAGATTGTTGAGTGGGAGTGTGTGCATGTTAGAACTTACAACATAAAAGATATTTTGATTTGGTGGGGAATGGGATTTGTAGTGTGAAACCGTTTCACGTGCAGTTGAAGAGGAGCGAGCGTCTGTGCGTGTCATGTTCGTGTTTACATGTACTAATTACTATGATTAATTTAATAAATCGAATCTGAGTATTCAATGGTTAGACTGGCAGTGGCAGGCGGCAGCAGAATATTTGTACTGTATAACTCCTCCAATGATTTAGATCCTCCTTTACTGGGGCAATATCGCACCAATACGGCAATACGTGGGCCATGATTGAAAAGCTTGTGACCCATAGATGCTCAAAATAATTAGGTGATTAATAATTTGTTTTAGAAGGTTACTGTCCAACTATTTAAAGCTGTGTCGAACTTTAGTTAGGTCCATTGTTACTTATTTAACTGAAAATTTAAATTCATAAATTAAAGATATCTATTCACGATAAAAAAAAAAAAATCCTCCCTATATATGATTGTAAGGTATGTATAATAGAATTCAAATCCTCACCATCAAAATAAGTAGGTGGGTACATAATTATTTGAACTAGAAAATAATATAGGGATAATAACATAAGTAAGTGGGCCATGATTAGAAAGGATGTGACCCATATTGATTCTATAATCCCCATATTGATTTGGTTAAAACTCTTTAAAAAATTTTATAAAATCTTAAGGAGAATGGTAAGATTTGTTATAATTTTTTTTTTATAAAAATTACTTTAAAATTCATTAAAATTCATTGTTTAAATGAAATCTATGAAATCAATGACATTTCAAGTACATATAGATTTGATAAAAACAAATTTTATGCAATTTTTTTAATTTGTTAAAAAAAAACTGTAAATTCTTAAGTTTTGAGAATATGAAAATTTTGTTTTTATTTAAACAATATTTTGAAGTCTCTATTGATGTGTGAAGGTGGGGGCATCAAATAAATGGACTCCCTAAGCTAACAGCCGAAAGTATCATTAATGACCTGTTAAGATTATATTTTGTTTTTTCATTAATTAACAAACTAAAAAAATAAAATGGATTTTGTTGTTTCTTTGTGCAAATTTGAGCTTGGCTGAGTTAGCTTCGTATGGTAGCTTGGGTTTTGAGTTTGCCTCATGGATGCAGTGAATGTGGCGTCAAGAGTCAATGCTGGAGGTTCAAATCTGTGTGAAGCTGATACCATAGTTGCTGATATTAAAACCTTAAGTAGGGAGGTTGGTGTTATAAGGTATCAAGGCCATTTCCAGATCGGAAAATCATCTGGTACACCAGCTGGCACCCCTGGCTTTGTCCTCAACGGAGGAACTTAGTTGGCAATATGTATATGACAATTGTATCTTTCCTGACTTTTCTGGTTGGTAATGAAGTTTTGTTCTGTTACTTCAAAAAAAAAATAAAAAAAATTAGGTGGTAGGAAGTTAGCATGTGTAAGTCCATAAACAACCCTTTAATATAAGTCTACATTCTAGGACCATATATGTACGCATAGTTTTTATTAATTTCTACTGGAAATCAGAGGGAGTACTTATGGGATTGCAACTATTGGAATTCAGTGGTGGTGCATGGTTTTGATGTAGTCATATGGATCTTTCAATAAATTGGATCAGCGGTTTACGCCAAATGGAGAAATAATCAGTGATAGAAGAACAATTTAGTGAATGCGTGGTAAAGATCCTAGCAGCCCATCATGCTAATTAAGTGCATAGATTTGGGAAGTGCAACTTTGACACCTTGACTAGTACCGCTTTAAGGCATCTGGTAAAATCGACTTTAGCAATAGTAGCTCTTTTGGTGTTGCTTGGAGATCCTCTCTTCAAAATTATCAATTTGTGGTCGCACCTCAATCAGTGCTAGCTTGCTCCATTTCAAATACTGTAGAGTGCTTTTGTCCCTCTCACAGAGAAAGATGCTCGTTGACTAGGACAGTAATACAAAGATAAGTGGACCAATACCCATGAAAGCTTTAAATAATTAATCGTTTGTATTTATTAATTAATGTTTTGGAGTTTCTCTTAACATGTATTTAATATTTATGGTATAACTTTAGAACTTGTATTAAAAAATTTATAATTTATTTATGATAAAACTTTCATTATAATAACAATTAAAAAATTAGTTTAGATGATAAAGGAATGTTATGGTGTATTGACATCATTGTAAAATGAGTAACTTGTAACATTTCTTTAAACCTAAAGATTCTAGGATACTTTAATATTATTAGTACAGTTTTTTTTTTTTAAAGAATATTATTAGTACAGTTGATAATTATAATTGTTTAATTCATATTTTATATCCGAAGATTTGCTTGTATTATAAATTAAAATATATCTTTGGTATGTCATTTATTATTTATTATTAAATTAATTTTTTAATTATTATATTAAATACAGGTGCTGAGAAGGAAGAAAATGACTTGTACTCACTATTTTAATGTGTAAGTTTGAAAAATATAACACCGAGTCTAAATGAAATTCAGGATCTTGTCATTTGGTACTGAACTTAAACGTACATAATTTATGAAATTGAGAATTGAAGGACAAATTATTATGACCATGACCCATGAATTCTACACACATTCCCTACAAAAGATGTAGCGATTAGTGATGCAATCTTCAATGAAGTAAAACCATGCTTGTCGCTTCTGAGGATTTATTCACAAGACTGCTCGGATGTCATTGCTACCATTTTCTCTTTGAGAGATACAGGGAAATGTACAAATTGAAGCGAGTGTGGTGTCCGGAAGCTTGGTCCACCAATTCAAAAGAAAGGATGATGGATGTCAGCTTTTAACTGGGTGCTGGTTGATTAGGATAAATGGACAGTCACACAACGAGTGGGCAATAATTGAGAAGCCACGGAAAAGCCAAGGCATTATTTGTGCCTAAACTTTCATAACAATAAAAATTTAGATAAGTATTGCAAAAATGACGGTGACTGTGTCGTAATCTTAAGATCACTTAATTTGAAATTACATAAACTTTTAAAATTTTAAGAAATACTATCTATTTTTTCGTTTATATTTTATTAACGATCAATTTTTTATATATATAGAGACAAAAGGAGTAATTTTATCCCTTTCAAGAAAAAAAGAGAGTAATTTTATCCATGATTTGTAGGTTCACCTGTAGCTGTAGGTTTCACATTGGATAGAGGGAAGGAGGCCAAGGGCAGATGAACCTATCATAAAATATCGAGATAAAGTACGCATTTATTATATATTATAAAATATACTTATTATAAACGAAATTGAAACAATTAATTAAAAAAAAACTGCATTCTGCTATATCTATGAATATGCATCAACGTTGAACAACTAAATTACATAGATGTGGCAAGTAATTAGTGAAGCAGACTTCCACAACGAAAAACCATGCCATCGCCAAAGAACGTTTAATTATGCATTGAACTACTATGATTTTAGCAACATATATATTAAGTAAGAAAAATTTCAATGCACCCAATCATTTAAAATCATGATATGTAATATAAGTGTTTCATATAAATATACAAATTTTTTATATAATTTATAATCAATGTCTATATATCATGATTTCAAATGGTGAAAACACATATATCTGGCATATTATTTATTTTTTTTATTGAATTATGTTAATATTGATCAGATTAACTTGATAGCATAATATTTGTATTGTATAACTCCTCTAATGATGCAAATGCTCAAAACAATTAATTGATTATGGTGAAGTTTGAAGTTTAATATAAATTGCCATGAGAAAATACATTTTTTTTTAATAAACCTTTGAAGAACAGGCCGTATTAAGAAGATTCATAATCAATATACAATTATACTTTCACCATATTAACAATTTATAAAATTATTGTTATGAACATGGAATATTCTGGTGCATTGATGATACGTCGAATCAATTTTTATCGTAGTTTAATCACAAGCTTTAAAAAATAAATAAATAAAAGGTAGTAAAATTTTAATTGAGAAAAGTATATTTACCATTGGCCATTAGGTTTGGAATTGAAGGGAGGGAGATGGGGAAAGGAAGGATCACCTGTATTGTAAAATATAAAAGATGATATGTGTTACTTATAATTTGTTATTAAACTAAAAACATAATCTATGAAAATGAGAAAATTAGTCAAAAGACATGTTTTTTATTATGGCAATATAAGACCTGAGACATGAATTAATCCTTAATACATTGTCTACAAATGATGTAGCAAGTAGTGATGCAATCTTCAATGAAATAAAACCATGTCTGTCGCCAATGAGGGTTCATGCACAGAACTCCAATGATACACAGTAACACAACTGTGTATGACGCTAAAAAGGTCACATAGAAAATGTCCATGTCTATGTTACCACCATCTTCATTGTTACTATTTGAAAACGTTGATGAAGATTCATTAGTTTTGCTGCAGTTTCTGGGCAATGGAGGACCACAAAGAAGCGGATTTCCCTCATAACTGCTTTCATCAAAGGTCCCAAATTGGCCTTTCCTCTCTGGAGTTGCACCCGACAAGTTATTATATGCCACATTGAAGATTGCCAAAGAGTTTAACTCAGTCAATTGATACGGAATTTTATTGTCCAAATTGTTAAAAGAAAGATCCAAACTCTCTATCAGCTTCAAGTTGGAGAATGTCGTGGGGATGGATCCAATGAAATTGTTGTGCGACAAGTTTAGTGTGCGAATGTTGCTTAAGTGTCCAATCTCTGGTGGGATGTTTCCCGTTAATTGATTGGAAGAGAGATCTATCCCAGACATGAAGTCAAGGATATAGCCTTTGTAAGTAAGGGACAATCCCTTTGTTGTAAAGTCTACCATATGTGGTACTTGCATGAAAGAATCATCATATTCTGAGCCAAAGGGTAGATCTGATGATTTCTTCAACTTGAACCTCTCCATGAGTGCAACCAGAGATCTGCTTTCAGACACAAAGCTATTTTGAGTATTGGTTGTAATAGATTTTTCGTGTGCTTCCTCAAAAGTCAGATCACTTAAACAAGAAGGTATAGGACCAGAGAGATTATTATGAGAAAGATCCAACATGGTTAATAGTTTCATATGACATAATTGAAATGAAATGTTGCCGTTGAAACGATTGCCTTGCAAAAGAAGAATGCTCAAGGCTGAAAGATTGCCAAGCCAATTTGGAATGGTGCCTGTCACGTCATTATGACTAAGGTCTAATGTCACCAAAAAATAGCTGCCATTAAATGCATTTGTCATTGGACCTCTCAGAATATTGTTACGGAGATGGACATGTCTAATAATTGGTGGGCTGAAGCAAGAAGGTATAGAACCAGAGAGATTGTTCTCAGAAAGATAAAAGAATTCAAGGAGATCAAGTTTGCAAAACTCTAATGGAATTGAGCCCTCGAAAAGATTATTAGACAAATCAATTCCAACCAAATTTGACAGGTTTCCTATCCATCTTGGTAGCTTGCCCGAAAAATGGTTATCACTGACATCCAATAAGGACAAGAACTCGGATGAAATATACGGCAAATTTCCCTCAAAGTTGTTTCCATTTAAATAAAGATATAGCAATTCAGTTGAGTTAAAAACGGTAGGATATATTTGCCCTCCCAAATTGTTATGTGATAGCTTGAGAACCCATAATGAGGTATTTTTCATGGACAGCTGTTGTGGTATTCCTCCAGACAGTTGATTGGAGGAAAGGTCCAGTAAAATCAAATACCTCAAGTAACCCAACCCAGGAGGAATATTACCTTCAAAGTCATTCCAAGACATGATCAAGTGCTCCAAACTTGGGAAGGTTGAACTTGTGTTCGTGGGAATTTGACCTTGTAAGTAATTGTTGGATAAGTCTATGAAGTGAATGTCAGGACTAGGATGTGGTGGCAACTGCAAAGGTCCTGTAAAGGAGTTATTTCTTAACAAAACCATTTCTAGTCTAGTGTTGTTCTTTAACAACCAAGATGGAAAATTTCCTCCAAAGTTTGTGTTGGCAAAATCAATAGTTCGCAAGTCATTTTGGTGGTAGAGGAAGCTAGGAAGTGTCCTGGATCCGACAAATTTACAATTCGACAATGTAAACATTTTTAGTTGAAACTTTGGGGGCCTAGTTTGAGAGGCTGTTTCCTGGATCAATTCATTTTCATTATATAAAATGACCTTAAGATTTGAGTGGTTTGCAAATGATTGGAATGAAACAGAGGCTTGAAAACTGTTATTTGAGAGTGAAAGATACACAAGGGATGTGAGGTTAGGAAGGGGAGACAAGTCAATATTTCCAGTGAAGAAATTGTGGGAAAGATCCAATAACTGAAGAGATGTCAAGTTTCTTAAACATGAAGGAATTGGCCCCTCCAATTCATTTCCACTCAGATCAAGCTCTAAAAGGTTCTTCAAATTACACCAACCTGTTAACAAAGATTGGTTGAAGGAGAAGCTGAAACATACTAATGGAAGTGAAAATGTGTATATATATATATATATATATATGTATACCTTCCTCAGGTAGAGTTTTGACATTCCCTAGTCCTTGTCGAAAAGATAGAACTTTGAGAGAAGACAATGCTCCCATGCTTTGAAGAAAACTCTTCTGGATGTTACTCTTACCCAAGTAAAGCTCTTCCAGTCTGCTCAACTTAAACAATTCTGGTTTCAAAGATGAAAAATGATAATAATCCTATGAGCCAAATAATTTCATAAAGATTTATTTAAAATTCAAGTACTAATTCTAAAAGATTGAGCAGATATGTATGTACCTTGATGATCAACAAAACCAGCTAGGGAATTGCCTTGCAAGTGAAGACTCTCCAATTGTTCAAAGGGAAGCAAATAAGATGCATTGAGCAGAAGCAAGTCATCGTTGTGAGTAATATTGGTCATATCAAGCAAGTCACCGTTGTGAGTGATATTGGTCATATCATCAAGATAGAGTTTGGTGACTCGACCTGTGGTGTTGTTGCACTCAACGATTCTCCAATCACAACAGTCTGTATTTGGCTGATCGGCCCAGCTTTGATCAAGAGTGCCATTGAACCAAGCTGACATGAGTTGCAATATAGCTAGTCTCTCTTGCTCCCAGCATCCATGACACAATTGCCCATTTAATGAAACAACCATCACTAATACTACTCTCACATACAACCACCCCATCTTGAGGTAGACTTTGCAATATTGGCTTTCAACATAATTAGCTAACCGACCCAGGTTGTTAAATTATAGAGAAGCCGGTCACGATATTGGTATCACGACAAGTCAACCAATTGAGACAGAATTGTTGACTTGATGCAAGTGCGGACAATCGTATCAGGACTAGCCAACCAATTAGGACAGAATCGTTGACTTGATTTTAGTGCGTACACTAACAGCAGTCAGGGGGTTTCCCAGTGCCGGTTATTATCGAATGCTGTATATGTAGATACCTGGTGCCGGTTACTATCGAATGCTATACATCCCGATAGTCAACCAATTATGCAGAATTGTTGACTTGCTTTTTTGTGCGTATATTAACAGCAGTCAACGGGTACCACGTGCCGGTTACTATCAAATGCTATAATTTAAAAATTAAAAAAATGTAAAAAAAACGTTATGAATATATAATCTTAATATCATTTCCTTTTCAATAATATTTTTTACTTTATTTATTGTTATTTCATTATGGAAATGATTCTTCAATTTATCTATAAAAAGATTTATAGTACAACCATAGAAATACACATAAATTGAATTCTATTCATCATTTTTCTCTTATTTTTCTCTTTCTCTATTATTGTGGTTAGTATTTAAAATCTATTATTTTTATAATTTATTTCACAACATGTTATCAGCACAAGTCTAGTATGAGAGATTTCATTCATATGATCTACTTCTTACTATTTGATTCAAATAATATAGTATGAAATATTTCATTTATATGATCTACTTCCTACTATTTGATTCCAATAATCTTATTATTACAGTGTGTTATTTGAAGTATACTATATTGTATTATTTCACAACATGTTATCAGCACGAGTATAGTATGAGAGATTTCATTGATATGATCTACTTCTTACTATTTGATTCAAATAATATAGTATGAAATATTTCATTTATATGATTTACTTCCTACTATTTGATTCCAATAATCCTATTATTACAATGTACTATTTGAAGTAGTATTATTGTTCTTACTTTTATTTGATTTTGCTTGTATTTCTATTAATTAGGATGTAAATTATATGATTTTTGGAATCTGAAGTTTCCAAGATATTTTAGAATCAAAAGTTTTAAAATTTTTATAATTATTTAAAACCAGAAGTTTTAGATTTCTAAATCGTTTAGAACCAAAGTTTTAAATATTAAAATCAATTATAATTAGAAATTCTTTATTCTCAATTTTATGATTCAAATTATATATTGTAGCATATGTGTTTTATATATATATATGTATATATATGTCTACAAAAAAAAATAATAAATGCTTCAAATTTTAATTTCATTTATTAAGTATTGCCTACCATAAGAATATGCATTGATTTAATATTCTTATTTTATCATAAATTATCATGATAGGATATGCAATATTTGAATTGTTATTTGTCTCTTTTCATACCATACACAACCGAAATCAATATTTTTTTTCTTTGACATTTGTTTGTTCAATTTATAGCCATGAACTCATATGTATACATATGTATATAGATATATATATTTAACATCATGTTGAGATTTATGTGAATTTAGAATTAATATAAAATTTTATCTGTATTATTTCTATCATTGTTCATAGTAATATTAATTATATATTATTTTATCTTTTTAGTATTTTGGAGATGTCGAACTCCATCAAACTTGAATTCAATATGCTTGACCTTACTGGAAAAAATTCTCAATGATGGATTCTTGATATTAAGCTAAAGTTACAATCAAAGAATTTGGTTGATGCTATTAAAGAGAACAATACAATAATAGCACAAGATAAGGCTACGACGATGATTTTTATCCATCGCCATTTGCGTGAGAGTTTGAAAACTCAAATCTCATGGTGAAAAATCTATAGACTTTGTGGAAAATTTTGAAAAATCAATATGATCATCAAAATACTATTGTTCTCCTTAAAGCTCGGTACAAGTGGCACCATTTGAGACTACAAGATTGTAAGTCTATTGGTAACTATAATACTGCTATTTTTGACATCACTTCAGAGCTTGAGTTATGTGGTGAAAAATTAACCGATGCAAATTTATTAGAAAAAACTTTCTTTATATTTCATGCTTTGAATGTGCTGATGAAAAGGTTTATTGGATTCAAATTTAATGGTCAATAAAAAATTATAATTTAAAAACTAAAAAAATAAAAAAGGTTGAATTTAAAATTTTTAATTTAAAAAAAAAAAAACAGAAAAAGAGATTAAAAGAAAATAAATCATGCCAGTAACCACTTCTTTAGGCCATGTTTGTTACATAGATTTGGACTAGGTTTGGATAAAATCTAGTCTAAACCCATGTTTGGTAAGAACATGGAACTGGAAAAACTGATCATATCTCAACTTTTTATTCCACTATGGTGGGGTAAATTAAACCCACCAGACAAATGGAATAAATTAATCTCATGTTCAGTTTGATTTTTTTTTTGTTTATCTTTCCAGGTTATGGAATTAGAAGAAGAAGAAGAATTGAAGGAGCAGAAAGAGAAGGAGAGAGAATAGAGGTGACACTAACGAGCAACGGATGAGATGGAGGTTTGAAAGTGGCATTATGTGTGTGTGCAGAGAAATGGGGTGAAGGCGGTGTTTTGTGTGTGTGTAGAGAAGTGGGGTGGAGGCATTGTGTATGCACTCAATCGACGACGTCGCTAGGTTTAATCGAGATGAAGGCAGTGGTTGCGTTGGTGAGTAGTGTGAAGGAGGATTAGGTAAGGTGCCAAAGGAGAGGGAAAGAGACAATTCAGTTTGAGCTTGGTTTGAGACTCATTTGATGGTTGGGCAAAAGAGACAACGAAGGTGATAATATGAGAGACTAGAGATGAGCACGACAACGGAGTTACGGTGAGTCAGCGACATTGATTTAGCCGAAAGGGATAGAGTGAGATGATCAGAGCACCGTGAGGAAGAAAGGGATCGGTCCGGTGAGTTAAAAAAATTATTATTACTAAAAATAATTTAATTAATAGAGTGAGACGATTGAGGCACTGTAAGGGAGAGAGGAATCGGTCTGACAAGTTAAAAAAATTATTATTTTTGAAAATAATTTAATTATTTAAAATTGATATTATCCAATTTCATATTTCACTAAATACATCACAACGATAATTTATTCAATCTTATATTGTACAAAATGTAACACCCTCCTCTCGATCCTCGGTGTCCTGGACACTGATAAACCAAGGCGGAAGACGTTACAATATTTTCATTACTTATTTTTCGAAAATTCATTTACTAATTTAATATAATTTATTGAAAATCAGGCAGGGTTTCCTCTGTTTTATTAAGAAACCTAAAATTTTTAAAACTTGCATAATCAAAGAAACACTTCAAATATAATTTTCTATTTTCTCAACTTTCATCACCGGACACCCCGTCGGTCTCAAAATCACTTCAACACGCAAAATTCACATAAAAACATACATTTTCTCATCTATATTTTCCAAACAAAGTAAACACAAATACTTTAAAATATTACATCAATTAATTTTCCCATCTTTTTGAGAAAATATTTAGAAACCTAATTCAAAATTTATATACATTAGAATTTATAAGGTTTTACACGCATATGCATTTAAATATACAAAATGTAAGTTCATAAAACTTTATTTTAACAAAAATATGCACTTGTCAAGGATGACTACCAAAAGGATTTGAATTTTGATGTGACTCTGGAAGCGCAATAGAATGATTTTCTTGTCGGCCTCTCACTCTTAGCTCACCTCAACTACCTGCGCGTGGAAAATCCAGCGCACTAAACTAAATAGCTCAGTTGGTAGACACAAAATAATATCAATTACAAAATCCCATATACATAATATATAAAATATATCATTTCACACATCATTTGATATTTAACATAACATATTATTTATACAACAATTCTAAATTCAATAAAACACTTTTTAAAACGCATGTCTTCAAGATAAATCATTTATTAGCTGTTATAATATTGTAAGAGTCTTTCGTAACTACTATCATGATACCATGGATCGATAATGGGTCTCACATATCCCTCCGGCATCGGACACTCGGTGCCTCTTAAAGTCTGTTAATCACATCGGTATATAAGCGAAACGGCGCAGTACTGCTAATAAATACCCTATTGGCATGCTAACTACCAATCTTCACGTACCAATGTACAGGTTTACTTAGGCTCTCGATATTTTCAATAATTACAAAAATTATCGTTTGCGGTTAAACTTTTATAAATCACTTAACTATCAAACATTTTCATTTATTTTCGCTTTTCAAAATCTTTTGAAACCTCCCTCTTGACCGTTACTAAAGAACTATTTCGCCATTGGTTTCACAATAAAAACTTTATTACATAATTACATTCGTTTCACATTTCTACTTGGCTCCAATAGATGGTTTTTGAATTTTTTTTCTCTTCGAAATCATTATTCACTGCACATCTCATTACAACATGATATAAATAGCATATAAATATAAACGAAACGATAAAAATGCCCATTGGTTTCTCTATGTCTTCAATTTCGACCAAGGGATATATTTTCGAAAATTGATTTCGTCTTCAAAAGTCGTGTCACAAATCAATTTAATATCATTTTTTATACACGTAAATAAATTTAAAAATATAAAAATACCCCTAGACCCTTATTTAGTACAATTTCAGACATAAGAGGTTTTTTAAGCGAAAATGTTATTTCACTTGATTTTAACCCGTAAAATCCCTTCCATCACCATCCCACCAATACATACATATCATAAATAACAACTCGTCACATAAAAATCACATCATCGCAAAGTTTCGAAACAAAATATTAAATTTTCGCTACTAAAAAAAATTCAATTTCGAAAATAAATGTATACCAACATTCTTGAGTCTTCATCCACACTCTTTAACACTCAAATTAGAAGCTTAAACTTCTCTTTACCCTTATTAGATTCCTCACGCCCTAATTGGTCACCTAAGATTTGAAAATCATACTTTTAAATCATAAAAATTAAAATAATTTAATTAAATGCAAAACTCACTATCTATATATGTATATGGATGCATCTATATGCTCATTAATCTATTTGAACACAAAAAAAAAATCATAAAACAGCATTTACCTCACATAAAACACTGTAGACCCAAAAATATAATTAGATTTTTAGAGAATTTTTACAAGAAATGAGATTATAGATAGATAGGGGACTTAAAAACAAGAAAATTATTGTGTTTAATGGCTTGAAAAGGAAAAAAAAATTTGAGAGAAAAAGCAGCAGGTCTGATCGGCAGCAGAGGAAGGAAGAAGATGCTGAAATTTTCAGAGTTTTTTGCCCCTTTTATACTAATCTATTTTCTAAAATTATACTTTGACCCCATACATTTTTAAAATTCCATTTGGGCCCAAAATCTTGACACATGCTCCTCTTCTATTGGACAATAATAACAACTCACCAAATGATAATATTCCATCATCAAATCTTTCCATTAAATTCTCAATTAAATCATTTTTCTAAAAAAAATTACTTTCAAAATAAATTATTAAAGAAACTATTAAATTTTCTAACAATTAACTATATTATTTAACTAATTATATTAATTATAAATAAACTAAATTTTAATCAATTTAATGCAATTGTATTCTAGATTTAATAATATTACTTATACAGAAGTAAATATCGGGATGTTACACCAAACACATCAAAACACTTATTTATTTAATCCAATCTAATTTAATGAAAAATAATCCAATCAAATCCTACATGCCAAACGAAACTTTATTGATTAGTTTTGTATACTAATATATTACTAATTTGACTCTTAACGGGACGTCTTGTGAAACTCGAATAAAAAATGTCTTAATAAGACCAGCTGGTGCCTTTTATTGATTTCGTGTGAGGTAAGTGTAGATGTTTCGTGTTAATAACTACAATTTCATAAAAGTAGGGATAATTTCATATAAGTAGAGATATTTTATTTGTTTAAAGGGATAATACTAAGGACCCCTGTTATTTGACCAAATCAATAAGAATTTCTTATAGTTTAGAAAAATCTCATTTTCCCCCTTCTATCAACTTTATTACTAAACAATGGGTCTTAATAACGACAATGCACAGAAAGACAATATTACCCTTTTTGTTGATGGAAAAAAATTTTTAAAAATTTTAAAAGCAAATAATAGATAAAATAAAAAAAAAAATTATTAACAATTTATTATAATCTCTACTGTCTGTCTTCATAATAGATGGCAGAGATTAAATTTCAAAATAATTTTAAAAAAATACTTAAAATGAAAACAAAAATCAAATCGCCATTTTCCGGTGACTGAAAACCCATTTTCTAGGTTTTTAGTAGCTGGAAATCCTGAAAATCTCCAAGAAACCCAGTTGAAAAACCTATTTTCAAGGTTTACATAAAACTCATCTCCAAGAAACATCAAACATGTAAACACAGTAACAAAGAAACACAAACAATTAATCACCACAAACATCAAACATTATCACCAAGACACCAACACAAAAACACAAACATAAAAAATCATCACCAATATATAATCACCACCATCATCACCACATAAACATCATCATTAACACATAAATCAAACTAAGTTAAAAATCAAATATAAACACATAAATATCATCATACATTGAATTGAACTCAGATAAACCATCATTATAGGTTTAAATTAAACCCAGAGGGGGTAGTGGCAGGGGAGGTGCGGAGGAGAGAGGGGAGATTGACATCGAAGGAGAAGAGATGATGATGGTTCATCATTTGGGTTCAAATTGAACCCAGATGAACCATCATCATGGGTTTGAATCTAACCCAATAGAGGTAGTGGTACGAGAGAAGCGAAGGAGAAATGGGAATTAACATCGGAGAAGAGGAGATAATGATGGTTAGCCTAGGTTAGGTTCAATCGCACCTAGATGGGGTAGCGAAGAGCGGAGGAGGAAAGGGATATTGGTGTCAAAGATCACAAAGAGAGAGAGAGAGAGAAAGAGAGAGACAGAGAGAGAGAGAGAGTTGTTCTTCTTAAAGCTTGGAGAATTTGTTTTTTTTTGTTTTTTGTATTTTTTTTACTTTTTTAATTATGTCCACCGTTCATTGATACGATTTTTTAAAAAATTATTAACAAAATTTTAAATTTTAAATTTTTTATTTTTGGTTTAAAAAATATTAATGTTTTTTATGTTAATGTTTTTTTAATTATTTTAAAAAATATAATCTTTTGACAAGTGACACTTGTCTGTTTATTTAAACTTATTTTACACTAAATTAATTTTACCTTTCTTGATTAACGGTCAAACATTGACTCTTAACATCTAAGTTGATAACAAGGGGTTTTGTTGGCCATTTTGATAAACACCAGAGGTTATTTTTGTTACCACTTATATAACCTATAGAGGGGTCTTTAGCAATTTTTTGAAATTAGAGGGTTTTTTTACTATCATACCAAACTACAAAGGGGAAATTAGATTTATCTCTTATTTAAACTTGATAACGTAAGATTGCAACATGATATGATTTCATCTTAAACAGCATTATAATATTTTAAATTCAAATTAACACTTGATTATGTAGGACGTACTAAAGTTAGAGTGTAAATTTTGTTACATGAATGGTTTTTTTAATCTATTCTTTTAGCACATTAATTATTTACATTTAAAAAGTGCATCAATTATTTAAAGGCACGACATATTTTTAATCAATCCTTTTAGTACATTAAATTTTTTTCCCTGTTAACCTATTACAAAGTTATTTGTTTGTTTTAAGTACTTGTCTTTATATATTTCCTATGATAATAGAGTTTGGACGATTTGTCTGGAACAACTGGGAAGAGGGCTATTATTTCCTTCAATTTCTTCGAGTTTCACGTGTTATTTCCCTATTGTCTTTGCTACCGCAACATGGCAGCGTCACTTGATATGTTTCTTCTATTACGGCTAGAATACATTGACCACAAGACAAGTAACAAGATCCAGGTGATTGCCAAAGCCGATAAAACTGCATATGAGACGGTCTCCACGTTAGTGTTGAGATGGCCTAGATACATTTTATCACGTTATAAAATTTATAAATTTTATTTTATTCTTTGAATATGGATTATGTAACATGATACAAGAGATAAGATGGGTCATTTCACTATTCACACGGTGAGATTGTCACCCACGAATTTTTCGGAGGCCGATAAAAAATTGTGTTAATTATTCAACTAAAGAAAAAAAGAGAATTTTATTTTGATCCCTATGTTTTTTTAAAAAAACTTCTTATTTTTAAATACGAATCTATTTATAGTATTTATAGTCTCTTACATTTCAAAAACTCATTAAATTAGTCATTCTAACGTGATCTTTGGTGGTTAACATCTGTCAATATTAGGAATTAGTCGATTGAGAGATTCAATGCCTAATATCTACAATTAGAGAGCAACAAAGTAGACCAAAGAGAAAAGAGAAGAAGAATTAGAGTTTTTTACGTGGTTCGGCAATGGTGCCTATGTCCAGGGTCACTCTGAAAATATTTTGGTAGAGTGACGATAATACTCACTTAAACTTGTCTATTACAAAAGATTTCACCCCTATTTATAGAGTGGAGAATTACAATTAAGTATTATTCACGTAAAAAAACTATCATTACATTAACTATTCTGACTTGACCATACTGCATTAATTGCTACTGCACTAATTATTCTTATATGGTCATGTCTGCATTAAATGCTCATGTATGGTCATGTCTGCATTAATTGGCCGTCACAACATTAATTACTCATCGAGATCCAAAATTACATAGATCTTATCGGCATCAGATCAGGAAGCGTTAATCCGAGAGATCAACTTCTATAAGATCTCCTGACGTGAGCTCAACGAACTGATATGACATCTTAACAAGCTAGAGATGCACCGAGGTAAACTCGATATGAGCGCGAGCTGAGAGGGTAGCGAGCTCGTTATACGACCTCAGCGTTGGGCTATTTGGGCTTTTCATCATTGGGCTCAGCCATTGGACCTTCAGCGGCCCATTTATCCATGTTGTTGGAACAGCCATAACATTAGCCCCTCAGCTCTCAGTGCGACCTGCGGGCTGAGAGCTGACTATACTGATTCAGATAACCGTTTGCGAGCTCAGAAGATGTTGTTTCAACTTCTGTCCCGTTACTTTAACACATGGCGACTTCTCAGGTAATGGTATTATTAGCACGTCTCAGGTCATGCGTATTTAATGTGTACATCTTTTAATTGACAGTGCGTAATGATAAGAGACCGCAGTTCATGCTGCATCGTCAAATCTATAGTAGTTACGCTGCTGCTAGATTGAACGACTAGGGATAGAGTCCTGCACCTATATAAGACTGACGCTTTCCAACTGTCTTTTCTTATTTTCGCCATTTTTTAAGACCAGACTCTACTGAAATTTTTCCTTTTCTTTTCCATTTCTTCCCATTCTCATGCCAGCTTCTCCTCAGACTTACCGTCTTTAAAGACCAGAGTTTCTCATCCACAGACGAGCATGCACAGTAAGTCCTCTCAATTGGCTTTTAGATTTTCTGGCTTGTTTCTGCTTTTGCGTGTATATCGTACTCTCTGATTTTGGATTTTACTTGCATGTTTTGTGTTCTTACCTTCAAATGCATTATATGTTGCTTGTGGATTTTTGTTGTTTGTTGGCGTGATTCTGATGCTAGTATTTCTGATGGTTTGCCTCGAATTATTTGATAGAAGTTTTATAGAGGTAGGGCTATAATTCTAAGTATCAAACTTTTCGGCCTGATGGGCCATAATGACCTTATAGGCTTGCATTCTGGATTCCCATTACTTTTAGCAGCAAAGCGCACAATCTGACACATAGGAAGATAGATTTAAGAGTTCCTTGCTTTAGCTCGCTAGGCTCAGTATGCTTTCAGCATTTTGATACCACTCCTTTTTTCTGTAGATGTTAGGTCGCTCGCGCCGTGATAATTGAATTGGTGATGCTGATTGTAACGGAACAGCTTAACCCACCAGCTTTGGCCCAGCCTCGCCAACTGCCCCGTCCACACCACCTCTTAGGGGCTACCATGTGAGTAGGTACTATCCTTCGGGCCTATAAGTTTTCATATGTCTCCCCAAGTGCTCACTCAACTCAAACCCAACCCTTAAAGGGTAAGAGGAAGCTCAGATAGTACCAGGTGTGTTTACTCTTACCCTTTAAGGGCTGGGTTCAAGTTGAGTGAGCATTTAGGAAGGCGTATGAAAACCCTATAGGCCCCAGGGACAGTACCTGCTCACATGGCAGCCCCTAAGAGGCAGTGTGGACCACCTTTTTATGTAACGAAACAGCCCGACCCGCTAGCCTTGGCCTGACCTCGCCAGTTGCCCAGCTTACACTGCCTCTTGGGGGCTGCCATGTGAGCAGGTATTGTCCCTGGGGCCTACAGGGTTTTCATATGTCTCTCCAAGTGCTCACTCAACTTGATCCCAGCCCTTAAAAGGTAAGAGGAAACACACATGACATTATCTGAGCTACTCTTTATGTAACGGAACAGCCCGGCCCTCTAGCCTTGGCCGGATCTTGCCAGTTGCCCGACCCACATCGCCTCTTGGAGGCTGCCATGTGAGCAGGTACTGTTCAGATGGTACCAGGTGTGCTTCCTCTTACCCTTTTAGGGTTGGGTTTGAGTTGAGTGAGCACCTGGAGGCGTATGAAAACCCTGTGGGCCCTAGGGACAGTACCTGCTCACATGGCAGTCCCCAAGAGGCGGTGTGGACCACATTTTTATGTAACGAAACAGCCTGACCTGCCAATCTTGGCTCGGCCTCGCCAGTTGCCAGGGTCACACTGCCTCTTGGGGGCTGTCATGTGAGCAAGTATTATCCCTGAGGCCTATAGGGTTTTCATACGCCTCTCTAGTTACTCACTCAACTTGAACCCAACCCTTAAAGGGTAAGAGGAAACACACATGGTACTATATGAGCTACTCATTTTTATGTAATGGAACAGTCCGGTCCGCTAGCCTTGGCCCGGCCTCGCTAGTTGCCCGGCCTACACCACCTCTTGGGGGCTGCCATGTGAGCAGGTACTGTCCCTGAGCCCACAGGGTTTTCATACGCCTCCCCAAGTGCTCACTCAACTCGAACCCAGCTCTTAAAAGGTAAGAGGAAGCACACCTGGCAGCCCTCAAGAGGCGATGTGGGCCAGGCAACTTACGAGGTTGGGCCAAGGCTGGTGGGTCGAGTTATTCCGTTACACTGACGAAGCTTCCAACCTTGAGAATCAAACAAAACAACAAGTTAGAACAACTCAGGAGGTGACCTCCCGAAGCGGTAAGGTCGCAGAAGAGCCTGTAGGGCGTCCCGATCCTCCGACGGCTCAGCCCTCAATTGGGGGAGCTTGTGAACCCTTCTATTGCTGCAATTCAACCATTAATTTTTGAGACTTGAGGGCTATAGCTGAGGTTTATAATCTCCCTATGGGGTGTCGTGCTATGGCTCCAGCTCTCTATGACCATACAGTCTAATCACCCCAGGGTTTACTACAATAAGTTACGAGCATATAGAGTTCGAGTTTAGGTTCCCGGTCCCTAGCTATCTCATAAACCTGTTGAACGATCTGAACCTAACCCCTTTCCAGCTGACTTCGAACTCTTATGTCCAAATTACCTCTTTGGCCGCTACCTTTATTAGACATGAATTAGCTCCTCTAAGCCCTCGAATCTTTCGCTTGCTTTACAACTTTAAGGGCATTACTAGCCATCAAGCGGAGAAACGAGATGGGCTATACTATCTTTCAATTCGTAATTCCCCCTACAAAGAGCATTTTTCGAAGGGTAGTGGCAAGTCTAATGTGAGAGATTACAAATCTCACTGGTTTTATATCACCTGCACTTTTCTTCTCAACTTGAAGAATTTTTCTTTTGTCCTTTCCCTAGGTGGGTATGACTTTAGCTCGTAGAAATTAATTCTCTTTTTATTTTTATTTTTTAATTTACAAGCTCGTTTCGTTTTGCAGACGTTACCAGCGGCAAGGTCGGGCTTACAGACGAGGAGGCAGCGACGTTATCAAAGTTTGCTGAGGTCAAAAGCGATTTAGACGATCAGTTGCCTGTGGATTACCCTTTGCGAGCTTGCGGCCTTGCCCCACAGCCTGACCGAAAGTGTTTGAGGATTAATAGCGACCTCAGGGTTCATGGAAAACGGGAGGTCATATCAGTCTTTGAGGCTTTTGAAAAGGGAACTTCCATCCTTGCCAATAGGACTCTTTCAACATTGGTTAGGCTAAATTTGCTGGCACCACCACCATCTCCTTCGACTAAGCCAGCGGAGCTTGACATCATGATCTTGGATCCTGCCTCAGCATCCTCTCACCTCGCGGAACCAGCTCTGGTCTCAATGAGCTTTGATCAAGTGACAAGTTCAGGTCCTGCAGATACAGCTACTCCTCAAACCGAGACCATGACGGCTTCCAAAACGCAAGCCCCCAAGTCTAATGCTGCGCAGAGGAAAAATGTAGCAAACAAACATGCTCCTAAATAAACAAAGGCTCCTATTGAGGGAAGTTCATCTACACTAAAGTCTGGAGCCAGAGACCTGGGTAAAGTTGTGGCCCAACCCTAATCTTCTAAACACCAAAAATTTGGGAAGGAAAAAAGGATATCTTTTGGAGAAGCTACGGATGAGTAGGCTGAGAGGCGATCTGGAAGCGGGCTGAGGAGCGATCCAAGGAACAATATGAGGAGCGGTCTGAGAAGCTCTCAGCTCAAGTGTATTTCAACGACCTCCTAGAGCACATGCCACAATTCGTGGAGAGTTGCGTTCAGAGCCTGTGTAGGGAAGATCTAGTAGGCGACAGGTGGACATGTTATACGACTTACCATGGACTCATGGTAAACTTTAATTTTTTCTCATTGTCATCTTTTAATGCTCTTATCTCGAATATTAACTCTGTCGTCCTTTCAGGTTGCTATGAGTGCAATGAAGCTGCTCAGAGAGATTGAAGATCACAAGGGTGAGAGGACGGCTTTTGTAGTCACTCGAAAGGAGTTCGAGACTGAGAAGAAAAAGATGGAGGATGAAATGAACTTCTTCCAGAGGGAGTTTGAAAGAGCGAGGAGGCGTGCTGAGGGCTTTGAGCTCAAGTTGAAAACTGCCGAAGAGAGACAGGTAGAGGCCGAGGATGTTTTAGCTCTCGAGGTCAATCTTAGGGAGAGCATTATTTTTAACCTGAACTCCAAGTATAACAAGGCCAATGAGGAGTTGATGAAAGTAAAAGATGAGCTTAGCGTTATTGTGGAGCGAGTTGAGACCGCTAAAAAGAATGTTGAGGTTATGGAGAAGAGGGCTGAGGTCCTAAAAAGGAAAGTCGACCTAACGCAGCAAAAGACGACTGTGCTTAAACAAGAGCTCATTAAAGCGTAGGAAGAGATCGCCCAAGCTTAAAAGTGAGCTCAAGCCCTGGTCACTCAAAAACGTGATGACGCTACCTTGCAGACCAGTAGTGTGTTCTTGTACACGCTCTGGAGGCAGCACCCAAATATGGACTTTTCATTTTTTGGGCCAGAGGCAGTTGCAGAAGTCTAGAAGTATGCAGCTCATGCTGCCAAAGCTCAAGGTGCTCAACAGAGTGTTGCCTCCCCAGCTCCCTTGAGTATTGTCCCTCAGGTCATAGCTCCTCCTACCATTCAGATAACAGCTCCTCAAGCTTCTCCCTCGGATGTAGTTTCACAAGGGTCTGCAGCTCCTCAAGATCCTCCAGCTTCCCAAGGCCTTCAAAATCCTCCAATCTCCCAAAGTACTTCAGTTTTTCAAATTCCAAGGACGCACCTACAGTGACTTGGAGAAAATTTTTAATTTTTGCTTGTTGTAATTTTGAAACTTTTTCTCCTTTTTGCAAGGGTTTTATTTTTTAATTTCCATGTATTGAACAGCCACCTCGCAAGTCGAGGTCATTTTATAAAATTCTACCTTGCAATTTGCTTCATCTTTTGACAAGTATGAGATGTACGTGATTGAGATTGCAAAGCACTGTCATTGACTTATCATAACAAATAATGAGCTATCATGAAACATTGCTAACCAATAAAATTAGGATGTCACAATCAATGATGATAGGAAATCAGGTCGTAGATATTAGTTTGAGGTTGACTCAGTTGCGCCTTTTAAAGGAATAAATAATAAGTACTTATAGTTCGCGTATACATATCGCGGGATGCTTTTAGAGGAATAAATGATAAGTACTCACATGTCACGCGCTTTTTAGAATTCAACAATAAACCTTCACGATTTGCTAAGGCATTTTCCTGAACTTTGATGTTCATAGGTTAATAAAGCGCCTTCCAGAACATAAGATATAAGATCACAAGTAGTACCTTCTAGAGCACGTAGATAGACAGCTCTTAAGTAGTTCCTCCCAGAGCCCGTAGACAGCAGCTCCTTCCACGGGTAGTATCTTTGAGAGCTCATAAGATAAACAATTCTCATGTAGTATCTTTCAGAGCGCGTAGATAGTAGCTCCTTCCACAGGTAGTACTTTCGAGAGCTCATAGATAAACAGCTCTCTAATAGTACCTTTCAGAGCGCATATATAATAACTCCTTCCACAGGTAGTACCTTCGAGAGCTCATCGATAGTAGCTCACAAGTAGTACCTTATTCGGAATCAACCCTCTCAGGGCCAAGGCTCTTATTAGGCCGCATATCAAGAGTTGCAAAAGTTTGTAATGATCTTCTGCTTCATTCACCTCGCTTTACGAGAGCATTTATAATAGATTTTTCTTGTTGCTAAATAAAAAAATGAATTTATTTATTTCAATGTTGTGTCAATTCTGATTTGTTTAAGCTTCCTGCGAATTGAGAAACATAATGATTAATACATAAGTCAGTGATAATAAAACCTGGTGAAAACTCAGGGGATTACCGATTTTGAAATAGGGGTGGCCTCATTAACTATGCCCTCTAATATCACTGTAGTTCGCAGATCTTAATTTTGTAAACTTAAGCCAATAGAAAATAGAAAATACGACTACGAGCTATGAAGGGGGAAAAGCTTCGTTTGCCAAAGCAATATCCTGTCAAGCTATGTTGGGGGATATAACCCTGCCTACCATAGCAACACATTTTGGCAAGCTATTCCCATAATCGCAAAATGATAAGTTGGAACCTGTCTGTATAACAGCAATGACAATCTCATCCAAAAGGTTGAACTTTCAGCTAATAGCTTAATAATTTGAGCTGTCCAGAGGGCGTAACCTCAGCTAACAGTGAGCTAAGTTAAGCTGTCCAGAGGGCGTAACCTCAGCTAACGGTAAGCTAAGTCGAGTTGTCTAAAGGGCGTAACTTCAGCTAATAGGGAGCTGTCCAGAGGGCGTAACCTCAGCTAACAGCGATCTGTCCAAAGGGCGTAACCTTAGCTAACAGCAAGTAGAGCATGATTTAATTAAACTTCTTCAAAAAGAAACATGACTGGGAGGTCACTGCTCATCAATAAAGGAAATTCATAGCTTTTATTAATTTCAGATATTGAGTTATAAGTTAAAGACATGACTTGTTTGGTGTAATTGAGATGTAAATACATGGTAGGCTTGTGTCCCTTTTGGGCCCCAGTAGGGCTACTATCATCCTTGCTGTGGAGGCTGTTAAGGTCACAGGTTAGCTGGTTGTACCACCTAGTCTCCGAAGTGACCTTTCTTAACTAGATCTTCAATAACATCCTTTAAATCCCAACATTGCAAAGTATTATACCTGACTTCATCATGATAAACATAAAATTTGTTCTTGTTTCTTAACTTGGCGGGAGTCTTCATGGGATTGGGCTTCCCAAAGTCCTCCTTATTCCTCTCCGTTACAAAAATTTTGTCCCTTGTGTCCGACAAGACGTTGTATCTATTATGACGGTCCTGACGCTGAAGTTGCTTACTTCTGGGTTCTTTTTCGGCCTTCTTGGCGACCTGATTATTTAAGCCATTATTCTGACCTTCGCTTCTAGCCCCACCATTATTTCTTTTCTTCGGCTGATTAGGACTGCTCGATTCATTTGTTTGGTCAGACTTCTTGGGGCCGAAGGTTTCCTCTCATCTAATCTCTCTGGCAGCTCACTCATAGAACTCGCACAGGTCCCTCACTGGAGACTTGTAAATGCTCTCATAGAGCTTTTCATCCTTGCGAAGCTCAACTGAGATCACAGTCAAGATGTTCATCTGAAGACTCTCCACATTAGTGATCTCACATTTAGACTTGGTAATGTAATCATTCAGCGATTAATTTTGTTACTGGAAGATCGTGGCGAGATGACAAGATGGCGCGAGCTGCCTCCTTAGAGTCCGATACTGGTTGATGAACTTTTGTTGACATTCCTCCCAGCTATCTATGCTGCTGCTGGGAGACTCCTGAACCAGGCCCATGGAATGTCGCCCAAGGCGGCTGGAAAAACACGACACTTCACTAAGGGATTGGACGTCCGTAGATCCATCTATATATTGAAAGTATTCAGATGTTCGTAGGGGTCACTATCCCCACTATAAGGTGGAATACTGAGGAGTTTGAACTTGGGAGGAAGAGGTTGTTTCTTGATCTCCTTGGTGAGGAGAGTTTTCTCCTCATGTTGCTCTTTCAGATTCTAGGGTTCAGGTCGCACCTCCAATTGCTAAACCCTCTGTAACAGTTCTTCTAGTGTTAGGTTCTAAAGGTCACATTCTCTCCCGAGCTCGTAACCTGAAGAGCGATGCTGTTGATTATATCCCTTATAAGCCCTTTATGAATTGCTAGCTCAGGGCGACTCCATACGCCGCTAATAATTTATTTGGTCTTCTTCATAAGCTCGCCGACCTTTAGCTCTCGAATGCGAGTAAGAGGAACAATCCAAACTGGCAGGTCACGACACCTTTCTAATGTGTCCTTCAGGTGTTGGTACTTCTTCTTACTGCCATTTGTATATTTTTCTGGGAGCAGCAACCTCGCATCCGGTTATGTCTTGTGCTTGGGCCTGTACCAGCACCCTAATTGCCTCAGCGAATTGTTGCACTGTGTTCTCTAATGCTTCTTACCATTAGTGTCATACATGCAGCTCTCCGGCCATAGAGTCCAACGATGCTGGTTGGTGAGAGGCTGATGGAGGTATATCTACTGCGACGCCCGTCGTGAGGACATGGGACATGTTTGATATGGGCACAGCAGTATTCCTCGTTGGTTGAAGACCATGCTACTGCTGATGTGTTTGCCTTTCAGGTGGATCAGCTGCCGGGTCTGAATTTTTGGTTGTTCTTCTTCTTGTCATGGTTGCTGAAAACTCAAGATTGTAGTCTAAGCCCTCCCTCTAACGCCAAAATATCGACATTAGGAATTAGTCTACTCAGAGATTCAACACCCAATATCTGCAATCAGAGAGCAACAAAGTAAACCAAAGAGAAAAGAGAGAAATAACAAGAGTAAAGAGAGAAATAACAAGAGTTTTTTATGTGGTTTGACAATGATGCCTATATACACTGGCCACTTTGAATATAGGAACACATATATAACTTTTGACCATCTGTTAGCTGACTGTAGGATTAAATTGATGAATTTTGAAAGTATAAAGGATCATAAATATTATAAATGGATTCTTATTTAAAATTGATAAGTTTCTTAAAAATATAGGGATTAAAATGAATTTCTTTCAAAAAAATTGAGAAAAGAGAAATCTTTCACCGAATAAGTTGTTCTTTCGCTTTATTTGTTTAATAATGATGTCAAGAGCTACCATGGCAAAGGTGCAATTTTGAGTGCTCAGGGGTCATGACGTATGAGTATGGTGCGCGTATATTTTATTTAGTTTTCCTATTTTCGAGAACAATATTATGGGTGCTCATGGGCATGAAGTATAAGTATGGTGGGCGTTTATTTTATCTATCCTCCCTAGTTTCGAAGAATATTATTACAAAAAATATGAATAAAAATTCTCTATCAATACTAATATGATTCTAATTTTTTGATAAAAAAAATTTAAAATTGAATGATATATAAGAAAAAAAAATGATC
Source organism: Litchi chinensis (assembly GCA_019925255.1). Classification (NCBI taxonomy): domain Eukaryota; kingdom Viridiplantae; phylum Streptophyta; class Magnoliopsida; order Sapindales; family Sapindaceae; genus Litchi; species Litchi chinensis. The sequence continues at coordinate 44,882,943 of CM034461.1, forward strand.
TTAAATGTTGATGTATTAATAGATTATTAAAAAAAAAAATAAAGAATCCTTATTCGAGAAATAAACCTATCCTTAGAGAATAATTACACAGTTGCACATCCTTCTTCAATTCAAATGGTTAGTAGAGGTTAAAGTTTTATCATGCTCATTTTATAAATACATGTGAAAAGTTTTCTCCTCCTATTATGAAAATAAAAATCACCCAATTGATGAAATAGATTTCCTAACTACATAAGTAGTGGTTGATAGCTATAGATTATGGTAGATCTCTGTTTTTTCTTTTTTTTTTAACGCTTTGAACTCTTACATGAGTATGATCAATCCGTCTAGTTGGTATCGAAAAATAAAGTGTCCTATTTTTTTTAACAACAAATTCAATTCCATTAAAATAATAATAATAACAACAACAACAAATTCAATTCATTACACAAAGATATCAAATTGATCTACTTTTAAACTTATGACTTAGGTTGATTGGAATGTGTCTTTCCTTTCTTTTTTATTTTTTCTTCTTTTTGAAAGTGATTGAATGGAAACCAACAAAGTCAGCATATGTGTGGGTTATGAATGAGGACGTGACCAATCTATATGGATCACAGAGCGTCGGCATATTCTAGCCTGACCTAATTTCCTTCAAACGTTTTATGAACTGTGTGGCTCAGGTTTTACACTTTAGATCCACAACATGCCCAATTTAGTATCTTATCATCAACAAATAAATTGGAACACAAGCATCATGGAGTTAACTGCGACGTGACAAACTGGTTTTTGGCTTGGCCGGTTATAAATCCAGTTAGTCCTATGTTTTGAGCGCGACCTGTGCACGTTCTCATCCGTTGAGTCACGGTTTTAGATAAAATTGCTAGATGGAGCCGCCACCTTATCAACATTGTAGGCAAGTGTTGTTTTATGTTTGATCTCCACCTTCCGTTGCATTTAAGTTACGATTTTATCAATAAATACCAAACTACCATAAAAAATTTCCAATAGACACATATTCATTTAGAAATAATTAATGGTATTTTTCAAAAAAATAATTATAATTAATGGTACACTCGTTATGCATTATCTCTCAATATATGTAGTGATGTATTTTCTCATTTTTAAAAAGGTTTTAGGTTTGATACATATTAGAGCTCAACTAAATAGTTTTTTTTTCTTTTCTTATGAACTTAAAAAAAAAAAAAAACGATGCAGTTGTTAGATATACTATTAGATTGTATTTGTTTAATTATCCGAGCCGCACAAACATTATTTTGATATTAACATATTTATTTTGTCAAATCTCAAACTCATTCGGTATCTAACTTTAAAATATATACACACACACTCTTTAGACATACATATTATTGTATATATATAGTAATATTTATTTATTCAATTATCATCTATCTGGCTAAACAAAACCTATTCATTTTTATTTTATTTCACTAATGTCATTACGAATAATGAATATATATGCAGTGAGTCAACTATATCCAACATTTCTTTTAAGATTTTGTTTTCGTATGGCGCGATAAAATGATTTAATAACCGAAAAAAAAAAAAAAAAAAAGAACAACCTTACAATATCCATCAATTGCAGTGATGAAGTGACATGGAGACCTGCATCTTCAAATGACCAAATCCAAAATTTTTAAGGGAAGCATAGTTTAACTTCATGTAATTTTTACCCCAATTTTTTTCTATTATATATTTTCTTTTTAAATTTTTTATCATGCCCCTCATGCCTCCATTTGATGAAGCTGACTTTGCTTCTGATCAATTGCATGTGCATCTCCAAGCTCCATTCACGACATATTCATTTAAAATCTATTTTTCAACCAACGAATTGCAATGTAAAATCACTAATCCAGTGTCAGTTTTTCTCCTAACACCAAATTAACTAATATACATTTTGATGCAAATTTTTTCCCAAACAAGCATTTGACAAATATAGGATTCTTCTTCTTTTTGATTTTAGTTAAAATGCTTGTCTTTTTGAATAATGGAATTTGATACCATGGATCTCGACTGACCAATAATGTTAACGGACAGGTATGGCAGCATATCCCAATAAATATATTATTTCAAAATTAAACAAAAGTGAACTCTGTATCTGTGTATTAGCACCGGACATGATAAACTAACACAAAACAACACACGTTGTATTATGCATAACGAGACTAGGCATATCCCTTCCAAAACCAAAAAAAAAAGGTGGACCAGGCATATGAATATTGGTTAATGAGGTTTTGTAGGGTCTAATTAAGTGTACGTGTCTCATTAGGTGATTAAAATGATTCCAGTGATTGGCATTATCTACATTAATAATTGTAGTGCTATAGACAAAAAAATGCAATAAAAATCGTATAATACTTGTCTTCTTTCGCTTTTAAATAATCGGCACTTGACATCTGTTTAGTGCTTATTGTTCCATTAGTCGCTTTCTGGCCGAACTTTATGAGTCATTAAAATAATTAAGTACAAATAAGATATTTATTTCTTCAAAATTCGCATCTTTGTGCATTATTCATAGTTTTTTTTTTTTTTTTTTTCATATTTTAAGATTTTAACAAATAAAACAATAACAGACGTAACAGGGCTGGTAATTTTAAACAAGATTCCAAATCAAAGCAATTGACTTTATGGTATGTTTGCCATTTGTCGTAATTATTTCTGTTTATTAGTTTAATAAAAGAAAAAATGACCGCCATGATCAAGAAGAGAGAGGCATGGTGGTGGTACTGGTAATATATGATGAGGGTGGCAAACTCGCTATGATGAATGTGATGACAGATGCGTTGACAAGACAGGAAAAAAATGAAAGTAACTACAGAAATGATAAGAAAATACATTATACAAATACATAATTCAAACGATTGAATGATGGAACAATACCATATCCATCCTTATGTAAATGATTATACCCTTCATCATCAAGTTTTGTTGAAATAAATTTTTGGATGGATAATCCAAATAAAACGAGTGAAAGGATTAATATACAAATCTCATGTTGATTTTTTTTTTTATCTCTTGCTCAATTATATCCTATTTATTTGAATAGATTTTTGAATTGCATATAAATAATTCATGTCAATTTTAGAAGAAAAATGTTAGACATTAGAACAATTCTTACTTATAAGTAATGATTGTGATTAAATTCGAAGTTATTTAAATACAAAACAAAATAGTGATCCGATTTCATTAAAATATATTAAATTAATAAATCAAAAGAAATAAATTAAAACTTAAATAGGTAAATGAAGATCTAAATAAAGCTTTAATGAATCTACCGAATTCACACACGACAACCATTTGTTATCTTCTGTTAGCTAGTGACTTGCTAAGCATATTACCAGAATTATTCCAACAGTTCCAGCTAATCATTCACACTATAAATCACTGTCAAGGACCCACCCAACCTCCATATTACTAATTTCGCCATTCTCTTTCTATATATATCTATATATATATATATATATTTTGACACATACGTCACATCAAATCTATAATATGAATTATCGAAATTACATATTTGTGGAGGAGGGATGGAGCGTAAGGCCAGTATTTCAGGTCTGCGAACACGATAGTGAATGCACAAACCTAATACTTATTTTGATTGATTTCAATGAATACTGAATTTGTTTGAAGTCAGATTTCAAAAGCACTGGATAGGATGGCGGTGAGATTTTTTTGGTAACCATAAAATTCACATAAATTGTTTTTAAGATCGAAATAAGTCTAGGATATCGATTATAAAAATTAAAATAAATATTAAAAAATTAAAAAAAGAAACCTTTTTTTATCAATATTTGTTTTCCAACCTCTTATGTCTTTGACTGTTATCAATTCCCTTATATTATTTAATTAGAATTTTTGTCCTAATTGATATCTTTATTTGTTTTTATTATTTTCAACTTGATAAATCTAAAGAATTAATAGCATTTAAGGGAATTAATTATATCATTAAAACCCTATTAGAATCTAAACATCATGAATAATTATACTAATGAACTAGGTTTGATTTTATTATTATTTTTTAATAATTAGGACTAATCTAAGGTACAATTGAAACTAGCAAATATGAGATACTATGGCATAGCAAGATATTAGTTCTCCGGAATGAAAGGGAATAACCCTTAAAAAGTGGGAGAATATGCCTATAATATCATGAGGCTCTTTGTGTGTAGAACCCTTCACCTTTAGAGAGGTAAAAGATAAATCATAAAAAGTGAAGAAAAATACTGTACGACTCAAGAATGAAAGGGAATAACCCATAAAGAGTGGGATAATATGCCTATAATATTATGGGGGTCTTTGTGTGTAGAACCCTTCACCTTTAGAGAGGTAAAAGATGAGTCATAAAAAGTGAAGAAAAATACCGTGTGACTCTTTGAATGTAGAACCTTCGACTTTAGATAGGTAGAGGGTGGTCGATAATCTAACCACTACACTACCACCCAACTGTAATTAGGTTTCTGATCAATATAATTATAAATCAAAGAAAATAAAGAAAATTACAGATTCAAAGCGAGTACAAAAGTTAAAAGCTACTCTACAGACTAACAGACACCACAAAAATCACAAATCCAATTACTATATATATATATATACAGATGTGCTATATAATTACTGTTTTTATTTTAGGACACCAAAATCACGGAAACAGAAGAAAAGGCTCGTCTGTCTTTCCTCGGTATCCGGCTCTCTCTCTCTCTCTCCGTCGATCAATCTCCCAAATGAGTCAAATCCAGAGTGTCCTTAACGTGTAAGCAAACAACGCCACCAAGAGCCACTAACGCAACTCCTGTCTCTCTCTCTCTCTCTATATCTGGAGAGTCCGCCATTCGAAGAAGAGGAAGAAGTTGACAGCAAGGTTTCTGTACAAAAAAAAAAAAAAGAAATGGCAGGAAACGACTGGATAAACAGTTACCTGGAAGCGATACTGGATGTCGGACCAGGTCTCGACGACGCCAAATCCTCTCTTCTTCTCCGAGAGAGAGGGAGGTTCAGTCCAACTCGTTACTTCGTCGAAGAAGTCATCACCGGATTCGATGAAACCGATCTCCACCGATCCTGGATTCGAGTACTGATACACACACACACACGCACGCGCACACACACTTGCATGTACTCTTGTACTTGTAACTTTAACGTCTATCGATATTTATGTGTGATGGTGTGTGAGTGTGTTTCAGGCTCAAGCGACGAGGAGTCCGCAGGAGAGGAATACAAGGTTGGAGAATATGTGTTGGAGGATTTGGAACTTGGCTCGTCAGAAAAAGCAGGTTTTATTATTATTATTATTATTATTTAATTTGTAAGTCTTGTTTTGTTAAAGTTTTATCGTTTTTGTTATCTGATGTTGTATTTAGATTGTGAGGTTTAGTAGTATGATTTGCAGGTGAGTTTTGAAATTTGAATTGATATTATTGGAAGAAAGATGTTTGCTTCTTTTTTTTCTTTCTTTTTTTTTTTAAATATGATTTAATTTATAATTGAAATTAGTACTGTTTACTTATTATTTGGTTGGATTTTTGTATGTAAAAGATAGCATTTGTTTGAAACTGTTATAGTTATATATGATAGTTAGATTTTGGAGTAAGTTATGGCCATGGTTGTGAGAGATTGGTGGGGTGTTTGGTGGATTTTGTGAAAATGTGAAATTTTTATTTGTTTTTTGGTTTCACTTGCTCTCATTGTGTTGATGGACAAATTATGATTCATGATTGTTGTGCAATTACACTGAATCATATCTATGAACCCACAACAATGATAACAGTAACAGACGGTACATTTTTTAGTTATTTTCTGGCCTGTTTTTAGAAGTAGAGAGGGTCGAGGTGTGTTGATGATTTATTGTCTATATTTGTGTAGCTTGAGGGGGAGGCGGTCCAAAGGATGGCTAAGCGTCGTCAAGAACGTGAAAGAGCTCGCAGGGAAGCAACTGCTGATATGTCTGAAGACTTATCAGAAGGTGAGAAAGGAGATACAGTTAGTGATTTATCTGCTCATGGTGATCATACCAGAGCCAGACTACCTAGAATAAATTCTGTCGATGTAATGGAGACATGGGTTAGTCAACAGAAGGGAAAGAAGCTATACATTGTATTAATAAGGCAAGAACTGAACTTTAGTTATCTAGTTTTGTTTGTTTATGTCTACAGGAATGTGAAGTGATGAGTTCGTGTACAGTTTTGTCACTATTTGTTTGATGAAACTGTCAATAAACTTGTGTTCCTGTTAATTGATGTAAGCACTGTGATCATTGCTTGAATATAAATTTATTAGTTGTCCGAGGAAACTTAGTGGCTGACAAAACATGTTTCATATGTGCTAAGAACGTCACTTATGATCATTCTGTTATGGATGGTATCTGTTTTTTGTTGAAATTCCCCTTAAATGGAAAACCAAGCCCCTCCAAAACCTCGAATGAGCGGCTTTTGAACCCAAATTCTTTCAATTAAATATGAGAGATCTTACCAGTTGAATCAACAATTTACTTGAATAATTGAAGGAATTGATAAGCACCAAATGATTTCTAGTGGTATATTTGTGGTGGTTTTGTGATTTCACTTGTGAGGCAAGGTACATGGTTGTTCCTCAGTTAATTTACATACTGTAAACATCTAATAATATGTAAGATTCAGCTCTTTATGGTGGCGAGGTATCTTAATAAGATGTTTTTCTTTCATAGATTCAGTTAGTAGCATCTGATTAAAAGGTTTTTGATTTGAATTTTGATATTTAACTGTACTTAACTACTAGTATCTGTGCAGTCTTCATGGTCTCATACGAGGAGAAAATATGGAGCTTGGTCGTGATTCTGATACTGGTGGTCAGGTAATGTTTGGTTGCAAAAGCTTTCTGATGTTGCTATTTTGGTCCCGCCTTAGAAAACTTTTACAGTTATTGATTTGGATAACTGACAGATCTGTTGATTTTCTTTCTTTTAGGTCAAATATGTTGTAGAACTTGCAAGAGCTTTGGGCTCAATGCCAGGAGTTTATCGGGTTGATTTGCTGACTAGACAGGTATCAGCACCAGATGTGGATTGGAGTTATGGTGAACCCACAGAGATGCTAACTCCAAGAAACTCAGAAGATTGCATGGATGAGATGGGGGAAAGCAGTGGCGCTTACATAATTCGTATACCATTTGGTCCGAAAGATAAATATATTCCCAAAGAACTGTTGTGGCCGCACATTCCTGAGTTCGTTGATGGTGCATTTAACCACATAATACAGATGTCCAGTGTTCTTGGGGAGCAAGTTGGTGGTGGGAAACCTGTCTGGCCCATTGCTATCCATGGGCATTATGCAGATGCAGGTGACGCTGCTGCTCTTCTATCTGGTGCTCTAAATGTACCCATGCTTTTTACTGGCCACTCACTTGGCCGAGATAAGTTAGAACAGCTATTGAAACAAGGCCGGTTATCAAGGGATGAAATAAACAAAACGTACAAAATAATGCGTAGAATTGAGGCTGAAGAATTGTCTCTTGATGCCTCTGAGATTGTGATAACTAGCACTAGACAGGAGATTGAGGAGCAATGGCGTTTATATGATGGTTTTGACCCAATACTGGAACGTAAACTACGAGCTAGGATCAGGCGTAATGTGAGCTGTTATGGCAGGTTCATGCCTCGCATGGCAGTAAGTACTTTTGACATATGATGAATTGAGCTCAGAAAAAGATTAATTTGTTAAAATAAAGGATGTAATTGCAAAATTTTACTTCATCGTTGATTTCTCTCTCTATTGTAATCCTGCATATCCTGGTAGATTTGTTTCTCTTATATAGTTTACATTTGATGAATGTGTAATTAATGCAGATAATTCCTCCTGGAATGGAGTTCCATCATATTGTTCCAGTAGATGGTGACATGGATGGTGAAACAGAAGGAAACGAAGACCACCCCTCTTCTCCGGATCCACACATCTGGTCTGAGGTATTAATACTGTTAGGAATATATTTTAGTCAGTCCTAGGTAGATGGCATCTATATTAAATGATATGGATAATTTTTTGAAGCAAGTACCACATTTTATGCAGTTGTATGCTCGATATACCATTTTTTAAGTTTGTATTTTGCAGATAATGCGCTTCTTTACCAACCCACGCAAGCCTATGATACTTGCACTTGCTAGGCCAGATCCAAAAAAGAATATCACAACTTTGGTTAAGGCATTTGGAGAATGCCGTCCACTAAGAGAGCTTGCTAACCTTGTATGTTCTAAACTAAATGAAACTTTTTGCTGAAGAAATCCTCCTGATAAGCTGAAATGTTATTTTTTTCTTAATTTTTTTTTTCTCCTTTTGTGTTCTCCTCTTTTCCCTGGTGCGGTGCCTTCCAGACTCTAATTATGGGTAACCGAGATGGAATTGATGAAATGTCAAGCACAAATGCATCCGTTCTTCTCTCAGTCATTAAGCTTATTGACAAATATGATCTGTACGGGCAAGTGGCATACCCTAAACATCACAAACAATCTGATGTTCCCGACATATATCGTCTTGCGGCAAAGACAAAGGTAACCATTATGCACCACACTTGTTCTGCTCTTCTTCATGTGTACTATTATATATATATGATCCAATAGAATTTGCCTTAACTACCATCTTCTAGTGTTCAACTTCACGCATCCATTATAACATGTTGGTATTAAATATTGTCTTTTTGTATGGCATTTTGTATGATTTAGTTAGCTATATAGTGATAAAGTTGACTGTTGGGTTGATTGGCTCATCCAGCCTTACTAAGAGCAATTTTTGGCTCTTAAGTCCATTTCTCTTTGAGGCATATTAAGCCCACATTTGTCTTCTGTATCTTCTTGAAGAGGCATATCACTAGGGGTTAATTTGCCTACACCATTATTCTGACAACCTCTTTTATTATTTATGCTTGCTAAGTAATTGGTTCTTGTACATGCATGTTGTAATCTCTCATATTTTCTTACCCGAAGAATCTACTTGTTCACAGTGGTGTATGTTTATCATGTATCTTACCTTATCATTTATCCAACTGTCATGCAGGGTGTCTTTATTAATCCAGCTTTCATTGAGCCATTCGGGCTTACTTTAATTGAGGTACTATTTCTAGTACATATAAAAGTTTTATTTTACTGTTGTTTTCTCAAATTCCTATGTAACAGTGGCTGTTTCACTAAACAGGCAGCAGCTCATGGTTTGCCTATGGTTGCCACAAAAAATGGAGGTCCTGTCGATATACATCGGGTATGCTAACTTTTTTATTGTATATGCTGGTTACGTGATTGTGTCTGAATATATTAGAGCCCAAATGGAAGAGCTTTCACCAAGTTCTCTAAATTTGAATGGAAATGACAGGTACTTGACAATGGTCTTCTTATTGATCCCCATGATCAACAGTCAATTGCTGATGCTCTTCTGAAGCTTGTTGCTGATAAGCAGCTTTGGGCAAAGTGTCGACAAAATGGATTAAAGAACATCCACCTATTTTCCTGGCCAGAGCATTGTAAAAGTTACCTAACTCGGATAGCCAGTTGCAAGCCAAGGTATCCACAGTGGCTAAAAGATGATGATGGAGGTGAAACATCAGAATCAGATTCACCGGGCGATTCCTTGAGAGATATACATGATATATCTTTGAATTTGAAATTTTCATTGGATGGAGAAAAGAATGGATCTAGTGGAAACGATAATTCTTTAGAGTCTGAAGGAAATGTTTCTGAGAGGAGGAGTAAAATAGAGAATGCTGTTTTGGCCTGGTCAAAGGGTGTTTTAAAGGAGCCACGAAAGGCTGGGACGACCGATAAAGCTGACCAAAACACCAGTGCTGGTAAATTTCCTGCAGTGAGGAGGCGAAAACATATCTTTGTCATTTCTGTGGATTACGATACCACTGCAGGTCTTCTTGAAGCTATTAGAAAGATATTTGAGGCTGTGGGTAAGGAAAAGACTGAAGGCTCTATAGGATTTATATTGTCAACATCTCTGACCATATCTGAGATGCACTCGTTCCTGGTCTTGGGGGGCTTCAGCCCTAGCGATTTTGATGCATTTATTTGTAATAGTGGTAGTGATCTATACTATTCAACGCTTAATCCTGAGGATGGTCCTTTTGTGCTCGACTTTTATTACCATTCTCACATTGAGTACCGCTGGGGCGGGGAAGGTTTAAGGAAGACTTTGATTCGTTGGGTAGCTTCAGTTGCTGATAAGAAGGCTGAGAATGAGGAAAAAATTGTCACAGCAGCTGAACAACTTTCAACCAACTATTGTTATGCTTTTACTGTGCAAAAGCCTGGAATGGTAAGTTTTTTTCCTGTTTAACTTGTGAACAAACTTTCCCCATGAGACAACTGCTTTTGTTCTGAAATTGTGGGTAAATTTATTTGTGTTGTTTATGATTTAAAAAAGTTGGGTTTAAATTATTTCCATTGTATCTTATGGGTTTCTGATTTCAGGTTACCCCAATTAAGGAGCTCAGAAAATTGCTGAGAATCCAAGCACTTCGTTGTCATGTAATTTATTGTCAAAATGGCACCAGGATAAATGTGATTCCAGTTTTGGCATCCCGTTCCCAAGCCCTCAGGTAAAATTTTAATTAATTTGGGGATAGTGATTGTTGTCTACACAATTGTCAAGGTTGAATAGGTGCCCTCTGTCATTCATCATTAAAAAAAAGTATAATAAAGTGACAACATGCGAAGGTTAAATGCTTGGTTCATTGCTGACATGACTCCTTAATCAGTGAAGGCAATAGATGTGGGAGTATTAACGCCTATAGAATCTAGTAATTGATCAACTGTTGTTTAAACAAATTATATGTACTTAATGTGAAACAGTATAAATAGTATATTCAATTGGATAAAACCAATTTCATTTAGATATGTAAAACATAAAATAGTAAATATGCATAAAAGCAAATAATTGAATTTTTTATTGGAACTATGATCTGTTTTCCTCTGTTGCATCGAACTGTCAACTTTGTCCTAGGAATTTTTGTCTGAATTTTGCAGGGACACATGATCAGTGTAGTGGTGGAGTTCTGAACTTTCCAGCTAGTGGCTTTATTATTAGCACAGCACTACACATCATGTAATGGATTTGCTGGGTACAGTGTAATATATCATTTGATGAATTTAGTAGGAAAATAGGGTGATTAGCCAAGCGTCTGAGGGCCTCCTTACAGTACCTCTAGTTATTTTGTCTTGATATTCTTATTCTCAAATGATATGATATAACTATAATACATGTATTTGGCATCATTCTGTAAGTGTAGCATTTTATAAATTTAATGACTTGAAATATATGTCAGGTATCTATATCTCCGATGGGGCGTGGAGTTGTCAAAGATGGTAGTTTTTATTGGAGAATGTGGGGACACAGATTATGAAGCACTGCTTGGTGGCCTGCACAAAAGCATAATATTGAAGGGAGCTTGTAGCAGTGCGAGCAATCAAGTCCATGCTAACCGAAGTTACCCTCTCTCAGATGTCATGCCATTTGACAGCCCAAATATTGTTGAGACATCTGAAGATTTCACTAGCTCTGATGTCCGCAATTCACTGGAGAGTTTAGGAATTCTTAAGGCCTAGAAGGTTTCATCCCTTCCTCCGTTCAAATTATAAGAACTTCCCTTACTTATGTTGCTTTTGTCCATATTTGGGTCTCTCCTTCTTGGCGTTGTTGCAAGCTCCCAATAAGCCTTCTCTTCATTTTCTGAAACCTTTTGTCCATCAGAGCTTATATGGATGTCTTTTCATGAAACCTCAAAACATATTTAATTTTTTTGTTCTTAAAAAAATCCATGTATATTCCCTTAGATCCGCATGATCACTTGTAACTGGTGTTTGCCTAAGTTACGCAATGAAGAACCAGCTTGATCGCCAATCTTTCCTCAAGTCTTGATGTAGAAACAATGCATTCAATCTGCATGATAATTTACAACTCAAATGATATAGGCTTAATTTTGTTTCGTTTAATTTTTTTTATTCTCAACTTATCTTTTACCTGTCATGGGTTTCTTGCATTCAATCTACAGTTCAGTATGTCTACAGACAAAGTTACTTGAGAAAGAATGGCAGGCAAACAACGAAGTGGCTCAACATGAGTGAAGAGCTGAAATCACCAGGTTCTGGATAAGGCATCTACATCTCAGCTGATGCTCTCCAGGCCTCCCTTTCATGAAATGAGAGCTCAATATGTGTGTGAAAGAGGAGGTTCTTCATTTTCATTGTCTGGTATTAATAAGTTGTATAATACGAAACTAAAAAGACCTGGTAAAGAATGACAATCCGTAAATTTTCAATAATATTACATTCACCGACTAGCAGTGTACCATTTTTGGATATGTGTTGCGATGTTTTGACAATTAATGTGGCGTTTGAATTGACATTGTTTTGTATCGTGTGATCAGTGATGTGACAATATCTATTCAACAGGCACATGCCATGAATAGAGAATGTATACCATTTTTTACTATTTTATATTTGTACAAGGATATGCAATACAATAATGCTAGCGGTTGGTTTCTGTTATTGTTCACACAGTGAGCATGGCATCGCCAAGATAGCCTGCTAGTTGTTACCACAAGTTTCTGCACTCTTCTATGCCTTTACTTCCAAAAGAAATGGTGTTGCCACCGCCACGTGCAGGAAAATGACAGAATTTGGTAACCTCAAGTTTGAAATTTCAATTCAGCCAGTTGCCTTCATTAATTGCACAACCCAGTGGACTTGCTTTCTCAGAAGTGAGGGCGTAATACATTTTTTTGTGCTAGTTATATGATATCATATGCATATGACAGTTCTCTTTCAAAAGAATAAAATAAAATTCATCACATTCATTTACGCATAATTTTTATATAATTTTCATGTAGCATATATAATATGATCAAACGTATTGAACATTTCTTTTATGAATGGTATTTAGTGGAACAAGTCACCGCTACACATGGACAAGAAATGTGAATATTTGGTGTTGGTGGGCAGTTCTGAAGTGTCTTCAGGGCAAATTTTAATTCAAATTCCAAGTCTAAAAAATCAAGGGTCAAATGGTCGGCCAACTGTCCACCGCTGGTGGATCTGGTTTGCCTAAAAACTTAGCTAGCTAATCCCACCAATGCAAATCAGTTCTACATTAAAATTTTCAATATAAAATAAATAAAAGCAAATGAGAGTGAATTGCTTCCTCTCCACCCCAAAGGTTAGAATTACATCTTCTATCATTTTTAAAGTAGGATCCAAATATTGTTTTCAAGAAAGGGTAGATTTGAAGGAAAAAAAATTACCAATTCAAACATACTTTCAAAAACAACTTTTAGATTCTTAATTTGGGATACAATAATAAAATTTTATAACTTAAAAGGTTCTTTTGGGAAAAAAAGAAAAGGAACCCTGTAAAGAAAATTAATAAAGAAGAATTGATCATATGTCCCACTCACATATCTTAATTCATTTCTTTTCTCGTTCAATTTGTATTCATGTATTAACACAAATAATCAACCTCAATCATCATCTAAAACTATGTCGATGTTTGAAACATAGGATTTGAGATGAGTTTGAGATTCAAGATATTTCACACTCTCAAATCTCATATTTAGAGAGTAATGAGTGAGATTCCAAATTCAATCACAAACTCTTTTAAATCCTTCTTTTATGGGAATACTCATTTCCAACCAAAATGGTGGAATTTGATGGATTTAAGAATGAGCATTCCATCATCACTTTTATTTTCAAATTTTTTAAAGAAATTTTTTAAAATTAATTTTAAGTATATAATAAATTATTTAAATTAATTTTATTATAATCTAATCCTAACTTACACCAATATAATATGATACAATTTTAATCCAATCCTAAATTCCACTAAATATGAGACAATAATTTTTTAATCCTATCCAATTTAATTCAATTCAATCCAATTTATTCCATTCTAATCCTGCATGTCAAAAGTAGATAGCCCTGTTTAGACCCATTTATTCATGTTTCCCATCCACAGTCTTAAAGACTCAAATTTATTGTTAACCTAACAACTCTAACTTGCACGACCTTGATTGCTTGCATGTAGCCCCCATTAAGCCAACCCAGCCAAGAGAGACTCCTTAAATGCTGCAGTTGGTACAGCTAGCTAGCTAGCAATTGTGACTACTAACTTGTTTTTCCTCCCCAACACTTCATTAAAAAAATAAAGCTTGTTTTGACGATATTCATTCAATCTTCCTCTCTCTAAGTCTCTCTCGCTATATTAATCAATCATGCTATCAAACTATCTAACCATAGAAGATGAGTAGTGTAAAAGAAGGCGTTGTTTTGAGCAGAAGAAATAGCAAAACAAAGATGGATCAAGATACCCAATTCGCCATGTGTGATTCAGCTGATCAAGACATGGAAAAGAAGAAGTTACATGAACATGATCATGATCTTGAGAGGAAGAATAATAAGTCAAAACGGTCCTCGTTGGCGTCTTTTTGGGAGTTGCCGGAGTACATGAAAGACAATGAGTTCATACATAATTATTACAGAGCCAATTGGCCTCTCAAGGAAGCTCTCTTTAGTGTTTTTCGTTGGCATAATGAGACACTCAACGTTTGGACGTACGTGGTGGTCAACAAAACAAGCTCCCTCTCTCTTCAATTTTTATTAATTTTATCTTCTTTTTTTTGAGTTAATTCTATCTTCTTTTATTTTTGTTTTGTTTACTTATATTTGTGTGCTGCACTTGTGTTAACTTTCAGGCATTTGATTGGTTTTATTGTGTTTTTGGGATTGACTCTGGCCAATTTGATTGCAGTACCTGCGATATCTGATCTCATTAGCTTAATAACCAGGTTTGTTGAATGTTCAGCTTGTTATTTTCTTCATTTTCTTAAAATTTTTTGGTGGAGTGATGATTTACCCTCTTTTTCTCTCAATTTTTTTCCGACTGAAATGAAAATAATTTTTTTGGTTAGAAATGATTTCGTCTTCAAGCTTGATAAGAAGAAAAAATATCATCATTCTTTGATTTTGTTCTTTTCAAATTAAAATTTCATGATCAAGAAAGAAGAATTTATGATGCGCTTAAATTAAATAACGATCTTTGTGTTGAACATAATCAACCAAACTTATCTGTTTCTTAATAGTCATTTCTTAACCCCCCCCAAAAAAAAAAGGTATTTTGTTATCTTGTATTTAAAGCATGAGTCACAAATCACAATTAATGGACTGAATAAACAGAAATTCTTTAACTCACGGCTTTGCTTTGCAACCCAGAAAGTTCTTTTATTATTTAAAAAAAAAAAAAAAATTAATGACAGTGATTTTCCAATGCAATAATAAAAGAGGTTTCATGAATTCAATTTTCCCCTTCTACCATGGCACAGTTTATTAAAAATTATAGCATAAATTTGAATGCTAGCTAATTAAATTTTTATTGATAAATAATTTTATTGTCCTTTCTCTGTAATACAATCCATCATGAAGGATGAAAAATTGTTTGGAGAAATTCAATCTCTATGTTAATCCTTGTTTCAGAAATAAAATCATGCATATTCTTTTAATTTCAAGATCAACTTCGTACTATGTGGATGATAACCTGCCGTTTGAATGAATGTCCATCTTTCATTTTTTTTTTAGGGGGGATTTTGATATCCATTTCAAAGAAAAAAAAATTGCTTAGCTCACCAATATATACTATCCAATTTAATGATCACTATACTTATTATTAGATGCCTTTGGTAAATTTAGTAATTTAATTTAAAATTTATAATTATTATTGTAGTTCACCAAAAAAAATTCAAGCATTAATGTTCGCGATGATCATTGCAGGTCTTTTCCAATCAGAGCATATGCAAATATTTCTCACAATTCTGAAGATTTCATTCGGGTAGTAATTCAGTTTTCATGCTTATGTTATTTCCCTTATTAACTTAAATGATTCCAAAACCTAAACTAACTCTAGAAGAGTCACATACATACACATTTATATATCTTGCAGCAGGGAACCACAAACCTGATTGATTTGAAGCAAGTAACACAATCAGAGATGGACATTACACCACCATTGACACCCGTAACACGCTGGCCATTCTACGTGTTCTTAGCTGGCTCCATGTTCTGCCTTCTCTCAAGCAGCATTTGCCATCTCTTCTCTTGCCATTCACACAAACTCAACCTCAAATTACTCCGCATAGACTACACTGGAATCACCGTCATGATCATCACCTCATTCTTCCCTCCAATGTACTACATCTTCCAATGTGACTCTCACTGGCACATTGTCTACCTAGGTGGCATCACCGCGATGGGGATCTTCACCATCGTGACACTCCTGTCTCCATCCCTTTCGACCGCAAAGTTTCGTGCTTTTCGTGCATTGCTCTTCTCTTCAATGGGGTTCTTCGGGTTGGTCCCAGCCATCCATGCCTCGTTCGTCAACTGGGAAAATCCAAAACGTAATGTAACTTTGGCCTATGAGTCAGCCATGGCACTGTTTTATTTGAGTGGAACTATGTTTTATGTGACCAGGGTTCCTGAGAGGTGGAAGCCTGGGTGGTTCGATTTGGCTGGACACAGTCACCAGATATTTCATGTGCTTGTGGTGTTGGGTGCATTGGCTCATTATGGTGCCACGCTTGTGTTTTTGGAGTGGCGTGATCGTATGGGTTGCTCAAACATGTGATGTGTGATTTTAATTTTGTGTTTAGTTGATTAATTACCTTAAGGTGGAATATATATTTTTATGTTAAGTGTATACATGGAATCAATATTTGTTCATTTGTTGAGATTCTTTCATGGTGTTTATTTAACATAGTTTTGAAGGTGTTTTTTTTCCTCCCTCTTTTTCTTTCTTTCTTGCCTTCTAGTTTTCTGTAGTTATTATTAAAATTTAGAGCAAATTACTCCAGACACCCCCCAGGTATGACATTAATCAGACGGAAACAATGTTTCGTTTTTATAATAAAAAACCCTCATACCGTTAGTGAACGTTAGTCAACTTTAGTTTGACGAAGGGTATTTATATCATTTTACTTTAAATGATCCTTAGTTTTAAATTAAAAAAGAAAAAATATTTAATAAAAAAATTATCAAAGAATTAAAAAAAAAAAAAACTAAAAAGAAAAAAGAACAAATGATGTTCATCATCTGGTCCTGACATGGTGAACATTATTTGATTCATCATCTGGGTTTGTCCAGATCCATCTCAGAATCATCATCATCAACAATAAATCAAACTCAAACATAAACTCAAAACATCTCAGAATCATCATCATCAACAATAAATCAAACCCAAACATAAACTCAACAAATACATTAAACTCAAACATAAACTCAAATATCTCAGAATCATCATCATAAACATAAACCCAAATGATGCATCACTGTCAAACAAGAAAATTAAAAAATAAATTCTAAAAAAAAAAAAAAAACACAACTGGGTTTTTCACCTGGCTTCGAATCGAACCCAGATGTCTGGGTTCGAATGTCTCTGGTTGAGGAAGAGAGAAGAAGAAGAAGAAGAAGAGAAGAGAAATAGAGATGAAAGAAAGAGATGGTGGTTGGCGTGTTAGGGGCGCGGGGGGGGGGGGGGGGGGGGGGGGGGGGGTTGGGGGGGGGGGGGGGGGGGGGGGGGGGTGGGGGGGGGGGGGTGGGGAAGAAGAAGAAGAGAAGAAGAAAAAGAAAAGAAGAAGAGGCGAGAAATAGAGATGAAAGAGAGAGATGGTGGTCGCGTGGGGGGGGGGGGGGAAGGTGGTCTGGTCTCTGGTGGAGGATGGTGGTTGGCGTGCGGAGGGGAGCGGTTGTGGAGGTCGGGTTTGTGGTGGATGATGGTGCTACGAGGTTTGGTGATGATTTTAGGGATTTTTTTATTTAAAGGATTTTGTTCAATTGAGGGTAAAATGGTCTTTTAATTTAAAAGTTTAGTCAACTGTTAAAATGGACGGAAATTGACTAACGGCATGGAAATTTGGTGTAATAAAAGAGTAAATCTGTTTCCGCTTGTTTTTTGACAAACCTCAGGGGGGTCTGGAGTAATTTACTCTAAAATTTATACATTTCTTGGTAACAGTAATAAATGCATCGATTTTTATTTTAATTTTCTAGAAAAGGATTACTAACCATTTGTGACGTACTTAATACATGTAATTATTATACGTATGGAAATGCATATACATAATAGCTTTGAGAAAATAAACATGACGGGAGAGTGTTGTAGAATCCTTATTATTTGCACAAAAAGTAATGTTTTATATTTCAGCCTTGTGATGTTATAGTTGTTAAGTGATTCACGTCATCTAAAAATTGTAAGGGTTGAACTTCACATTAACTTATTAACATTTATGACACTATGATAAGCATTAAAGAATTACATATGTTATACTGTTTTCATTTCAGCTTTCAAATTATTTTTTATTTATTATTTCATAATCTATTAAAAAATGACAATATATCGCTTTAATGTTTGTGTAAAAAATAAAGTGTACGAACTTTCTGCATATTTAGGAAATAAGATAAAATATACGAGAAATGTACTTAATTATAATAAGCTCGTTAATTAACAATTGACCATTAAATTTAATAGGTCACCGAAAAGTTTAAGCCCAGATGGCCATTTACTTATCAAATAATAAGGATATACTTCTTTTACTAAATACAAATTTATTTAAATAAAAATTATAAAGCAACCCACGTAATTAGGATAAATTATTAAATGACCCCCAAATCCAAAAAAATTAAAAAGGAAACTCCATTTGCAGTGGAGTCCAACCTTAGTAGAGATTGGTTCTCATCAATGGCAGAAGAAAATCTCCTTCTGGTGTGGAGGAGATTGTAAGATTGTTTGATGAGGAGATCTTGGATTCCTCCCAAGAGGATATCAAATCTCTTATGTAAAGTGTAAATTACTTATTAATAGGGAAAATACAAGTATGTTAAAAAAAAAAAAAAGAAAAAAAAAAAAGAAAAAGAATGATATTGTTATGCTCGAATCAAGTGGAAACACGTAGCAAAGAAAAAGAAGTGCCGCACTTTGCTTACTTTTTTTCTCTTGCTTTCAAAATCCCTAATTGAGAGCTAATCCAAAATTAAATTTACGCTAACTAAATTCGTCAAAACAACCACCAGCAGTGTGTACTAATTAATATCAGATTGATATGATTAAGAGACTTTTGCTGGCGTGCGCAAGTCATGATATATGTCATTTGATTTGGACAAAGACATGGAGCATTTAATAAGACGTGCTCTAGCTGCTCCACAAAATTTTTTCAATAAAATATATGGATATATAACTATACAAGATGGATCATAGTAGGCACAATTCTGATTCAACATCCAGGGCCCGGAAGAAAAGAATGATCCAATAAAGGAAAATCAAAGGAGGAGTTGGGACAGCAATCCCTATGCATATTATACAGAAACTCTAAGAGATTCTACATCAAAATCATCAAAACCGTGATTGAAAGTCCTTATTTGGTCTGACTTTCAGCATTACATCGCTTGCATTGCAATCAAATGGCACTATAATCTATAATTTTGCGATCCAAAGCTCATTAGAAGTAGGCTTCACTTCCTCTGAATCCACATCGATAAAATATATATATATATAAGGTATTCTGTTTTGAGCAACCCATGGGTATAACTTTCCTTAAATAGGCATCAATCTAACCTCACGAGACTTCATTTGCATGCACATGAAAGCATTAATTTGGAACCGCAACAGTTTATTTAAAAATTCTGCAACAAAGTTGGCGAAACTTACTTGGTATTTTGTGTATTTAAAAGTTCTGCAACAAAGTTGGCGAAGGTTACTTGGTATTTTGTGTATATATATGCACGTGTTTAACCCGGTTCATGTTCTACTCTAAAAGAAAAAGGATTGTGAGAGGCCATGGAAATCTTGAACTGCAACTTCCTGCTACTTCCGATATTTCTTTTTTTCCTTCTCTTGCTTGGTTCTTTCTATAGTCCTTCTATTAATGGACACAACAATATTTCCAACTTGTTCAGTTCTTTGACACCTTTAAGTCAGCTCGGAGGTGATATTAACCACACAATAACTCCTCACGCACTTTCGCTTGATAGATTTTATTCAACTGCCATGTTTGAAAGTAGTAAGCATAAGACTAGTAATATCAAAGTGAGAATTTTATATATCATCATCTGTGTATTAACTTTGCATTAATTATTTTTTTGACTTTGTATATATCACCAACGCATATATTGCTGATGTTTAATTTGAATGAACAGAAGAAGAGTAGTTTGGACAAAATTGAGGATGATTTAGCTAGAGCTCGAGCAGCCATTCGCAAGGCAGTTCAGTCCAAAACTTATGTATCTGAAAAGGAAGAGACGTTTGTCCCTAAAGGATCCATATACAGAAATTCATATGCATTTCATCAGTTAAGTTTCTTGACTTGTCAAAGCATTTTTTTTTCAAATTTTTTGTATTCTAAGCTTTTTTTTTTTTTTTTATCCAAGTGTTTAAACCTAACCATTTTCACGAATTTAATATATTATCAAAATATCCTCAGAAAATGAAACTAATGTGAGTCTTCATTTTTTCATGTTAAAAAATAGGATTCAGCGATATTATTTTTTATTTTCGGGGTTTTCAAATTTTTTTCTAAAAAAATTACTTCATGATCATGAATTTGAAGATCACTTGTGAGAATCTAAGTACTTTAATTATTTATTAGTTTTAATCAAATTAATGAGTGAAGATTTAAAACTGCTAACTTAGATATAAAGATCTCCTACTTTCCTCTTCAAAATTTATTAAAATATGAAATAAAAGACCCCATCAATCTAACTAGTAACATTTTAAGTCAACCACCAATAATATTAATGTTTTTGTTCTTTAACCATATGATCACCAGGAGCCACTTAGAGATGATGAAGAGATTCAAAGTATGGATATACAAGGAAGGAGAGCAGCCAATAATGCACGATGGGCCACTGAACGATATATACGCAATAGAGGGACAGTTCATCGACGAAATGGAGAGCAAGAAGAATCCATTCAAGGCCAACCATCCAGATGAGGCGCATGCATTTTTCCTGCCGTTTAGTGTAGCCAGCGTTATTCACTACGTTTACTAACCTATCACCACTGTCCAGGAGTACTCTCGCGAACGCCTGAAAAGATTGATTATCGATTACATCAACGTTGTGGCCCGTAAGTACCCTTACTGGAATCGAAGTAACGGCTCCGACCATTTCATGGTTTCATGCCATGATTGGGTATGTCCTCTTGCTGCAACTAGTTGCTATACATTAGACATCAGGAAAAGCATGTGTGAGATATGTTTGTACATGCATCCCTGTTGTTGTATATGCGATCTATTGCATTAGGATCATATTACATAACTCTCTATAAAAGGTATTAATTGTGTACATGCATTGACATGCAGATTACATATTGTAGGTGGTATTACTCGATTATCATTTTCATTGTTAATGGCCATACAATGTATTAGAGATAAATGCTAATTAATTAATGATTTTTTAATTAAGAAAAGAAAAATAGACCATAAACTTAATATCCAAACAACGTCAACAATTCAAGAACAAAATTTTGTTATAATGGAGCACGTACATTCATCCAATTGAATTATTAGTATATATTTCTATATACATGATATGATTCTATTGAATGGATGTACATTCATCTAATGTATAAAAGTGATGAAGTCATATTTATAATTTGAGGGGCTCTATCCTCCATCCATATTCTCCATATATATTTAAAAAAAAAAAAAAAAAGTAATTTTTAACTAAATTATGTTCTAGTTTTTATTTATTTTCAAATTGGCACCCAAATTGAAGCCGGCTTCACCTCATGTAGTAAAAATTTTATTATAAGAAATAGCATATATGTTCACTATAGTGAATTAAATTAGTATACGGTTTTATTTTTAGGTATGCTTCTAGTGAAATAATATATATGTATATATATAATTATGTATCAACACTATTTTTATTGTGAAAAGTAAAGACTAATGATAACGTTAATAAATCACTATGATCGAACGGTCAAAACTCCATTTCCGTTTAGAAAATTCTCATTTTGCTTGATTAATGTAAACGTTTTCTAATGTGAGGAGAAGTCAGTGGTTCTCCGAAGCTGACTCACTAGAAAAGTCCCTAATCCGTACGTATAAAAATTAATTTTTTCTAACGAAGAAGCAAGGCTTTTAATCAAGTATCAAAACACTATCCGGCCGTACAATATAAAATAATATAAGAAGTCAAACTAAATCTTTCTCGATCACAATAAACTTTTGATCATCATATATTTTTCAACTTCCGTGCTTCTTGTTCTAATTACTTTATGGGGTTGAAACAATTCAAATTCCTCGCAAATTTCAATACATTTTTTCACATTTCAGGCACCACAAGTTTCAGAAGACAACCCGGAGCTCTTCAAAGACTTCATTAGAGTTCTTTGCAATGCCAACATGTCAGAAGGATTTCAGCCCAAAAGAGATGTCTCCATGCCCGAAGTCTACCTGCCATTTGGCAGGCTAGGCCCACCACATATGGGACAGGCCCCCGACAAGCGGCCCATCCTGGCCTTTTTTGCAGGCGGAGCCCATGGTCACATACGAAAACTGTTGTTCAACCACTGGAAGGGCAGAGACAATGAAGTCCAAGTTTATGAGCAACTCCCACCAGCCCAAAATTACACACAAATGATGGGCCTGAGCAAGTTTTGTTTGTGCCCAAGTGGATTCGAAGTGGCCAGCCCAAGAGAGGTGGAGGCAATCTATGCAGGGTGTGTTCCGGTGATCATATCTGATAATTATTCACTGCCATTTAGTGATGTGCTCAATTGGAACCAATTTTCGATTCACATCCCGTCAGAAAAGATACCGGAAATTAAAACCATCTTACAAGGTGTTTCAGAGAACAAGTACTTGAAATTGCATGAGAGGGTCCTAAGAGTGCAGAGGCATTTCTTGTTGAACCGGCCGGCCAAGCCGTTTGATGTCATACATATGGTGCTCCACTCGGTCTGGCTGAGGAGGCTCAACTTCAGACTGCCGACTTCATCTCCAAATTGATGAGAATTGAGACTTAATATATATATATATATATATTTTTGAAAGTAATCTTAGACTTTTTTCAAAACCAAATTTTGTAATAAGTGACACCTCTTGATGGATCATTTATTATAAATGTTATAAATATGATCCAGCAACGTACCAAAGTCATATTGGACGTTTAAATGTGTTAAATATAGCAACAAATCCTACTCCATATCATCTGCCCGCATGCATGGAGCAGATTTATTGCATGAATTGCAAACTCGGCTGCAAAGATAAAGACCAAGGCGGAGCCGCTTTGTAAACAAGAAAAAACAGTCCGGCTAATAAATATTACAAAAACAAATTAGTCAAAAACACTTCATGTAAACATATTATCTCTTAATACATATAGTTGTATATTTTTCCTTCTATTTTAGAAGTGAGGATTCCAATTATATTAAATACATTTTATAAATTTTAATATGGAGTTTCTCCTTTATTGTTCAAGTGAATTATCTTTCAAATAAAAGAGTGGATATTGTTAGGCATCAATGGTCCACCTGGAAATCATCTGATATCAATTGCAAAAAAAAAAAAAAAAAACACCTCATATATATATGCTATTATTTTTTTTTCTTTTCTACCCCTTTAATTACCCACGATTTTTTTGGTCCATGTACATAAATAATGACATGTGCTCCCAAAAGTTATACTCTGTCGGTTGCATCAAATATTTATTAGTAGATAAATAGATAATTTTTTTTAAATAAAATTAAAACTCTATGCATACAATTCCAAAAGTTGGAATTTTAATCAAGTGTATTGATAATAACCTCAAGAGGACCCTATACTAACACAGAACCTTACACACATACATATATATATAATGGGAGAGAGACGATTAAATTTATATAATACTATTCAAATTTTGTGTTTTAAGACAAAGTGAAATTTAAATCTTTGATCTCTTAGTATCAAAAAAAGTGTTCAGTCACTCATAATAAGAAATGATGTACACTTACATGATTACCTCTCCTACTTATTAAAAAAAAGTAAAAAAACATACAAGGAAGTAAGGGTTATTATAACACGCTATAATGAATTGAAATTTGAAGCCATGGCAATCAACTTCGGCTGCCTCTTCACTTCTCTTTTGCCTCCAATTTTTCTTCCATTTATAATCCTCTACTTCTCTTTCTTCAACCACCGTCATTTTTTATTCCACCTCATTCAACAACATTCAAACGAATCAAAACGCTCCACGAATCTACCCAAAAGTGATTTTCTTTAGAGGGTCTTGCCCCAATATCTCTAATATCACCAGCAAAAGGAGTGTACCCAGTATCAAAATCAAAGTAAGGATTTTTTTTTTGGTTATAATGAGACATATATTTTTGCTTTCAAGGTTTGTTATTTTGTAACTTTTTGAAATTTGCATTGGCTGTATTCTCCCTTGTGTGATCTATGACTATGAACTTAAAAAGGGAAGCAGTTTGGAAAAAATTGAAGCGGATTTAACAAGTGCAAGAGCAGCTATTCGCCAAGCAATTCGTATGATGAATTATACGTCTAATGAGGAGGAGAGTTTCGTCCCCAGAGGATCCATTTATAGGAACACTTACGCTTTAATTTCATCAGTTAAGTCTTTAGGAGAATAAATAGTTTAATGTTTGGTTTAGTTTTCTTTTACAAACTTTTAATTCTACATTATAAAACTTATCAATAATTGTATATAGTGTTTTGGTAAGTTTGAAACTGGTTGCCAATATTTCCTAGTTGAGTTGCCTACACTTCAGAGAAAAATCTTCTTTGCATTGGACGCATAAATATAGGAAAAAAAAATACTTTTTCTATTTTCGTATATATTTCAGGATTATTTGCTTGAATGGTGAATGTTCATGCATTCAATTCCAAGACTGTCTCTTTAGCGGAATTGTTATGTCGAAACTATTTCCATTTCATTAAAATTAAAAAACGTTTTAATAAAGGTCGCTGTTTGTGGGTCTCCATTGATTTTTGAGCGAAAGCTAGTGAAACTGAGGAAACACGTAAACAAAATGCATCGTTTCATTGTGAAGGTTTTTCATATATTGTCAAATTATGGATGATTTGCCTATTATTATTATTTTGTTGATGGGGAGAGGATTAAATTCAGAAAAAAATTATTCACATTTTATGACAAGGGTGGGGGTGTGACACCTCTTAAAATTAAGAGAAATGTTCAAATTATCATAATTATCATTTTTTGGTCAATTTTGATTCTGTCCAAATTGGTGTGTACAATAACATCTAACAGTTTGAAATTTTACTTTTGGGAAGAGATCTCAATAAGAAGAATCTTTAAGATATTAAATCAATGAAAGGTTTTATATATATATATATTATTAAGTTGTTTCTTTTAATAACAGTCACATCGAGATGACGAAGAGATTCAAAATATGGGCTTACAGAGGAGGAGAGAGGGCCATGGTCCACCCAATGAAACACATTTACGCCATTGAAGGCCAGTTCATTGATGAGTTGGAGAGTGGATTGAGCCCTTTCATAGCCCACCATCCTAATGAGGCACACGTATTCTTCGTACCTATTACTGTACCTTACATTGTTCAATATATCTACCTCCATGTCACCTCCTATGATCATGAGCATTTAATTCGAATTTTCACTGACTATCTCAATGTTGTAGCCAACAAGTAGCCTTATTGGAATAGAAGCATCAGAGCTTACCATTTTATGGTCTCTTGCCATGATTGGGTTTGTAAGCCTCACATCATGCTATATTGAGGTTGTCAATTCTTAAATTCACAAATTTATGTTCAACTACACAAAAAAGCTACTACATTATCGTGACATAAATGTATGACTGGATCAATATTTTATTTAAATTTGTATTTTTGATAAATTTTCGGGCACCTGATGTGTCACGAGACAATCCTAAGCTTTACAAAAATTTCATTAGAGTCCTTTGCAATGCCAACACCAATGAAGGGTTCCATCCAATAAGAGATGTAACATTGCCAGAATACAATTTACCTCCAAAAAAGCTGGGCCTGCCTAGCATTTCTAGATCCTCTCACTACCATCCGATTCTAGCATTCTTTGCAGGTGGAGTCCAAGGATACATACGTAAATCTTATTGGAGCATTGGAAAGATAAGGACAACAAAGTCCTAATCCACGATTACCTTCAAAAAGGTCAAAATTATATGAAGTTGATGAGCTAAAGCAACTTATGTTTGTGCCCAAGTGGGTTCGAAGTGGCTAACCCTAGATTGGTCGAGGGCATCTTTGTGGGGTGTGTTCTGGTCATCATTTTTGACAATTACACGTTACTCTTCAATGATGTGTTTGATTGGAGCTAGTTTTTTATACAAATTTTAGTAGAGAAGATCCCAGAAATAAAGATGGTATTGAAAAGCGTCATCAACAATAAGTACTTGAAAATGGTCAAGAATGTAATGCAAGTGAAGAGGTATTTTGAGTTGAACCGACCCGCTAAACCTTTCAATGTGCTTTATATGATGCTTCACTCAGTCTGGCTTAGGAGGCTGAATGTTAGGCTGCCTTCCTAGTTTAATTAGTAGTGTTATGTATAATTTGTAGCTCCCGATCATTATTGACATTCTCTTCTCTAGTCAAGCAATTAAATTATTACAACAAAAATTTGATTTAGATGTTTATTTTCGTAATTGGGAGATAATATTCAATGAACAACATCAACGGCTTGAATATATACTTTTTTAATTGAAATATATCTACTTTCACAAGCATGAAGGGAAATCTTCCTAAACATATTAATTGTGCTTATAACTTGAAGGGACCCAACTCGGATTTCCCCTTTAAAGACCCGAGCGGAGCCCTTCCGGCACCCCAACGGAAGTCCTTTCAGTCTTCATATTGGTGACTGACTTTAAATGACTTCGTGGAGCGAACTAGTGATACATTTTCATTTCATAATCACTTAAAAATTTGGAGGAAAAAATTTCGACAGCACAATAACCGTTTTCCGATATTTCCAATCTTTTTAAATCTCCTGAAAACAATTTATAACACTTCAAAATTTCATAAAATCTTTTATCCATTTCCCTTTTGGACCTCAGATCCATTTCACAATCAAAACTAATCCATAAATCAAAATATTTCATCATGCATATAATCTCAAGTATCTACATAAAATCATAAGTATTCATATTATGCATATTTATGAAATATCAAAATTTGTACATTAATTTTGATAGATGTAAATGTTAGAAAGGGCCTACCTAACTTTGCATCGGAGATTGCCTGCTTTGAGCACCTGTCTCTGCACCTGGAGCCTTTTTTATTTATAAAATAAACAAGAAATAGTGAGCTTAAGGAGCTCAGTGAGTGTCATACATTTTTATTTAAACTTTACTTTAAAAAATACCCTCCCAAAAATCATTTGAAAATCTAAGTTTTTTAATGATTTATTCAAAATATAAATCTCATGATCTTGTATATACATTTATATAAATCTATTTGAAAACATCAATGCATGCATTGTAAAAATTTATTTCATAACATGCTTCATTTAAAATTTATTCATAATATAAACATTTTTTTTTAAAAAAAAATAGCATCATTCATAAAACATGTATCCAACGGAACCCATGTCATGTGCTAGGCGAGACGAACCACCATCCCCAGTGGCTTCTGGACAGGACAAACCACCATCTCCATTGGCTAATACGACAATATCATATAATGCTTTACACTGCGGTAAAAACCCGTTTGGTGTAGAGTATCTATCGTTTTCTGGGTGGGATGAACCACCATCTCTAGTAGCTTTTGGGTAAGATGAACCATTATCCCCATCGACCAATACTATAATATATTTCATAATACAATACTTTATGACACGTAACAGGCGACGCGACAAACTCAATCCCTCCCCCCTTTCTCCCTTCTCCAGTTAGTAGTACGCCCCCCTAACTGGACATGTTATGCACACATAAAATACCCTAGCCGATTCTCATTCATATCATTTCTCTTTCATTTCATGGGAATGGTAACTATTGGTTTTGAAAACTTTATTCCTTTATACTTTGAAAAGTTTTGTTTATATGCTAAAAACAATTTACGTAAAGGCACATTTCCTCAATTAGTTGCTAAAAGCATTAAAACATATTGCTTCCATAATTGATGTTATTCACATTTTCTTTTGATAAATTCGTAAAGATATTTCCTAAACTAACAACTTTCATAAACTCATTTAAATATCAAAATGCATTAATATTCATAATACACTTTAAAGCATGCATTTCACATTTATAAAATAATTTCATACTCACATTAAAGCATACTAAAAATGCATTTATCATTTTGTAAAATAATTTACACTCACATTAAAGCATACTAAAAAATACATTTATTATTTCGTAAAATAATTTACACCCATTGTTTCCTAGCTCACGGAATTTTACGATTTTCCTAGCTCGCAATAATTTACGGCTTTGAATTCCATCACCTCCTCATTACCTATATACTTTCTCGTTCTATTATTAAGCAATGTCGTAATTAACTTATTCGTATCTACATATCTATTAACATGTATCAATTCACACAAATGCCTAACTATACACAGATATTGAAACATCCTTTTTAACTCATACCAATACCTATTATTCACTTATATTTTTCATTCGAAATTTTTAATAACTAAGCATGTAAAATATGTCAATTAAAGTCTAAATTTCATATCAATACATTAAACACATTTTTGGACTATTTAATTCTATGTTGGCCAAACATACATCCATTATCACACCATCAATCTCGTTTTATTTTCTCATCCATAACCACACTTAAATATATGTACAGGGGTGTAAATGCAAATCAAATTATCAAAACATCATACTTTTGTAAATAAATAAAGTTTGGCCACGAACTAACCATTTGACTTTCTGATGATTTTCTTTCAATTTCCATGTTAAATTCATCATCAATGCAACTCATAAAATCATCGAAAATCTTCAAAAACAATTTTTCATAATTTATAATCCCACATGGCCGAAACATGACACATCAACATACCATATTTTTGTTTATCATTTCAATATCACAATCTACCATTTCAACATAGTTTTAAGCATAAAAATCACTCAAAACAATCAAACTTAATTTTGGTCTTTTGAATCTCATCTTGACCAAATTATATACACATACATTCTCAACATTTCTTTAAAATTTTACACTTAAATTCACATCAAAATAACACAAAATCACTTAAATTCACATCAAAATAACACAAAATCTCATGGCAAAACAATTAAACTCAAAGTGAACCACTATACCATCTTTGGCCGCGAGTTTCTTACACACACTTTGAAATACCACACTAAATTCACATGCAACTCAATACCCATCACTTTGAAATAATAAATCTTCAAACTCAAACATAAAATCATAAATCCAAATATTTAAACAAATTAGTTCATGGAAATTCAAATTTTACATTTTCAATTCCAAATGGATGAGTTTCACTCCTAGGCTTGTATATACCTCTTACATGTGTGGAAAACCTTCAACAATAGCCTTCAAACCATCCATGCAGCATGTTGTCTTCTTGCTTCTTCCATGGCTGAACATCCTTCGTCTTGTTGGTTGAATACTTTCTCTTGTTTTCAAATGACTTTTTTTACTTCTTCACCTTGCATGCAAGCTTGTTTAACTTGAAAATCACCTCAAGTTTCCATGTGTAGCAAGCTGTCTCGGTTTTTCTCTCATGGCCAAAACCTATCTTCTTCTTTTGTGGCCGAATTGCTTTTCTCTCGTTTCTCAAGTCTTTTGACCAAGTGTTTCATTCTTTCTTTCATTTTTGCTTTCAAGTTTCATTTATACGGTTAATGTTTCTTTGCCACTTGTCAATCACTTCCCTTCATCACCATACATTTGTCATCAATCCATGTTTTCTCTTTGACACTTATCTACTATGCATTCTCTCTTTCACTCTTTGCATGTCAAGTGTCCCACTTCATGCATCTATTCACAGTTGTTGATTTCTATATTCGAAATAATTTTTGGTCCATCTGAAAATTATACTATAACTTAATTTTACATCCGAAAATTTTATTAGAATTTAATTATACCTCCGAATTCGGCTACTTTAAAATTTATTATATTGCAAATAAAATCATCTTCGATCGTATCCGAAAATTCTACTAAAATTCAATTTCACTTCTGAGCACTTTAATTTAATTTATTACTTCATAAATATTGTATACGATACTAAATCGGAGAGGGTACTTTTATCCAATAAACTTCGGATCATTTGCCATCTCTTCAAATAGACTCATCTTTGATTCGTCTCGGTTTCGTTTAACACTAGTACGAATTCTGAAACTTTTTGATTTGTGAGGTCTGTTTTCCGAAAATCATTATTCAAGTAGATACTATTCATGCAAAAATACTATTCACTGAAAAAATTTTATTTCTCATAAGAAGAGGAAATTCTACAATTTATGAACTCAAAAATTACTATTCACTCATAAATACTAATTATCGAAAACACTATTCATATGGAATTACTATTTATCGAAAATGTTTTATTTCTCCAAAATAGAGAAAATTTTCGGGCTTTACAAAACCACTGCTATAAAAATTGTTGGCACTGGATGGTCAGCAACCTGACGCCTAACACCTAGATAGTTTAGGCAGCTTCGCCTAGACGGTTTGACAATTGGTCAACGGTCAATCTATTGACCGTCAATCACACCTGTAAAATATGAAATTGAAGCATGATTCAAGGAAGGAAAAATTGATTTATCAATCATCAATATATGGACATATTGAATCAAACAATTGACTTTGCATCACAAATACAATACAAAGCAACTTCGACAATTCAACTTCAACCGTTCAACTTCAAATATAATTTTAACGGTATCGAAACAATACTTTAAGCACTCAACCTTAAACTTTAAATTAACAATAAACCAATAATGAATAGCATGCACTATAGCATATACACGTCATGTATTTGTTGTTGCACTCGGTTTAGTTGAGACGGCTAAATTTTAAGCTATGACGTTTATGATGATGTTTCTTGTTGTTTCGACTTGATTCAAGAGATTCAACCAATTGTAAACTTTCTTGTACTTGTGTCTGAAATTAAATCATCTTTTTTTATTATTATATATTACTGAGTTAGTTTAGGTGCTGCCGCGATTTGACTTTCAAACGCATTAGTAGAACTTATGCAAGTAGAATCCATGACTTCTACAGACCTCATGAGCGGGCTGTGATTTATCACAACACCACAACCGTTCACTCACAAATCGTCTGCTGATTATTACATGATGTTTTACCAAATATTTGAAAATAAAAGTGATAAAACTTGATCAATATTATTACATTAGTAGTTTTCTTTTTTTCCTAAATAAAAAACAAATGGATGTTTCAAAAAAGTAAAAATCAGGACAAATGGCAAAGCTTGAGCCAAGAATAATTATACCGTGACTTCATACAACAACATTTGGCATTGAAATTATTTTCTTTTCCGTATCTGGGAATTAAAAAAGATGTACAAATAAAGTCAATAGATAATGAAGTGCAAATGTACAGTAAACGATTCGTTCACAACACTTCTTGCTTTAAGTTCTGATATGTGCCCATTTAAACTCAGAATAAATGCATAGCCAGTTAGCCACTTAAGTTGACATGTAGGTTTCGGATATATTGGATATGCTTTTCCTTGGTAGTTAAGCACGAAAAGAATATACACTTAATATAATACATTAAGGAACTGCTTTTCAATAATATTCTTGTTTAGATTTCAAGTAAGGTATTGGTGTGCACCTGCCAGTTTAAGTTGCATTATGTACAATATTAATGCATGCAGGTAGATTTCTCAATGATGGATTATGAGAACAGATAATTTTCAGCTATAAGGGTAAATATTTGGACTATTCATCTAATGCTAGGTACAGATCATGAAAACAAATATCTTAATCAATTTTTTTTCCCTAATTAGTTAATTGTTTGACTAATGATCACCAGTAACCATCACGAGCTACAAACCATACACAATGCTAGTAATCGAAATTAGGGAGATAGCCTTATATTGAGCCGCCTAAGCCACACTGAGTGAAGTATCATATGAAACGCATCGAAAGGCTTAGCAGGCCGGTTTAGCTCGAAATGCCTCTGCACTTGCATTACATTCTTGACCAATTTCATGAACTTTTTATCCGAGACTCTTTTCAATATCATCTTTATTTCCGGGATCTTCTCAACCGGAATTTGAATTGAAAATTTGCTGTAATCAAGGACTTCACTAAACGGTAACGCGTAGTGGTCAGAAATGAGGACTGGAACACACCCCACATAGATTGACTCGACCAGCCTAGGACTAGCCACTTCGTACCCACTTGGGCACAGACAAAATCTGCTTTGGCTCATCAACTTAATATAATTTTGACCTTTTGGAAGGTATTCGTGGACTTGGACTTCGTTGTCCTTACCTTTCCAATGCTCCAATAGGATTTTACGTATGTCTCCATGGACTCCACCTGCAAAGAATGCCAAAATGGGGCGATCATGAGAGGATCTTTTAAAAGGAGGTGGGGTCAGCAATCCTGGAG
This sequence comes from Litchi chinensis, assembly GCA_019925255.1. NCBI lineage: Eukaryota > Viridiplantae > Streptophyta > Magnoliopsida > Sapindales > Sapindaceae > Litchi > Litchi chinensis. Next base: position 44,915,515 of record CM034461.1, read on the forward strand.
GTAAATTATATTCCGGAATTGATACATCTCTTATTGGGTGGAACCCTTCTGTGGTGTTGGCATTGCAAAGCACTCTAATGAAATTCTTGTAAAACTCAGGGTCTTTGAGCGACACTTGAGGTGCCTGAAATTTTAATAAAAGTATAAATTTGTATAAAATACATTACGATTATACATTAATTTATATATATAATTTACGTAAAGTCATGAATTAAAATCAACATAACAATGTATCAAGAAGTGAGGTTGCATATACCCAATCATGGCAAGAAAGCATAAAATGGTCACCTCCGGTGCTTCTGTTCCAATAATGATACTTGTTGGCCACAACATTGACATAGTCACAGAAAACTCGATCCAAAAACTCTCCATCGTAGCTGTTTGGAACGTAGACGTATTGAACAATGTTAGTTGCACTCATAGGTATGAAGAATGCGTGTGCGTCGTCAGGATGGCGGGCCATGAATGGGCTCCATCTATTGTCCAACTCATCGATGAACTGGCCTTCAATTGCGTAGATGTGTTTCATGGGTCCAGTGTGGACCATGGGCAACTCTCCTTCTCTGTAAACCCATATCTTGAATCTCTTTATCATCTCTATGTGACTCCTGTTAACAATTACAGTAAATAATGTCAAAGAGAAAAAAGTTAATATTTTTTTTCTAATTTTAGGAAGAGATCTTAATTAGATGAATATTAAATAATCACGACCGACAAAACAGCAACCTATTCTAAGAATTACGTATTTACTTCTATTTCTTCATTTTCGCTAGCTTCATAAATGGAGGACCTCACCACGCACGGCAACCTTAGTGCAACGTTTTTTAATTTAATGAGAATTAAAAGGATTTTGACTCAAGAACCCCACTAATGACAAAGTCCCTGGTTTTGGATGCATGTTCATTTATATATGGCTATGCTACTATGCATACTTAACAACAATTAATACATGAGTAATTTAATTTCATTAGACTTCAATCCAACTATTCAAATATATAAAAAGTTCTAAAATAAAAATTAAAAAATTGGAAATAGATAATAATTCTCTTGTAATCCCCGTATTGTTATTAATTTACAAAATATTCAATATAGAATTTATTGAGTTTTGATGAAATTTTATATAATGGTATATTTTGATAGATTTCATAGTATCTATAGATTTTATATTGATTTTATCATAATTTTTTAAGAAATTCAATGGCATTTTCAGAATAATGGTAAGATTTTGTCATTTTTTTCAAATAAAAATCACTTTAAAATTCATTAAATTCATTATGAAAATAAAATCTATAAATTCAATAACTTTTGAAGTACAATAAGATTTCATTGAATTCTATACAAATCTGAATTGAGTATGACTAAATTTTAATGGATTCTAAATAAATGTGGATTGAATACATATATATTTCAATGAAATATAGATGGAAAATACCTAAACTTTTAAAATGTTTTAAATTCCAATGAATTTTATATTGAATACACCTCCTAAAATCCTATGAAACCTTGTGATTATCCCCTTATCATTACTAATTAACCAAACCCTTCATACAAAAAATCCTATGAAATCTTGTAGTAATTTATTGTCTGAATCATACATGATTACATCCAAATGTAATCAAGATTTTTCTTTAAAGAGTCAACTATATTAATCTAGGAAATATTGGCAACCAGTCTCAAACTTACCAAAACTCTATGAACGATTATTTATTTTATATTTTTTCGACATAATTATTTATTTTATATTAATGTAGCATAAGCGTTGGTGATCGAAAATTAAACCAAACATTAAACTACTTGTTCTCCAGAAAAGTTAAAAACTTAACTGATGAAAAGCATAAGCGTTTCTGTAAACCGATCCTCTGGGGATGAAACTCTCCTCCTTATCAGATGTATAATTCTTCGTACGAATCGCTTCGCGAATGGCTGCTCTTGCACTCGTTAAATCTGCTTCAATTCTTTGCAAACTGCTTCCCTTTTTATGTTCATATATTACGCGAAAGTGAAAACAGCCAATGCAAATTTCAAAAGCTACATACATATAAGATCAAACCTTCAAAGCAGACGTACATGTTTTATCATAAAAAATAAAAAATGCTTACTTTGATTTTGGCATCAGTGACAGTATTTTTGCTGGTGATGTTAGAGATAGTAGGGGAAGACTCTTGAAAGAAAATCCCTTCAGGGGAGATTCCGGAAGCGTTTTGATTGGTTTGTATATTGTTGAATGAAGGAAAAATGATGGTAGTGATGAGATTGTTTTGGTTGAAGAAAGAGAAGTAGAGGAATATTAGGAGAACAAAAGTTGGAAGCAAAAGAGAAGTGGAGGGGCAGCGAAAGTTGACTGCCATCGCTTCAAATTCCAATTCCTTGGAGCGTTTTATTGTAACATATGCTTTGCCAAGTGGTTTTATATACATATATATAGAGCGGCAAGTATGTCGTTCTAAAATGTTCCTAAGATGAAAATTTAAAAAATATAGAATAATCAATTAGAGCGTCTTTAATACTTTCATGAATTATGAAAAAATTATATTGTACATAAGATGAATAGACTTATCACTCATAAATGTTAAGTTTAGGTACCAAAATATATATATATATATATATAAGGTGTGCTAAATAGTCATATTAATATATTAATAATTATTTAATTTTAATTTTTAAATCTAATTAGAAGTTAAAAAATGAAAATATTATATGAAAAATATGGAAGTAATAAATGGAAAAGTTTGGCTACCTTACCCAACCACTAATCTATCCCTCAATTGGAGTCCTTAGATTGATTACAATAATCATCCTTATAACAAATTCAAGGACTCCAATTGAGGATAAGATTAATGCTTGGATAAGGTAGTCAAACTTTAAATGGAAATACATTAATCATTGGAGAATAATTTTTTAATTTGATTGTCTACTAAATCCATTGACATCGATGATATGACACTTTTTTTTAAAACACAATCCATGAAAACATTAGAAATGTTTTTATATACATATATAGAAATGACCATATTTGATACGTTATTAGGTAATTGATTTGAATTTAATTCAACTTGATGATACTGGATTTGATTATAAATAATTATTTTTTTCACCTATAACATTAGGTCATATGACTATTGAGATTTATTGATATAGTCATTTTAACGTGCAGTTCAGAATACTGCTCGTAAAACCAAAAGAGATCGAACCACATTTAAGTAAGAAAATTAACACTTTTTTTTTGACTCTTTGAGCTCGAACCTTATTTTTACTTGTCAAGAAGTAGGACAAGTGGAGTTACGCCATTGTAGTAATTCACGGAGCTCAATTTTTATTTTATTTTATTTAAAGAAACCACGAAGCTCAATTAAATACACGAGTTTATCCCTAAAATTTCAACATTGAACCGTCGTCATTATGTCTAATGCAAAAGTTATTTCACTGTTAAAGTTTAAGGGCAGTTCAGTAATTTACGTAAATGAAAAATCAGAGGATTTTATTTTTTGAAAATAAAATAAGAGAAAAATTAAAATAAGAAATAATTGCACGAACTCGCAAAACAACACTGAGGAAACATTGAATAAGTTGGTGCGGTACTCGGTAGAAATCCGACCCATATGATGCCCTAAAACCCTCCATTACACTTTTCCACGAACTCACTCTCTTCACTCCTCTGTACTTGCTCGTTAAAAGCAGAGAGACGGAGACCGCGAAGCTCCGACTTCAACCACACAGTTAGATACCCTAAAGACTTGAGCTATGGACCAGAGTGGTGGCGCAGAGGAGGCAGCGATGTTCCGTCATCCACCGGAGCAGACCTCCATTCCTTCCGGCGACAACTCCGTCTGGGCCGACGTCTCTTCTCTCCTTGACGTTGCTTGTAGAGGTCTATTTTCTTAACTGAAGCTGATATTGAAATCTCAACCTGTGTTTAATTCACGACTAAATGCAAAAGCTTTTTCTTACTCTTCTTGTTATCGCTTTGTTGTTTTGTACAAAAAATTTAATCAGTGAAATATTATCATTATATTTGCTAACACTATTAATTATAGTTGCATTTGTTTAGTTCTTTTGTAAAATAATTAATGTAGCTTGTTGTAGTTGATTGGAATCTAAATTTTATTATTTGCGTGTTTGTTAATCATTAGTTATTTTTCCAATTTCGTTTGGTAATGTTTCCGCTGCAGAGCTTCGGGATGGTGAGCTCATCCATGGAGATAATTTCAATCTGTTTGCTGCCATGTCTGCTTTAGAGGTATTTTGGTTGATGCTTATTGTAAAAGAAGATAAGTTGTTTCTAATTTTTTTATAACTTTTTGTTATTAGTTGGATAGGGGTGATTTTTGTGGTTGACTGTTATCGACTTATTTGGTTGTTCTGTTTAGGTTGTAGGAAGTTATGATCTTTTGACTGTACTTTTCTGTTTGTCGTTTTAATCAGATAATGGACCCGAAGATGGACTCTGGTATTGTTTGTAAGTACTATTCTGTTGACGAGGCCATAGAAAATGGTGCAGCTCCAGTTCCAATTAGCACTGATAAAACTATTGATGTGCAGTGCACTATTGACATCATGGACCATCTTCTGGCGTGTGAGGTATTTTCTGAACTATGATCCATTCTATCCTTCTTGTAAATAGCAATAGCTGTCAAGGAGTTTGACCATGTCAGGAGAGTGTTAAAGCACAGGACAATGGTTAAGTTTAATATTTGGCATGCTATCTCATACTGTGATTAGCCCACTACCTAATGGCTTAATTTTATGCGGACAAGTGTGTTTGTGTGAATTATGTTTTTGTTGTCCTGGCTTGTCCTGTCCTTTCCCCAATCTTCATGCTTTATGATCAATACCTTCTCTAATTTTCCTCTCTAAAGTTTAATATTTGATGGCAGGCAACATGGCACAATGGTCACTCTTTGGCACAAACTGTCTTTTCATGCATATATCTTCTGAGGCCTGATAGGACTTCTTCACACGTAATATTGCATTCTTATTGCCGAGTCATACGTGCGACTTGCAAAGCAGTGGTCTCAGTCGTCTCAGATGCACGTACACATGAAGTAAAGTATTCCAACGGCTCTTTTCTTTTCTGTTTCATTTTATACTAATATATCTTATGGGTTCCATATTTTACCCTTATTTTGTATCCTTTGTTCACCCACATATATACTATCAGTATCCTTTGCTAATAGTTAATATTATGATGATACTATGCTTCATGATGATTTATGATCTTTTATGTTTCTTACCAGGAAGAGGATCTTTTTATAATGACATATGGTCTTCCTTTAAATGGGGATGGAGATGAAAAATGCTTATCAATGTTAAATGCTGTAGAAGAAACGATTTATCGCCAATTACGTGGTTGTAAGGCCCCATCATCAAAGAAAAGAGTATCAGAGGGTAGTTATCTGGTCACTTACTCGAATGCACTCTTTTCTTTCTTTTCTCTAACAATTGAGGCATCTTATTTCAATATAAAAAATGATCTGATGGAGTCCTTAGTAGTGAATAAGAATACGATTATTTTTAGTTAATGATTAAGAAAGTGCCATATCAATGAGTCTGCTCCCTTTCTTTAGGGCTGATGTGGTCTGGTTTCTTTTTTTATGTATGCTCTCGCTTGGTGCTACAAAGTACATTATATATGTGTGCTGAGAACCAGCATACTCTTTTGTTCTTGGAGGAGAAAACTATAGTAGAACCATGGCTGTAAATTCAAATTGTATGTTCAATCAAATCCATAATATAAACATTTGATAGGTGAATATCTGTGTAGCGATTACTGATAGCCTGCTGAGAAGCTGAAAACTCCTATGGTAGTTAATGATGCCATCTTTGGTATTTCTGAGTTGACTTTTCTGGTTCATTTTTGCTGTTTTTCCAATGTATGAAAATGCTATCAATGAAAATTTGGCACCATATCATGAAATTGTCCTCCAGCTGACTGTTAAATCAGAATTTTGTTACCCAATTGTGGGATACGGATTTCTAGCTAGAACCCAAAGCCTTATACAGTTGACATAAAAGTAGTTTTTCTAGAAATTTACAAAGCTAAACTATGAATACTTGGATGAGATACTTTTTAAATCATTTTGCTAGACAAACTTGTCATTATGTGTGTGTCTCATAGAAATTCCGTGAACCAACAGAAAATGGGGGAAAAAATATTAAATCTTTGATTGTGGTGTAATCCTCTGCAACAGGTGATCAATATCAAGTTAATCATTAGAAAAAACTTGTTGCTACTTATCTTTTAGCAGTCATGTTTTTGTAACTTAAATATCTATGATTTCTTTTTGTCCGCATGTAGAAATGCTATTTTGCAATACATCTAGAAGCACCTCAAGTCTGGATTATTCATGAGTTGCATATGCACTACCTTGACCTTTTATGAATACTTACACTTAAGATCTTGTAAAATACTTCACTGATGGATGTAGTTTGTATTTCAATGCAGATGTAGAGCCATTACAGCACAATCCTGATTTGGAAGAAGGCTTCTGCAAAGCTTTGTTATGCCGCTTACGCTTTCGTAAGGTCTTACCCTGTGTTTACTCTTTTTATAGGTTGTGTGGATGATATGAATTCATGCCTGTGCATCATTTGTGCATTTGCTTCAAATTTGGTAACTTGAGTAATGTCCTTTGTTAACTATTCTTATTAACTTTGTTCTGTTAATTAAAATGAGTGTTCTTTTACATCTTTTTTGGATGGTAAAAAGAACCCTATCATTTCATCTATGGTTGCATAAGTGAAGTCTTTATCTGAACAATAGAAGATGGAAAGATTTGTATGTGTTTGTAGCTTCCTGGCTAATTTGTACCCCGAGAACATCCTTTTCTGTTACTGGAATTGCTGATTTTTTGAGTAGTAAGCACTGAAGAGACTGAATGTGTTGATACATATATGTATGTATATTTTCCTGATATATAGGTTTTGATAATGACAGAAAAGTTTTGAAGAAAACTATAATTCAAAAACTCTATTGTCTTCAGTATACTCTCTCTCTCTCTCTCTCTTTCTTGCCTTTTTTCCCTGTTATTTAATAATTGATACAAGTTTGTGTGTGTGCTCATTTCAATTAAACAAGTGTTATGGAAAATATGCGTGACTAATTCTATCTTTAGATGTCCTGTTACGTTCTTCATCAGCAATTTCTCTAGTTTTGCATTCATATTTAGCAGATCTCTTTGCTAGTGAATCATTTTCTACATCAGATGGGACATTGGTCTACTTTTTACATTTATTTTTGTCAGATCCCTTTGCTAGTTTCGATTTGATGCTTCTAGCATTTAGGTGTTTAAATTTGTGGCATTGTCTATTTATTTTAAGGTATTTACTGCACAATGTTAGCAATCAGTTTCAATTTTTGTTTTACTTGCATTATTACCCTCTCTTCTTTTCCTTTCAGCATTTTTTCCATGTTCTTACTTGTATGAGAAGACCTCAAGGAAGAGGTTTGGAGTTGGCAAGAAAACATATAGCCTCCTGCATATCAGAGCTTGAATGCATTCTAAAGTCAGCAGAGTTGCTTAGGTTTGGTGCTTGCGGAACATGTGATGATGGTATAGAAGATAGAACAACTGCTTCTGGTCGCGCTCCAATTGGATTTGATGCTAGTTTGAACAGTAGATCATCTGCGCCTACTCCACCTCGTGCAATTAAGATTCTTAGCTGGGAAAAGGTGAGATTAACGAAGTTACTGCTGATATATCTAGAATTTAGTAATATTGTTATAACAGTGCTTGTTTGTGCTGTCAGGCCATTCAGTATTTCTTGAAACTTCTTCATGATCTAGACACCATATGCTCTTATTCATTAGACCCTTTATTAGAAGGTGTTCTACGCTTTGTGGTTCAATTTCAGAAGTCCAAACCTGATTTGGTCGCAAGAGCTCATCTCCAGGTTGGATTGTATTGTATCCTTTTGCTTTATTCCTGTGATTTGATGACTATGTTCTTTATTTTGTTAAGACCATTGTTTTCTCCTGTGGCCACCATTAGAATGTCAAACCTTGTATTCAGAAATTGGGGCTAACTATTTCTTTGCTGGAAAAATATTCAAGCGGTCTTTCTTAGCACTATTCATGAAATGCTTAAATTATTGAAGAGAGGAAAGTAAGTGTCATATTTGTTCACATACAGCATTCTTAATACTTTTTTAATCATTTTCACTGATACATGAAGGTAATAATTCTGTCTGCATGGTCGCTCGAGTTCCTTATTAAAATTACAGCCACAGTATGCAACTCAAAGAGGCAGATATTAGTACATAAAAGTAGACTGTCAAATTGATTTAATTCACGCTGGATCAGAGGGTTTTCGTGAGTCATCACTCATCATAACTTGACAAGTCTGGATGGATCTTGGATTTTTGTCAATTTGGAAAGTCAGTGTTAGGCTGTAGCCCCCACTACAAATTTGTATTCACTATACCTGCCTTTAAGCGGTGCTTAGTGATAGGCATTGTAGAGCTTGTTCTTTTAAATTCATGTTGGTTGATCTTATTTCTTAAAGTTAGACCTGTATGCAAATTTCTATCATAATCATATTTTTGGAATCTTAATCCTGTATTTGTGAACAGCTTCTATTGGTTCAAGATGGGAAACTCTATGGACGAGATCCTATCTTTGCTGTGGTCACTAAAGCTGCAGCACTGCCTGAAGTTGCAAAGAACCATGATATTCAGAAGAATGAATATATTGTACAACTAGGGCAGGTAAAAAATTGAATTCTTTGAATTTTTTTTTTTTTTTTTTAAGCTGTAGCATTCACTGGGCTTAATCTGAAATTTGAACTGCTAGTATAAGCTCTACAGTAAGGTATACTTTTTTCTTTTCAATACAAATAGTTGTTCAGGTCAAAGATAGCCTGTTAATATCCTCATGTATTTGTCACCTCATCGATAAGGATAGCAGCCTCTGTTTCTTGACATGTGGTGCTTCATTTAATATGTTTCCAACATTATATAACCATGCAGTTAGTGATCAACATGCTCAAAATTCTGTGTACAAATGCTGCATGGCAGAGGCGTAAGCTTGGGAAAATCTTGCAAGATTGGCGTGTCATTTATGTACAGGTTGGTTTGACATTTGAGTTTCAAATTCATACGAGACGTCCTCTCGATGTTTTTTCTCGAAAGCTCATTTGCTCTTTTTTTCATTTGCCATAACCTCTTTTCTGCTTGGGCTTTTTACTTCTTGTCTTCATGACACCATTTATGTCTACTATAGGTGATTTAGTTGAAGGCTGACTATTCCTTAACATAAGTCTCTTGTACCAAAATTTGTTACTAAGTAGGTGTAACAAGAGCTAAATTGTTGCAGCTTTTGAAAATTACTAAATGCTTGACTAGTAAATAATTTAGGAAATGTTTTTTTGCTTGAATTTCATCTGCTTTCTTGATCCCTGTTATAACTGGGACATTGGGTAGTTAATTTATCTAGAGAAAAATCCTGTCTCTAGGAATTCCATTGCTCGATATTGTCCCCATTTTACTTCATAGTAAACTTGGTATAGATAAAAATATTGTATTTTCAGTAGAATCTGTGATTAAAAATTTTCTTCTAACACTTGTGTCTAACTTGCCATGCTCTGTGGCCTTTCTATGCTGAGATAAAAACCTATGTACTCATGTTATCATACCTGTTCTCTGACAGCTAGAGCTCGCTTTTAGAAATGAGTTTGGAAGTGTCTCAAGCATTTCAGATGATGAGGTAAATTGGTCTCTTACAATTTGGACTATCTGATTCCTGGCTTCTGATGTCTAAATGTAAATATGAATAAAATGAAGAATATGTGTGACGACTCTTATGATTACAATATGCAGTGTGAGGTGAGACAGAAAATTATTCTGGAGAAAAAATGGTTGAAGTATTTTATACAATTTGTTACACAAGTTGGAAAATATTTAAAAAAAAAAAAAAAAGGAATATGAATCCAGTATTTGTGATATTGTACTTGTATTTTGGATTACAGCTTAATGTGCAGTGAGGTGAGACAGAGAATTATTTTGGAGAAAAAATAGGTTGCAGGATTTTATACGATTTGTTACACAAGTTGGAAAATATTTAAAAAAAGGGAATATGGATCCAGTATTTGTGATATTGTACTTGCAGTTTGTATTACAGTTCAATTTGTTACAACTAATAACTATTATCCGACTTAAAAACTGGAGTCACCCCAACTTTAATAATTGTTCATGAGCCACGTACTCTGATATTTTGCATTGGTGGACAAGTTTGAATCTGATGTTATTTCCATTTACTTAGTTGCAAAACTTGAACCTTCCATTAAATGGCATCCATGGTGAACAAACAATTATTTAATTTTGCAGAATATCTGTGTCAAAATATTCAAGCACATTCTCAATTGGGTAGAGGAGCAAACTTACTGGATAGCGTCTCGATATCTCATGCTTGGTTTTGAATTGGACCTCTATTCCCCGAGTGAATATTGCATGGTGTACTGGTATATGTATGTTGTCTTAATCAAGCTTGCAGAAAAAACTCATCTTAGGTTGGCAGTGAGCGGCGGCACTCGTGAGTACACACCAGTTCTTTTTATTTTTTATTTTTTTGTTGGGTGATGTGCTTGTGGGATTGATCAAAGTTAGTTGTACAAATGCCTAGTTCAAGTGAACTATGTCTAATTCTTCAGTTAATTTACAATTTCTGATACTAATATCTCTTTGTTCCTATATTAATTAGCAAAAAAGAAGGGAAAGAAGAAAAAGGATTCCACGAAAGAGGTGGCAAAAGAATCTCGAATTCCACTTCCAGTCTTGTTTCTTCAGTGCCATTTATGTCTTGCCGAAGGGCTTTCTATGGTAATCATATGTTTTATGAATAGATTTCTTTTTTTTTTTTTTTGGGAAACGGTTTTATGAATAGATTTTAGGCTCATATTGTTACAACTTGCTGCTATTATTAATTAGATGTAATTCTAGCAGAATCTTCTCCAATTTCAGCTAGTCTTGCCCATCGGAAAAGTGTTTTTGACTTCAACATGTCAGTCATTGTACCTCATTAATTAGTTCTGTCCTTCCAGATGCTCGCTGCTTTGAGGAATGAACTCATGGTCTTACAGAGTGCAAGCCCTTTTAATACTGAGCACGAGGTAAGTCATGTCTACCTCCTCTCCTATTTCTTTTATTTGTTCGGGTGCACCCAGTGTAACATCATGTTGGGGGTGAAAAGATCATTCAACTTTAAGAAAGCTATTAAATATTGTTTTCCTTTTACCATTTGAACTACATTATTTGCAAGGGAAATTTAAGTGATGCAGTGTCGCAAGTCCTGTGCCTGTCTGTCTGAACTTACTTGTTTTTGTACTTATTCTACTCTACAATATAATCATAAATTTTTGTGTTGTCACTGTATTTGCCTTGACTCCAGAGATTCATTCAGCATTTTGAGCTTTTACAAAAAGCTTGTGTCCCTGACAACATCTCATATCTGTCATTCAAAGAATCAACGAACTACAGCCGCTTCTCTGTAAGTTTTTTTTTTTTTTTCATTATCTTTTTCCTACTCCTTGCTTTCTACGATCCTCTCTCTTACAAACTGTTAATGCTTTTGCTTTCTTCGTCCAGACCCTACTTATGTACAAGCACTTTAAGAATGCTCAGAGGATTGCGAAGGAAATCAAGAGTAGTTTTTCTGATGATCCAGACAGGTTGGCTGAAGTGCGAAGATTAGAGCAGGTTGCAGAACACAATGGTGTTGCCCTCAATGTCATTTGCCAGCTAGGAGCCCTTGATCCTTCACTCAAGGTGTCCTTTGAGTTCACCCATCATCCGTACTTCGCTACCGTGGTTGTCAAGAGATCTTGATGTTTTCTATCAATGATCCCTTACCAATTTTGGAACTTCACAGGTTAGAGAAGCGTTTTGAGTCTTTCAATGTGGAAAATTGTAATCTTAGTATTTATTCAATCATTTTTCTCGATTATTTGTTATATGAATATTGTAATTTACAATAAGAAAAATAAAAAATGAGAGCACAATGTTTTTGTAATCTTTTCTTTTGTTTTCAGTTCCCTTCATACTGGAAAAATACTTTCGTGTTTACACTTGTTCAGCTTTGACTAGTTCCCTTTATAAGATGCTTTTGCAGGCTGTCTTGATACAAAGACCAAACCAGTCCTTAAATGTAACAATAAATTGACTATATATCGCGACGGTCCTGCCAAGTCAATGGATCTACTGATTCATTTCCTGCCCATTCTACTTTCTGTTAATTTTAATTGGCCAGCCATAATGTTTGGATTCTAATTCAACTTTGAAAACAGATTTGATTTAAATTTTAATTAGAAACATTAGGACAAGTGTTGAAATTGAGACTGATTCTTGAATCTAGACAGTCTGTTTCCCAAAATCATTACCTTGACAACTGTTTCTCAGAACTAGGACAATAATGCAACAGTAGTTTGTGTCACCCAGCACACAAACCCAAAAGGAACTTTCGCTTTTAAAAACACTGACAAACAAAAGTAAGATGAATTTTAATTTTAGCAATTAATCATCCAAAAAGCAGCAGTTTTAACCTTTGATTGTGATAAATTAATATGATTTATAGGAATCTAAATGAAGTTTCAAGTTTGCATATTTGACGATGATGATACAACACACACTGGGTTATTATATTGTGTCGGTGAATGTGAAATGGACTTTTTCTAGGCAGGAATGTGCATGCATGTAACGTAATAACCCAAATGAGCTGGTGATCTTTAATTAATTAATGAAATATTCCACTTCGGCCTAAAATACTTCCTATAATAAATACAGATGGATTTCATTGAATTTCAACTGGGAGATGCTTTGATCTCCTGCATTTTTTAACTTAAACTAATCTCCAATTATTGAAAAATGACATGTGACTTTGCACAAAACAACACGTGATTCTCACAACATCACTTATTAAAAAAAACCAAGAGTTCGGTCTAAATACGATGCCGTTTCTGTTTGGGTTGATTGAGGAATGCCAGTTGAAAGTGGAGCCCACGATCAAAAACGTAGTACAAGAGAAGCCAACTGGTCCCACGACGAATGGGCCCACTTAAGTACATGGACTAAACTAAAAGACAAGATTTGCCCCTGCTTCTGTTTGTTGTTTTGCTTTCTTGTGACTTGAATACGGAGGGTACGATCGTCCGTTGAAAATTTGGTTTTGGAAGGATGTGGTGTTCACATGTTGCGCAACTAGAATCAAAGGGGGTACGTGGATCAGGGTTGTAATCCCAGTGGCACACTGGCAACTACTTGCGGTTTGGAAATGATGCTCGTTTTTTGCCCTCCATCTCTCACATTATTACTTGCTTTCTGCTTGCAATGTTACAACTATCGTGACAATGTTTTCAAAAATTCTTTCCATCATTTTTGCATGAGGTTTTTTTTAATATTTTGAAATTCTATCATCAACATCATTTATGTGAACGTTGTCAATTATTATTGTCATCACAATGTTTTCAAAAATTATTTCCATTATTTTTGTATGAGATTTTAGTTGACATTTTGAAAGTTTATCGTCAAACATTATTTATATAAACGTTATCAATTATTATATTACTAAAATAACATATTATTATTATTGTTTTAAAATCAAATGTTAAATGAATTAAATATTTATCCAAATTTATTAAGATGAAGCACAGTATGTGTAATCCAGCTTTGTACTCAAGTCTCCTCTCACTCGTTAATACATACTTAAAGTAGAATTGGATTCAATACTTATATCGTAATCAAACATCACTTATGTTGCTCAAATGCCAAATTATTATTGCTTTACTAAAAAACCAAACACACCGAGGATCTATCAAATATTACATCAATGATCTCAATATTATTTATATAACACTGAGTAAAATACAATGAACCCCTCATCATGAATATGAAAAGAAATATGCACATCACTTGAATAAAAGTAAATATAAAATACATATCATCAGTGCACAAAAGTGATACTAACGTTAAATTATAACTCTATCTCCTTAATTTATATATGTGTGTTATGTTATTCATCCAAAAATATATATATAATACAATGATCTTATTTAACATTTCATATAAAGACATATGTAAAAATATATCAATAAAAAAGTCTAATATTACAATTTTTCATTACAAAAGCATTAGCATTCCTTTTTTAAAAATGTATTGCAATTTTGTTTCCTTATCATATGCTTTCGTTGTGCCAACCAATATAATACAATATTAAATTTATTCCCCTTAATCTAATGTAATGCAACATTATTTTATTAGGTTTTAGTCTATTTTATCGCATGTTAGAAGTAGATATTTCAATGTATATATATATATAAACTTTAATTGAAAAAAGGAGCCATTGAATTTGAATATTTAATTATTTGTGGTTACATACTTTGAATTCAACTTTAGAATTGTCTAGTTATATATAATTAAAAAAAAAAAAAAGGGTGTGGAAATTGTCCAACCTTTTCCATATTCCTCTTTTTGCATGCATAGATACATATAATGTGATGAGACTTGAGAGAGGGAAATGGAATGCACCACAGGCCCATGATGTGACGTGGGTAGTAAATGACTAGATGGTTGGCAATCATTTACAAAGGGTGCAAGTGGGACCCCTCCCAATTCTTGAACCAAAAAGTTAAATTCCCTAAAATTAGTTAGTGCCACTTTCGCAAATTTTAGAAAATCCCAGGGCACGACCCGCACGGGAAAAAAAAGTTGTTTGAAAACCGGTGTCCTAGCTGGAACCAGTAGTTCTCTAGTCTCAAAGACAATAATGGACGATCAACCATAGAGTGGTCTTAAAGTTACTTATTTGATCTGATAAAAGAGATTTTCATATGGTACAACAGATACTAGATTGGCTTAATTTACAACAACCAATACCAACCTTTTTGACTCCTAATTCGTTGAATTTTAACCCCCTTTTTTTTTTTTAAGCAGTTCGTTGAATTTTACTTGACTTCTTTTTTGGATTCTACAATTTCATTTTTTGAGTTTTGGATTCTACGATTTCATCAATGGTTAGATCCAACAACTTATTTTCTTTAAATTGTCATTTTTTATTAACTCTAATTTGTCCTTTTCTTGTATGTAAGAACAATATTTTCTTTAAATTGTAATTTTTCAAATCTTTAGAGTTATTCTTTAAATACATAACTAATTATGTAGTTTATTAAGAAGTTATGATTAAGTTTATATATATTTTATTATAAGTAATGTTAGATTTTTCAAAAATTTTATTAAAATGACGTGACATATAAATATTAAGATCATATTATTATTATATAATTTATAAAATTTTGATAATTCACATACACATTATTTAAATATAGATTTGAGTAAAATTTTTTGAAAACCTAACATTACTCTTTTAAAAATTTTGTTTAAATTTATATCAAAATGATGTGGTATGTAGTTATCAAATCTTATTAATTATCATATTATTTCATGATTTATGAGATCTTAATAACCACATATGCATATTTAAATATATAGAATTTTATAAAATTTTTAAAATCCAACATTATTCTTTTACTATTACATTTTATTTATCATAAAAAAAACTTAAATAATTAACATTTTCATTAGATTAAAATGTAAAACTAACATGGTAACTTATTTCAAAAATGTAAAATAAATGGAAAATTTTTAAAGGTCTATCTTCGAAATAATAAAAATATCGTAGGTTAATTATAATTTATTTGGTTACTTTATTTTTTGAAATATAATTTATTCTATTACTTATAATATAAAAACAATAAAAATTAAAAGATAAGCATCTCTTATAATATTAACTAGATTATTAACTCAAATTATATATTATGTTCTCTTCTCACTTCTCAACTATTTGAAAATACAATATTTAAATAAAATATCATATATATAGTCAATTAAACAAAAAGTAATCCAATTAAGATTTGGCTACTTGTAAGTTAGATAATATTATTTCATAATTATATTTATTGGATATTTATAAAGATAGTTATTAAAATTTATTTAATAATTGTAATTATCGGTAAAATTATTCGATAATAAATAATTAAATCAATTAAAAAAATTACAGGGATGTGGCAAAAAATGAGCAAGCGTAAAACCCAAAACCAAACATAAAAAACAAATGTTTCATAAAAATACAAAAAAAAAAAAAAAGACCGTACAAAGTTCTTACAAAACCGTAGTCTGTGTCTGACACACGTTGAGAGAGAGAGAGACGGACAGAGGGTCGGTTCTCTTCTCTTAGATAATTCATTATTTATTTTTTTTTTTTTTAAGTTTAAAATTAAAAAATTAAAAAATATATATAGCGACGCCGACGACCCAACCAAAGCCAGAACTCGTAGCTCATCTTTGGTCGACTTTTCTTTGGTCTCAGTCTTGACTTTGTATTCCCTCTCTCTCTCTTTCTCTTCAATTCAGTTGCAGGTAAAGTCTTTTTCTCTCTCTTTCCATCTCCTCCAATCTCATGTTCATTTGTTTGATTTGTTTTTCGTTTCTAAACTTGGAGGGTCTTTATAACCATGGAAGTTTGAGAATTTCGCGTTGTTTTGTGTTAGATCCTTTGTTTATAACTCAAAAGCTAATTTGGGTTGTTTTCGTTTCCAACATTTTGGCTTTGTTTGCAATCCAGTACATGCAAGATATATGCCTATGTTGTTTTTGTTACATTCCGTGGCATCTAATAATAGACTACTTTTGCTGATGTTATTCAAAATTGAAACTTTACTATGTGTTGATTCATTTTGTCTTGTTTTGTTAGATTCTCTGTTGTTTTTATGATAATTCTATACATGTTTGTCAGTATTGATGAGATTATGTTTTTTTATTGGATTTGTACAAGATTAGATCTTTATTGATTTGATACAAGGTTTGAATTTTATGAGGTTAAAGCTAAAGGGTTTTAATGAAGTCGATGATACTAGCTAAGGATGGATTGAATAGTATTGTGTTGTTGTGGAGAATTTTTTAGGAGCTATACAAGGAAATATAACATCAGTTAATTAATGGGAAGTTGTAGGATTTTGTGATTGAGGGGGAGAGAGAATGTCAGGCGGCGGTACACAGAAGAGCTTGAGGAAAGCATTTGGAGCTATTAAGGATACCACCACTGTTTCATTGGCTAAAGTTAACAGCGATTACAAGGTATTATAAAATGTGCTCTTGTTTAACTATCTTGATGGTTGTTTCAATGTGGATGTATCTGATCTTCTTGGTGGTTTTCTTTTGGTTTCTTTTTGTAGGAATTGGACATTGCTATAGTTAAGGCTACAAATCATGTTGAGCGCCCTGCGAAGGAAAAACACATCAGAGGTTGGTCCCTCTCTCTTTCTCTCCTAGTTCTGTATGGAGTTTTCATTTGTTTGGTTAATAGTTAGTTTGCATTTTGATTTCATGTTTTTACTTCTCATTGATCTGCTTGTAACAAAAATGATTGATTTGGGGGATGTTACATTGTTTATATTTGCTTTTTCTGTGCAGCTATCTTTGCTGCTATTTCAGCTACTAGGCCTCGTGCTGATGTTGCGTATTGTATCCATGCGCTTGCAAGGCGCTTATCTAAGACACATAATTGGGCGGTAT
Source organism: Litchi chinensis (assembly GCA_019925255.1). Taxonomy (NCBI): domain Eukaryota; kingdom Viridiplantae; phylum Streptophyta; class Magnoliopsida; order Sapindales; family Sapindaceae; genus Litchi; species Litchi chinensis. The sequence goes on from CM034461.1 coordinate 44,933,068, forward strand.
GTTAAAACTCTTAGGATTGATTGTATACATTTTAGGATTCCAACATAGGTTTTACGTCCTGAACAAGTTTTCGGTATTAGTATGCCCTGTATATCTGTCAAATACATGGAAATTTTAATTTGTTGGTTTGTCAAAGTACACACTTTGCCTAAAATTATTTATGGCAGGTTTGACATCTGATTGGTGGTCATCTTGGTTTATTTCCTTTGTAAATGGATCCCTGAAATTGCCTTGATTAAATCACTGCTATTGTGAATATTCCTTGGTCAAATGTCATAATTAATGTTTCCGTATATTAAATGCACCGGAAGATGTGCTGTTCATATTATGATGTCTGTTGTTTTGCCTCTAGGTTGCTTTGAAAACTTTAATAGTTGTTCATCGTGCTTTGAGGGAAGTGGACCCCACATTTCATGAAGAAGTCATAAACTATGGCCGAAGCAGAAATCATATGCTTAACATGGCTCATTTTAAAGATGATTCCAGCCCAAATGGTACGCTTTATTCTTCAATGCAAATAATCATTTTTGTTTAAAGCTTAAGTTCTCTTGTTTATGAGATTTGTCATGATATGCTGTGCAGCATGGGATTATTCTGCCTGGGTGCGTGCCTATGCCTTGTTCTTGGAGGAGAGGCTGGAATGTTTTCGTGTTTTGAAGTATGATGTTGAAACAGATCGCCCTGTAAGAAGTTTGTATCTTTAATTCAATATTAGTGCGTAACATTTGCTAGTGTGGATTCTGACTTTAATTGATTGAAAGATTCTTGTTGAATCATTATCTTCACCTTCTTTTCTTTTAAATGTTTCTATTATAACGTAATGAATTTGTTACAAAAATGGTTTTTCTGAAGAACTTATGGATTCAGGTTGAGGGGAAAAAAATAGAAAGAAAATTAAAAATATATATAGAGAGAGCTAAAAGATCTTCTCCTCATAGATACAAGTTTTGGATGCAGAGAACCAAAGATTTGGAAACTCCAGAACTGCTTGAGCACTTACCAGCTTTGCAGCTCCTTCTTTTTCGTGTTCTTAATTGTCAGGTAATTTTTTGAATACTGTTAGTTCAGTATAGATGTGTTATAACCACATGATGGGATTTGTTGCACAACCTTATCTCTGGTTTTCAGTATTTAAGTTTCGTTTTGTTTTAAGTTTCATATTTGATGGATTATTTTTGTGGTATATTATAGCCACAAGGGGCAGCAGTTCATAATTTTGTGATTCAGTTAGCCCTTTCAATGGTATGTGAAGTTTTTAACACGTTGCTTCTCCATCTCTTAGTTTGGTATGTTATTGAAAATGGTAGTCCATTGTATTTATTTGTTTTCTGTCCCTATAATCAGGTTGCTTCTGAAAGCATTAAAATCTATCAAGCTATAAGTGATGGTACAATCAATATGGTTGACAAGGTAGGCAAAAGCTTTTTTTTTTTTTTTTTTTTTAGATTTAATATATACATAAATGCAAGGTTAGCTATTCAGCATTACCTTGTACTTACAACCCTTCGTGCAACAGTTCTTTGAAATGCAACGGCACGATGCTCTGAGGGCACTGGATATATACAAAAGGGCTGGTCAGCAGGTATTGTCATTTGGCAATATTCTTTTAGTGACTATTGAAGAGTCCGTTTATTTCCATGGGTAACCTTTTAAACTCTTTATGTATTTCAGGCTGAGAGACTGTCTGAATTTTATGAAGTATGTAAGAATATTGACATTGGACGTGGAGAAAGGTTCATAAAGATTGAGCAGGTTTGAGTTCTTCACTTCTGTCTGAAACAAATTTGGCTTGCCTGGTTTTCATTATTAATCTCTCACACACACCACTACATGAATATCATTTCTTGATAAATTTTTGTGTTAATAATGAAGCCCCCTGCATCATTTATACAAGCCATGGAAGAGTATGTGAAAGAAGCTCCACGGGGTTCTACATTTCGCAAGGATCAGGTACGAAAGTGCTTCTGTTATGTTGATGTTATTTTGAATGACAAAAAAATACATGTGTGTGCACACACATGCATGGAAAAGAAGGCAAAGTGGATTAGATATCATGGACTATCAGGAGTTGGAATAAACTGCCTTGTTTAGGTTATGGACACCACTAAAAAAGCCCGATCAAGTTGATTCATTTACAATAGGACTGGGTATATAAAAGCTTAATGCTAGCTGTGTTATAAACAATCACATATTAAGATATTGATATTACCCATTGTTAAAGTCACAGGAGGTACTATGCATTATTTTTCTATTTTTAATATCGACTGTCATGTGTCATGCATACATCTCAGACAATTTGGGGAATTTTGAAATTGGATGTGGAAAAAGCATAGCACATTTCAACTTGATGCAATCTTCCTATATATTGGTCTGTTACGCTGAACTATTAGAATCTTAGTATCATCTCCATTAAATATGCCAATGTTTGGAATGATTTGTAGTCTTTCTTGTATTTTTTTATTATTATTATTTTTTTGTTAAATATCTATGAACCATTATATTAAAGGTTTTATATAATTTTTGCGATTTAATCAGAATCTTCTCAGTTAAATTCAAATTTAAATTTTTACTTGATGACTGTTGATATCACTAATTCCGACTGAGCAGGTGGTTGACAATAAAATTGCTGCCCCCAAGGAAGCTTTGGCCATAGAGTACAAAAAGACCCCAGAAGAGGAACAGGAACAGGAACGCCCAAAATCACCTCCATCTCCTCCACCAGAACCAGTAAAAGTGGAAGCACCTGTTGTTGAACCTCCTGATTTGTTGGTAATTACTGAATCTCTCTTTGTCCCCTGTATAACTTCTGTGGGTTGGGCACACCGTTTTTAATTCTCTTATGGTACTCTTTTTTCTCCTTACAGGGTTTGGATGATCCTGCTCCTGTTGCTTCAGAATTAGATGAGAAGAATGCACTTGCTTTGGCTATTGTTCCAGCTGGTAAGTTCATTTTAGTAGTTAAACAATGTATAGCATAACTTTATGGTTCAGAAAGTCTAGAACTTACTTTTTTCCTGAATGAACAAATTAAATCAAGTCAGTTTCTGGCTGCAAAAGTTAGGAATATGCATTTAAGATTTCGTCTATACTGAGAAATTTTATTCATCTTCTGATGATGGTTGTTGCAGCTGAGCAACCGACCTCTGCTGCTCCAGCTCAAGCAAATGGAACTACAGGCTGGGAATTGGCACTTGTTACTGCTCCAAGCTCCAATGAGAGTGCCACGACTGCTAGCAAACTGGTAATTTTTATTTTCACAAATTTCCTTCAGTTGCTTCACTGTCATTTGTTTACCTTTTAAATGTTAACTAGGTTCAAAACATTGATACATATCAATTCAGTTAGTAGGATTATAAATATTTAAGTAATTTTGAACAAGCCAAAAACATTCCTTTTCCTGAGTGAAGTTTATTGTTGCTTTTCAAATTGTGTTGATTAAAAAGGCGGGAGGGCTGGACATGCTTACCTTAGACAGCTTGTATGACGATGCAATCAGAAGAAATAACCAGAATGTGAGCTACAACCCATGGGAACCAGCACCAATGTCTAATCTGATGATGCAACAAACAGGTTATCAAGACCCCTTTTACGCCTCAAGCACGGTGGCTGCTCCACCCTCAGTGCAGATGGCAGCAATGACTAATCAGCAGCAGGCTTTCATGTTGCAGCAACAACAACAGCAGCAGCAGATGATGATGATGGGTCCACAACAGCCTATGAATCCTTTTGGAAACCCATATGCAACCAGTGCCCACCCCTCCTATGGCGCTGGTATGCCTGTTCAAACCTATAATCCACATACTGGCCTTATATAAATAATCTGCACAAAGGATATATTCGACATCAGCATTCGGAAGAGGTGGAAAACACAGATGCTCAATGCAGGGCTTGGACACGAGGAATGATTCACGTATAGACAGTTTGTATCATATGTGGTGCTTGTGCAGTAGTTAGCTAGAGTGAGATTCTTTCTTTAATAAATACTGAGAGAGGGAGAGCCCTGGTTTGTTTATTTATAGTAATGAAAATTGGCAATAATATTTTCTAGACTTTCTTCTCTATCCTGCTTGAAAGTTGATGCTCAAGCAGGTCTTTATTCTTGTTTCTTATTATTCTTTTTCCCCCCCTCCCCTTCTCGGGCCAAGTCAGGTTTCTTGTAGATGAAATCATTGATTTGTACTATTTGTGTTGTTACCACATTTATATTAATTAGACATTTATTTGATCTTGGCTTTTGCTTCTTCCCCAAATGTTTTTTCTATTGCCTTGATTCAAAGAACGTGCACTGGTTCACAGAAATGTTAGGAGGTGGGAAGTATCTAGTGTTTCTCTGTATCAATCTTTAAACGTCAAATGCCATTTTTGTAAGACGCTTTTCTTGATCCTAAAACATGAAGGATTTAAAACCGTATCTTTATTTTTAAAATGTAATGTGTAAATGTGTGAGTAGTCTTTTCCTTTATCGATAAGATGACTATACTTACTACCATGTAATTTTACAATTAATTTAGCATGTCTGGTCAAAACGAAGTGTCTACACAATGAGTACCCAATGTCAAAGTTTGTACAGGTAGTAACTCATGTGGGTGGGGTTGGTAAGGACGGTACTCATGGTTACCTTGGCTTCGTAGAGATGTGTTAACATGTTTCGTTCACGTGTCTCTATGGACGTGACTGCTCAACCCCAGTTGACAGTGAGACCAACTTCTTGGTGAAGTTGACGTGGCGACTGGTTTGTCAAGGTTTCTCTCATTCCCCACAACTTTTGCAAGAATAATAAAACGACGTCGTTTTCATCTCATAAAGACAACTTTCTGCCCCTTCTCCTAGCTAAAATATGTTCCATCTTAATATTTATCCTAAATTTCGCATTTGACTCGAAAAATATTTTTCCTTTCAAAATTGTTATCAACAAACAAGCTAGAAATGCACAAAGACTTATGGAGATTAGTCCCTATTTGTAATTTTGTATAGGTTATATATTTATTTCACAATTAATGATAACTATTTTCGTAATTAAGGAAAAAAAAAAAAAACCCATGGAGACCTGATTCAATTGCAAAGGTGGACTTAGAGCTAAACAATAATTAATTTTGGTTAATCAAACACTTTGTGAAATGAACTACTAACAAAATGCCAAAGTCAAACTAATCAAATATTTGAATTCTTGGGAGTCAAACTAGTAATTAGCTGACGTGGCAAGATGAGACTCATTGTCGAAATATAGGAATAAGATATTAGGGCAGTCTGTTATCTTTTCAAAATAATATTTTTAAAAATAAAAAATATTAAAATACAATATTTTGATTGAATTTTTTAATAATTATTTAAAAAATAGAAAGTAATATAAATATATTTGATATTATTTTCGAAAATAAGTAAAATAATTATCATAAAATAATGATATGTAAAAATCTATTTTAAAGTGATGGAAAATATAAAAAGATTATTTTTTATTTTTCATTTACATTACAAAAAATTTATTTCTTATTGAGTTATTATCAAATTTTCCCCTAACAATAGATGAATCGTTGTTTCCCTTTATTGATTTAAAAAACATCATTTTACCTATTTTTTAACTTGAATTAATACTATTTTAAAGATTTTTTTTTATTTTTTAAAATTATCAAAGGACAAAATGATATTCACTAATATCAAAAAAAAATAAAAATAACTTTTTTTTTTAATTTTCAAAAAAATATTTTAATCCAAACACATTTACCCATTCTTTATTTTTTAAAATGAAAAATCATTTCTTAAGATAGATACAAACATCGCTGTTTTTATTTGAATTAATATTATTTTAAGAGGTTTTTTGATATTTTCAAAATTATCGGTGAGAAAAATAATAATTAATTGATCGTCAGATGGAAAAATAAAAATAATCCTTTTTTATTTTTGAAAACATATTTTCATCCGAGCATTTTTTTTTTTCTTTTTTTTTTGAAAATAAAAATCATTTATTAGGATACAAACACCAGCTTAGAAATTAGATTAGAAAAATCATTTATTAGGATACGAACACCAGCTTAGAAATTAGATTTTTACTTTTTTCTTTATAAATTATAATATAGTGAGAGCCCGTGAAAATTTAAAAAAACAGGTAAAAAGAAAAAAAAAAAAAAAAAAGAGTTGGAGCTTGAAGTAGAAGTAGATGCGTATATCTCTCTCGCTCTCACTCAATCACCAAGTCACAAAACACAAGTAAAAAGAAACAAACAAAGAGAATGTCGTGGCTGTTCAAATCCCTTCAATCCAACGACTCTGATTCGCCGCCGGATACCAGCCCCACCAATCGCAGTTCTCCAGTCAAGGACGACCTCTCCGGCTTCGGAGAAACCATCGGCCGCCAATTACGTGGCGTCGCAGCCTTTCTCGCACCGCCTCCTATCACCGGACAAGACTCGCAACCGCCGCCGTCCGATTCTTCCTCTCCGTCGTCGACGTCGCAGCAAGCGCTCCTAGGGATCCGCAACGATCTGGTGGAAATCGGTGGCAGCTTCAAGAGTGGGCTGTCGCTGCTGTCAAGCAACAAAGCGGTGAGCGAGATCTCGAAGTTCGCTTCCAATTGGTTGCAGTTCGAAAACGAGGACGACGACGACGACGGCGGTGATTTCGACGGAGTTGCGGGAATCACGGAGGAGGTTGTTGAGTTCGTGAAGAAGATTTCCCAACGGCCACAGTGTTGGACGGATTTTCCGCTATCGTTAGATGATGGTAATGCTTTGTCTTTCTTGATTCAAATTATTGAATCTTTAATTCTTTATTTAATTATTTAATGAGATTTCGGGTTCATGTTGTTGGTGTTAATTTATATTCTCTTGGTGAGTTTATTAATTGATTTATGCTTTGAAGTCTTCAATGAATTCAGTTTCACGGGAGTGATAACCTTTGGCTGTGCAAGGCTAACGCGTGTTATTAAACTCGTGATTGTATATTGGTGGGTAAGTGTTTTAGTGGTAGCAAGTTTGTGTGAGTATTCCCCGGCTTGCCTTATAATTTTGTTAATGGGATAAGGAATTTGTGATGGAATTAATTGGCAATAGCGTGTATAATTACCTTGTTTAGAAAGGGAATTGGTTTGCAAAATGAGTAGATGTTTTGTTTTGGTTCATCCACCTCTATGGTGGTGTGAAACTGATGGTTCATCATTTTGAGTACCTAAGGAGAACGTAGTAAGGAGGAGAATACTGCGGTAATTCCATTTATTGGATTTCGTTGCACTAAAATGTGAAGTATCAAGTATCATCTTGTTTCACTTTTTGGCCTTGATCTTTCTATGTAGAATCAATATAGTATCATCGACACTTTAAACCTCTGTACTTCCCTTGTCCTCACCTAAAACATGCCAAACTTTCTCTGGCTGTCTGATGTAATGGTTGAGGATTTAGCAGGATAATTCTGAAGGAATGGAGTATTGATGACTTGAATTGATGGATATTTCTGGGATCGTTAAGACATGCACAGCTCTTCTGGCTTTTTTAATATAATGTTTAAGGATCTGGCAGGATATCTGTTGAGGAGCAGAGTAGCAATGACACAAATTAAAGGCGTTTTTTTTTCTTTGGAATCCTTGCCTTTTTAAGTTAATATATGCATATTTATTTTTGACTTGAGCTACTTCCCGATGTGCTGGCCCAGTTAACTAAAATTCTTGTAGCAGGGCTTGGGATTTAGGGATCAATTCTACATCCCCTTCAACCAATTTTAGATTGGTATATAATTCAATTTGTATTTGTGCATTCATAGGTGTGGAATGAAATGTTTAGTATAGAAAATGGCTTGTGTTTTGTAGTTTCTTTTATTGGGATGTGTGCTATAGAACTGTAGTTCTAGTTTCGTAGCTTTAGAATCTCTACTTATCTTTTTTATAAGGCTTTTTCGTTCCAGTTGAATCCGATGAAAATGTATGGCTAATGGGACTGCAGCAATCGTTTTAAATTTATAGCTTTGCATATTGCAGATTTCGAAATGTCTGATGCTCAAAGAGAACATGCTACCACCATTGAAGGTCTGGTTCCAAGTTTCATGGATCTTAGAATTAAGCTTCGCTCTTACTTGGGAGACAGCCAGTTTTGGATGATCTACTTTATATTGTTGCTTCCAAGACTGGATGAACGAGATTTTGATCTGCTGTCATCCCCAAAGGCAATGTTTTTGTCCATTTGTTATCTCATCTCTTTTTAAAAAGGAAATTATTTGCATATCAAGCATACAAATCGTTCTCTATATGGGTACTCACATGGTAAAGACCTAGGACTTTCCTTGGCCTGGAAATGTCTCCATTAACATTATATTTTTATATTGCAGATTATTGAAACAAGAAATCTACTTCTGCAAAAGCTGCAAAACAAGAGTGATGAACAAGTGGAGACCTCAAACACTCCTGCTACATCATCTTTAGATGGCAGCAAAGCCTGTGAGACACAAGGAGAAAATATCCCATCCAGGGTTAAGGAAGTTACTGAGATTGTAAATGCAACACGAGGTTTAGAAATTGATGACGAAGAAAATACAGGGCAATGGTTGGAAGAGGAAGACACAGATTCAGGCATCCCTGTGAATACCCAGAAAAAAATTGCAGATGAAGAGGATATATCATTCAGTGATTTGGAGGACGAGGACAGTGATCTTCCCCGTAGACCGTCAGAGGACAATAAGACTACACCAAGTGGATCGAATGATTGGGTTAACCTAAATGAGGGATCTGAAAATCGGGGTGACAAAGAGAAGGCCCGCCAATCAACTTCTCGGGATAAGGATTCTGAAGGTGAATCAAGTGACTGGCTTGCTGTTGATGAGTTTGATTAAGCATTTGGTAGCCGTTTCTTCTGCAGATATCTTGTAAAGTCTTAAAAGATCATTTCTTTTATATTCTGTATTCATGGATATCAACCTGTCACGTAAGTGTTTCTGTTTAAAGTAATAATTCAGTCCGTGTCTAAAGTCACCTGTTACTGTGCAGGAATATGGGCTTACAATTTATTTTCTGTATATACCTGAAAAGAATTTTTATCAGAATCATTGCCAACGTTAGAAATTTAGAATTGACAGTTCCCGGAAACATGTACTTCACTCCTTGCTTCGTTAGCTGCACCAATGTGTAAGTGCCATCTAAGACAGGTGTGAAATTATTTTGTTTCGTATAAGTAGATTTTGAGATCAATTTCCATTAACAAGATTTGCGTGAGGTAGATAATCTATAGCTAATTTGAGTCAAGTTATATCAACTTAAATTTAAAATTTATACATTCACCTTTTTTTTTTAATATAAAATACATAATTCAATGTTAATTTTAAGTTAAAGTCGTCATTTTAATAATTGCCTTTTTTATTACAAATATACTATTTCGTTTTCAACTTGTCATGCTGTCACAGGAACTGGAAGAAAAACAAGTGAGCTTACACAGAAATTAGAATGCTATTTTCAACAAATTCTAGATGGAATAATGCCACTGTAAATGAGTTATGAGCATCTGTCAAAAAGAGAATGATCAACATCCATGTACAGTTGTATCTGGGCTGGCAAGAGTCTTTAGTGCATTGGATCTTCGTGGACACCAAATACCAAGTCTACGTTTCACAATTATCTTTCAAAATGCAGCATAATGAAAGGTATGACTTGTATGATTTTGCAATCCGACTCTCAAGACTTCGAGAATTTACAGTCCATATATATAAGCCTCTACAGCTCAGCTACGTAAAATTACATTACCGGCTTTCAAACAAAATAAATTACAAAGCACTTAAGAATAGCAAACAAGAAAAATATATTAATTCCATAAAATATGCAATGTCACTCCAAAGCAACACTAAGTCTGCCGTGTTCAATTCAAGCATGAAGGCAATAGAGGACCATGACAAATAAATGCGAGCACAACATAGATGAGGATCACGATAACGCATATTAACGCAACCCTGCAAGAAAAACAAAATTGATGTCTCTGGCCATGCATATACAATTCAGATATTCGAATAGGCAATAGCAAATACAAGCAATATTGATGTGAAAGACTAATGAAAAAGGCTGATAACAACGTTTTAGGAACTTCTAGCCTTAACTCAATCCAATCCATTTCTGCCTGATGGAGACAATCAGAAGATTTTTGACAGGTTGATCCCTAATAGTTCGGAAACTCAAAGTAGAGGATATTATGATATGACATCCCTGTAGACAAAAATTCCAGCCAAAACTAGTTTCATGGTCAAGGAAAGTTATTGGTCTCCTAAAATGCAATATTGGGTATAACAATAAGACCTTGACATGTTCAAAAATAAAGAATACTCAAGAACATGATCGTAAATTACAGCCAGTTGGTATGAGTGGCATTTCCTGAAATTGTGTCTAATTATAAATTAGAAATCAGAAGATTAGGTGCAATCCACTGGTTTAAGTTATCAAGCTAAGCATCATGACAATCCCATTCCTTTTTGAACATGCATAGTAAGTGCACAGGTAGGAACTGGTTTAAGTTATCAAGCTAAGCATCATGCCTTTTTGAACATGCATAGTAAGTGCACAGGTAGGAGCATAAAATTCTTCCTACACTAGAGAATGACGTAAAAGTTGCAAGTGACTAATTTTACTTACGAGAGCTTGCAATTTGCCCACCAAACAGAGTTTTTGTAGCGACGAGACTGCCTTTTGAAGCGAAGTGTGTTTCCTTGCAAGTTAGTAGTTTTATCAACCAACAATGCCAAGCGGTCACCCCTATCCAAAACTTTTTCAATGTTGTCTATCATGACAGTCCTCACCTATTATCATCACAAACAAAAATGCATCAAATGCAGCTCTACTTGTAGAGGGAAAGCTGAAAAGAAGGATCAGCACAATGAAAAAGAAAACAAATGGACAGAACTTACATGACTCATTTCACCTTTCAAACGATTTAACCTGTCTGCATCTGGATCATTTGAGTAATGGTCCATTTGCTGGCTCAAAACCCGTGAAAATTCATCATTCATGGCATAGGCGGCTGCTGAATGAATAGAGCGAGCATAAGTTCTCACAAACCGTTGATGGATATCTTCAAGAAATGCAAAAGGAATTCTTCCTGCATAACAGATTAAGTAGACACGTATTACAACTAAACTTATTAGAAACAGCTTATGATTTTTCTCCTGAATACATTTAGAATACTATTGTGCTTAAAAACAAAAGAAAGATAAAAGAAATAGAAAGAAAGAAATGCGGCAAGAGGAAAGACATCACTTCGTAAAATTTGATGGAAACTGAACCATTTTCCAAAGTGAATCATACTTGTGATACAGAATTTGTATGCTTAACAACACAATTTATTTACACGAAAACTAAGCATGACTAGAAGGTAGTAATCAGATCCATTTAGGAGTAGATCATGAGCTTCAATTGTATCATAAAATTAACCAAGGACTTCATGCCATGAAAGAAGGGACCACAATGACTTCACCAACACATGAAGAATTCATACATGCCTTGGCAACTCACCAGTGATTTAGAAAAGATTCTATCCCCAGTCATCTTTTCATGATGTAATTAATATCATACTTCATTTATTTAACACTCACGGTCCCTTATCTAAGGTAATCACATCCACGACAAAAACCTCAATTCGCTATTTCACTTCATCGAAACCACTCCTAATATATTAATATTACTCAAAACACAAAATTCCAAGCGATTTACAAAAATAACCTTCAATTAACTCATACATTTATAGAAATAATTTCCCGATAAAAACATCCCCTACACATTAGATAGCAAAACAAACACGAAAAACTTCATAATTTCACAGCAATCAAATAAACAAACTCAATTTCCAAGATCATACAAATGTTCCAATCAGTTGGCATGAAAAATTGAAACTTTCAATTCAAATATAAACATAAAAATGAAAAAAAAAAAAAAAAAAAAAAAAAGAGAGGTTAGCTTACGTCCAGAGGAATCATCGGCCATGCAAAGAACGGTGAGGCCGTCGGTGCGCTTGACGTGAAAAATGTAGCGATCATGAGAATACGACAGATTACTGTCGTCAGTCCCTCGCGGCAGTTTCTCCAAAACCTGTCTCGCTATCGCATTCGCGTTTGTCTGTGTCGCCGTGAACTCCGCCAACACCAGATTGCCTCTCGCCACCATCCCGTACAATATCCCCATTTTTTTGGGTCTCGTTAGAGGATGAGACGATGTGCGATTTCAAGACAGAGAGGAAGAAAACTGAAAAGAATGGAATTTAGGGTTTTGCGTGGAAGGGAAATTTGACAAATTTAGGTGTCCTGTCCACTCTGTTAGAGCTAAACAAGGAGGAAGAGGAGAACACCGTGTCGTTTCTGATTCAATTTGGATGTTGCCGAGTTTGGCGGGAAAATGGATGTGCTTTGTCAGCAGTTTGACACGTGGATGCATCTTGAAGGATGATCAAATGAGATACAAAAATAGATGCTCTAGAGTCTAGACAGGCCTTCTGGAAAATCGGACGGCTTTGGTAAACTGAAGTTTTGTAGTTGGTGTGGACTGGCATCGCATTACTGTTTTATTTATTACTTTTAATTTGGACGACCAGACGAGAAAGCATTACGAAAGTCACATAAGATTTGAATCTTTTTTTATTGGATTTGAATTTTTGAACCTTATTATAAATCTTTAATATCTTACATTCAATCTTTTATATGCTTCTTGTTCCGGTATCAATTATTTGTTTGGGTCACAATAACATATACAAAAAGTAAATGTTTACCTCTATTTAATTCGTTTGTCTGTTAATACTTTGCCCCCCAACTTTAGTTTTCTTGTTATGTCGCCGGCCGCATGGTCCCTACCCATCTAATTAATTTCGTAGATACGTATACGTAGATGGATGCATATAGCCATGCATACCCGTCCAAACCCTAACCATTGTCACTCGTAGGCAGTCTCTGATCTAAAGATGGTTGTGTCTGTGGTGAGGGGCGGCTGGTGCATTTATATAAATAGGGTTTGCTTCTCTATCCCGCTCCCGTTGAAAACACTAGGTATTTGATTTCAAAGTCAAGATTATCCTTTGCGTAAAAATCAGTACGACTTTCTAATTGTTTAGTATAGCATTTCAAAGGCAATGTCCATAAAAGCTTGCAAGTTGCAACCCTAGCTAATTCCTTGTCAGTACATGGGTTGTCTCCAACAGTTATCGAATCTACTCTATCCTCTCATAAAGCTTGTTTTTCTGAATACATGAACGGAGAAAAGATATTCATGATCTCATGTGTTTTTTCTGACCCGAGTCAAAAGAACAATTAGCCATACACCTGAAAAAAAATACATATCCCACTTCTCAAACAACATAATTGCAAGGTGTTACAGGCCCATATATTGCTTCTCTGGCTTCTTCAGTGTGGCCTGCAATATGTCTTCTTCGTAAACAGCTTATTTTTGGCCCAGTCTGAAAATCAGAACTCAATCAATTTAAGGTGGGTTGCTGAAAGAACCCTACTGCATGGTCAATCAAGTACACTCGCTAGAAATTATATAAAATTATTTAATGTGGTGCATTTAGCAATGTCCAAAGAAAATATTGGTCAAAGATATTTACAAGATGTGAATAAAGCCAATAAGCCAGCATGGTAAACCAGAAGGTCCACAACACAACCATCTATATGCATCAATATATATAATTTGATTTCATAGCCAATATCAAATAAAATTAAATCCGGAACATTCATGACACCAATGATTATAATATAATCCAATCTAATATAATCTGATCAAACACTGAAACTCTATAATTGGATCTTGCAATTTATAAATCATTATTTTAGAAGTTACTCACAATTTTAAGCGAGATTACTTTGGTAAAATGAGGAGTAACAATATAAAATCTCTCCACGTGCACACCATGTGTAAATACTGTGTACTTGTACGTTATATAGATTCTTTTGTGAATTATGGTTCCATGGATAAAACTGTTGTAGATGCTGTGGATGTACTTTATCTAAACAAAATGATCTTGAACAATCCACGACCACCAGATCACAATTCACATCGATCTCGCAGGAAGACGGATTCGCGTTCATGGCTATTCGTTTTACCAGGCAAATCTGGGGCAATTAGATTAGATTCCACTGCCATCAAACTAAATGTTATTTTAAGAGACACCGCACACGACAAAAGATAATTAGCACACGCCTACAAGCCTTTTCCTCTATGCGAAGCTCAAACAAACAAGTGGAAATATTAGAGGTGGAATACGATAAACATGTAAGCATGAGTTAGAGCATTCAAAGATGTTTGCCTCTAAATGAAGTCTCATTTTCTTCAGAGAGAATACCACGATAATTACGGTTTGTTTTAGCATAAAATTTGAGTGCAAATATTATTCTTGTGAGGTTAAAATTTTGTACTTTTGTATTTCTTTTACCAAAAGTGGATTATTGAAGCCCACAGACGAGGGTACAACATTGGATAAATTATTCAAACTATGTCAGGCGTTAATGAAACACAAATTTGGGTTAAATGAATGACAAAGTGAACAAAGTGTCAACTATATTATATATAAAGTACTAATATGTCAACGTTTCATGAAATATTAGAAGTGTCAACATGCATGCACTTTCGACAATAACATGAGAAGAAAGTAAATAATCCCTAAAAGGGTAAGGAAAATTGTGGAAGCACTTAAAAGAGAAAGACCAATTTCTTAGAGCAACATTTGAGCGAATTTTCTTGCATCAGAAACTCATGAAGCATTAAGTCACAATTATTTGAACATATTTTAGTGGATCCACCACTGCCATAATAACTATATATATTCCAATAAGGATATTCTTATTAATTATGAAATTATTTCAAAAGCAAATTATTATGATAGCACATTTACCTAGCAGTGAAGTTTGTATGATCGATTTATTGTATTAGTGGCACGTTGATTGATATGTGAGAGAGAGAGAGGCCGACCAATCACATCAAGATGAGGAAAGCAGAATCACGGATGCACAAGATTACAACAAAAATCCAGCCTCTCAAAAAGAACATCTCTATGTGCATTCAATCACGGACGAACCCCCTTTGATGACTGATGAGAGACTGTGTCATATACACTACACCACACCACACCACCATGCTTCTCTCTGTAACCACTCTAATTCTGTATCATATGGTTGCCTTGCTGTATTGTTTCCATATTTATACTTGTTTACTACTTCCTTTATGGGTGTTCTTCCAGAAATAACTTTCTTTTGAGATATATTCTACCATATATGTTGTCTGAGAAATGGAAAGCAACAAGCTCGAGTTTGGATTTCATAATCAATTATGCTAGGAAACTGACTTCTTTATTTCTTGTCATTTTTCGACATTTCATTTTCTTTTGGTATAAGAAGACATGACTTTAATAAATGTATAGAGATCACAGAGCCTTTCATATATTAGATATGCTACATTAATTTCAATTGGTGCATGTGGGTTTAAACAATAAATACAATGACATAATCTGTCACAAATTCATCTAAATTTTACAGTTAAAAAAGAGTTTAGGTAATTATCATTTAATTCAGAAAATAAATTAGTTGATCTATCAATTTGATTGTAAGTGCCAACCATAACATAATTTGAAATCTTAGAGGACACGGATAATTATTGTTATCATTTATTTATTCATTCATTATTTTCATTAAGAGATCTTATGTGTAGATCTCATTTCCTCATGGTTATGCATAAAACAGCGAAACTGTGGATAGGCATGGATGAACCATGCATGATGTGAATCTAGACATTAACAAAATATATTTTATGAAAATATAGACCATAGACATGTGAGCAGCAAGAGGGAGGACCTTCATAATTACGCACACCAATTGATCAGTCTGCTTTCTGGTGGCCCAATCTTTCAAAAACAATTAAGCAATGTATATGGAAGTAGACCCCATTTTCATATCGAAGACATTTTCCCGAGGCATGTGGATGGTCTTGTGAAATTTAGGCTTTGATTTTTATTTATGCAAAATCGCCCATAGAATTCAACCACCTAGCATTCTCTTGGTGGTCCCTATATTTTCCAGCCGATAGGAACTTTTGACGTCAAAGAATGGACAACCATGTAGGATGTAGACCATGTCTGTCAAAGTCTATATTTTGCATCAGGAGATTCACATGTCAAAAGCTACAATAATGACATTGGTATTCTTTATGATCATGTTCATGTCGTGGTTGGGTACATAACTCCCATGAGAGGCTCCGCACGGACGTTTGGTACCAAAAATTCTAGACATAAGTTAAATTACTCGTTGATGATTTTATAATTAAAAAATATGATAGTTATAATAAACTTAAAAATTAATAATAATTTGCGATTGTAAAATCTTTTAAGCTTCATTCAAAAAAAAAAAATCTTTTAATGCTGTTTGTAGATTGTAGCTAGCATTTTGGTTGTATTATGCATATCGTAATATCGCTCTTGTGAAAAGCAAACTCGAACAAAAGGAGAATCCAAATTTCAGTATTTGAAATGAAACACTTTCACTAGGTGATTTCAATGTTAAAATTTATGAAAATTAAATAATTTTCCCTCTATGTAAATAAAAAATTGACTATATTTTGCGAAATTGATGAGGTAAAACGGGAGGTAACTTTTTTATTTTCTTTACAAAATTTATCATTATTATACAAAAACCAATTATTGAGAAGGAATATTTAAATCAATTAACAATACTTCTATATAGATTTTTTTTAAAAAGTATTTCTATACAGAATTTTATAAACCCGCGATATATTTTCGAAAACCAGAACCAATTATACTAAAATATAACACTACTCCAAAGAAAATATTTTTAAAATGAGAATATTATTCAGCGTAGTTATTTTTGCCAAAGCTTCTTAATTAATTATATGACAGTTTACAGTATTTCAGACGTCTAATTGCAGGCCGAGGATCTTTAAGTAATTGGAATATCCATCACTTACGTATTTGTCAAATAAATCAGATTAGTATGTGTCAAACTAAAATTTAAATAATAAATATTTAATATATATATTAATAAACAATTTGGTATGTCCTACATAAATAGATAGATAGAATTTTTTTTTTTTACTTTTTCAATTCTTACTCTAAGATATATGTTAATATTTTTCTTATCAATTTTTAAAGTACAATAGTTTGTAATTTGTACATTAATGTACTAATTAAACACTAATTTTAGGATGAGGATCAAAAAAGGGGTCATCTTTGTTTGTCCTATCTATTTGATCTCACAAAAATTAATTAAATAAATACCGGAACTGACAATGTGCTGCGCACCTAAATTATTGAAGGGGAATTATGCATTTTTAATTAATTTATAAATCAAGTTATGATCAGGTCACATTACTGGTTAAAGATCTCTCATATTATTGAAGAACAACACGTGGCACTAATTTAAAACTATTTAACATACTTGGAATGTATCGAGCTGATAATTGAGTTTAGCAGTAGATCTTGGACACATGGAATTGAATGTGATTGTTCCTGTTGTAACATTAATAATTTTTTCTCTAATTAAATTGTTATCAAAATCACACAGGTTTTATATCTTGGACTGTAAATCCAGCACGTACGGCAGCACGGAATCATTTATATAGAGCACGCCGCGAACATCCATATTAAAACCAAGAGGAAACGTTCTTTTTATTTATTTAACATTGTTTTTATTCTGTTCCAAGTAAGAGAGATCTACAGAACATATTGACACAGTTGAGTATCACTCATCTTAAGAATAAATATTATACACAAAATGTATATGAAGGGGACTCAAAGAAAAACTTTTGATAAAATCAATTCTAATTATTTCATGTCAATGCACATCACCTCTTAGTATGTTCAGATGATTATCCAGTTTCCCCACAAGTTCATATGGTGGTGGAGGTTTGAGTTTTATCAAATGTACTTTATAAATTTTGTGGATGAATTTTTCTTTTTATTGTGAAAGTGGTTATTTCCTCGTTACAAAGTAAATATTTGATAACTGAAATAATGATATAAGCTTTGATAAACCATTAATCTATTTGGTATCAATTTTTTTAAAAAAATAATAATAATTGCATCAATTCAATTTGTCTCGCAATAGAAATGTTATTAAAAACTACACAAATTAAAAAATATTAATTTTACATTCTAGCACACATGTATACAATATGTACAAATTCTACATTCAGAAAATTGGTATCAATTTCAAAAAATATATATATATATCAAGTCAATTTGTCTCTCAACTGAAATGTTAATAAAAACTACACAAGTTAAAACAATTAATTTTACATTCTAGCACACATGTATACAATTTGTACAAATTCTACATCGAGAAAATGAGTACAAATAATTAAAGCCACAAATTAAGCGTAATCATGATTCTTTTTCTTTTACTTTTTTTCTTTCCCTTTTTGAGTTAATCGTCTAAAGCAATTTCAAAAAAACAAAATTGCTTGAAGTCATCATCAGCGGAGCAGTAAATCAGAATATTGGAAAATTGTTAATCACTGAAGATCAATAATAAAAGTATATATTTATATATAAATATAACTCGAATAGTGTATATGCATTAGACTTGGATAAGCTTGATGAGTATACATCTACTAACTAATGATAGTAATTAGAATGGCAGCTCTCATCAATCCAAAGACACGCTCCAGGCTTGTAGTTGCAGGGTTTTTGATCAAATTGAGTTTATTACGTAAAAAAATCTAGTCTATTTCCGAACAATGATAATAAAGGTAAGGAAAAAAGGAAAGTATACATAAAAGCTGGAATGTGTACAGAAATGGATTTACGCAATTGTAAAGTAGTTGCCAACTAGCAAAATTTGGCAGCTGCCTTTCGAATCCAGACCTTGTTCACGTGATCTGCTTCTAGGGTTTTTTGTTGTTTTTCCCTCCTCACTGTTCCTATAAAACTTCTCCTCTCCTCTACAAAATCTTTACCACACTCACTCATTATTAACTAGCTCTAAGCCACTCTCTTTGTTGGAGAGCCAAAAATGGAGTCCTCCAAAGTCACAGCTCTTCTCATCATTTGCATGATTTTCGTCTCCTCAGCTACTCCCATTCTTGGTTGTGGTTCCTGTGGCAAGCCAGCGCCAAAGCACAAGAAAAAGCACCCTAAAGGACCGATCACTCGTCCTCCAATTGTCAAACCACCAGTCCACTTGCCACCTGTCACTCTCCCACCAATTGTAAAACCACCTGTGACACTCCCTCCGGTGACTGTTCCTCCAATCAAGCCCCCAGTCACCCTCCCTCCGGTGACAGTTCCTCCAATTACTACTAACCCACCAAGTGGAAAGCCATGCCCTTCACCACCAAAATCCAAGGACACATGCCCTATTGACACCTTGAAATTGGGTGCTTGTGTGGATCTTCTTGGTGGGTTGGTTCACATTGGGCTTGGAGACCCAGTTGTCAACCAGTGCTGCCCAGTTCTTCAAGGACTTGTCGAGCTGGAAGCTGCCGTATGCTTGTGCACGACTCTCAAACTCAAGCTTCTCAACCTTAACATCTATGTCCCACTCGCTCTTCAGCTCCTTATCACTTGTGGCAAGACACCACCTCCTGGTTACACTTGCACTCTTTAGATCCAAAGCTGTTGAGTACGTATTTATAGTCCGCATTTTTCTTGTTACTATTTACTGTGAATTTTCATACTTTTTCAGCATTTCTTTTAAGAGCATGCACGTTTGACTACTATTTTATCACCTTCGTGTCTTCTATTATTGGTTAACTAGCTTTGAAGTCAGATGTTTGTAAGTAGCAGAAAACAACGTTTTCTAGGACTCATTACAAGTAAATTTAGCTTTTAAACAAATTAAATAAGTATTCTGAAGTTCAAATTTTTACTTATATAAATAATTAATGCATAAAAATCTAGCATTTGAGTCATAATTATGTATAGTAGGAGAACCGTTATTACTTGAAAAATACACTACTTCACTCTCACAAAAAATTAGCTGTTATCGTTTGAAAATTAATGTTAAATTATAGTATACGAGGACTCATTAAATGTATTGGTGTATGGATTGCAGGCTGCTAGAGCTATCGATTAGAGGACGAAATTGACATGACAGGATGTCGACCCGTCCTCTCTCTTTCTCTCTCTCTCTCATTCGTCTGTTGGTATTGCTGATGTTTGGATTTCACTATTTTAATTGTACACCATTGGTTTTAATTTATAAGATTATTCCATGTGTGTTTTATTGTCTTCAACAAGGCAGCATTCGAGGATTATTTAATTTCCATCTCATTTTATTTTTTATGTATATATATACATAATGTTTTGGAATATATGATGATATATAGAGAACTTAAAACGACAGAAACCTTTGAAAATCATGAACTTAGACTCTAATAATTTGACATGTGTAATAATATTTAGATATTCATTACAATCAATTAAAGGGTTGTGATTGATAAATAATGTTATTCAATGAATAAATTAAAAAAAAAAACCTGAATTAATATATTTTTTATGAAAAGCCCGATATATAAGGTAAGTGTTGAAATAAGGAATTGGGAAACCCTAAATCAACTGACACTTCCAATTCAGGACACCAATGTAGGGGGTACTGATGCCGGTTTTGCATTTCCAATGGGCTCCTGAAACGGTGTTTTTATAAAGTGAATGATAAGGCTAAATAAAAAGAGTACTCTCTAATTTGTCCAATTTCCATCAACAGAAAGACTACTCTTAACCTTTAGAAAAATCTATGGGTAAAGAGAGATGGGACCTTGAAGGAGGTTTCGCATACAAATAATTGGAGAGAGAAAAGAAAGATGATTTGATCACCAAGAGTTGTCTTTGAAAAAAAAAAAAAGAAGAGAAAAAGAAGTTAATCACTTGCATCATTTTCAGTACTAAATTAACTTTAGTCTCACGTTTACACATACATAATCTTGGTTAGGAGATTGACCCTGCTGACTTAAAAGATATAAGTTCTATTTTCATCAAATAGTAAGTGTCTCATCGTATAAAAATGTATAGATTATTTTTTCATTTTACGTGGGTTCTCATCCTCACCTATGTATAGTTCGTTCATTCTCATACAAGAGTCACTTTATAGGTTGTGCGTCAAAAAACTCATTTCAATCCAACTGATCCTAATATTGTCTTAATCATATTAAAAAAAAAAAAAAGCATGTGATTTATTTTCTCATCAACAAAGATATTCTGATGAATTATTAGTGGGACAGATAATCATATCTTTTTCACCTTCTCCATTCAATAGAGTACTGTCATCTAAGAAAAAAAATAATATCAATTATTGTGATAGTCGAGATGATTAAGGAAACAGACTTTAATATAATACAAACCTAACACTGTGATTTCACCAGAGATAGACTTTAATATAAATTGGGTATACTCATCTAAGATAACGATCTCATAAGCGTAACAATATTTTTTATTTTAATATTCACTTATAGGGGCAAATGTGGCGGGGATAGAGACCATTGTGTTTG
The DNA here is from genome assembly GCA_019925255.1 of Litchi chinensis. NCBI lineage: Eukaryota > Viridiplantae > Streptophyta > Magnoliopsida > Sapindales > Sapindaceae > Litchi > Litchi chinensis. The sequence goes on from CM034461.1 coordinate 44,954,495, forward strand.
TGACCAGCTAGCTAGCTAGCTATTTTCTTTGAGTTCAAGCGAGAAATGTACAGAAATTAGTAAAAAACAATATGGCCAAGATTGTGGAGACCTCGGGCTAGGGAGGAGGGTTGAAAGAAAGGGACCACCATGAGCTATGGCACATGAGCTTCGTTTGTCTCTTCTTCCCTTATAACATGTGGTGTCTGTTGATGGCTGCCCTTTCTTCCACTTCAAGAGATTCCTTTCTGCTGTACTCCTCGACTAAGGAAGAAACATTACCTCTTTGGTAAATTCCAAGCGTACCAAATAAAATGCATGATTTCCAAATTGTGAGTGCAGCAAGTTTTTCTTTCATCAGACTGTATGCTCATTTCCTTCTGATCAAATATCATTGTTCTTTTTTTCTTTGAAAAACTATTTGGGATGACTCAGAATCTAGATTATTATTCAAATAAATGCGATTTGTTTGACAGCGCCAGATTATGGTAGTCGATTATGGCCATCATAATCGATTGACGTGTTGTAACTTTGTTCCCACTTAAAACAAGTCACTTCCTCCTTTTTAAGTCTCTTTAAAAAGTCAAGAGAATGGATAGCCTATATGATTGGATTAAAGATATCCTTAACACATGTTTTATAATGTTTCAAAAAGATTAAAATCGCAAATGACGTTGATACTAGACAATATTCTTAAAATTTTAAATAAAGTATATATGAAAAGAAAAATTAAATAATTTTGCCTCTTAATTTGAAAACTAATTAATTATATTAACCTGATTGTTAATTATTTCTCATTCTTGGCCCGCAGCAAGAGTGAAAAAACAATACGTGCCACACTAAGCTCAGACCGGTCATTTCAAATATCAAATTTGTCCATTTTACGAAGATACGGGTATTCATATTTCAAATTTAAAGACAATCTTCTTGTGTATTTTTAATCTTACAACTCAAGAATGAAGCCAAACCTGAAATGACAGTTTGACACCACCTACTGCCTTACCTCCATTATTGGTTATTCCCACTGTTAAAATGGCTTCAAGAATTAGATCAAATTTTCTGGAGCCATGACAAACACAAAATCAATCTTGGACTTCAAATAGATTTTGTAACAAATACCAATCACAACTATCAGATTTGGACCATAAAATTTTGAAGCCGACGAATAGATTGCACACAATCAAATCAGTAAAAGATCAACAGACCCAGGCGGTTGCTTGAGGCATGGAAATTGTTTTCTTGTTTCATCGACAACAGCTAACGCATATTTCGAGATTCGAGTTAAACACAGGGAACACGAGTCATTTCAAGTGTTGTCTTTTGAACGTACATGTTTTACTGAACAATGCTTCGCATTGTTTAAACATGTGCGATATTCTGGTATTCTGGTGGAAATTGTCCTTGCATAATTTCTTACTCCTTCCGGACACTTTTTTCCTTTCTAATGTTTCATTTCAATTCAACTTTTTCTCCCACCTGCACTTGAAAAGAACCGAACTATTCGCAGTTCAAAACTGCTTTTAAATTTTAAATCATTCATCATCTACATAAAAATTTCTAGGGCAAGGTTAATTTCCGCTCATTTCATAGCCACATCACTGCTTTTATAGGGGCCCGCAATGGATGAGAAAAATCCCACTTCAACCAGTGAAACAAAATAAGTAAAGGAACTATAATACAGTGTCTTGTTCTTGGAATTCAAACCCCAAATTTTTTTTTTTTCTGTGTTTCAATCTCAGAAAATGCACATGATCTCTCCATTCTTGTTGAATACCAAATGGGATGATTAGCCACTAAAACACAATAATCTGAATAGGAGCTACAACTCAAATATGAAAGGTGGGGCATCCTCTATTACCAAAATACTCAGCCGCACCACTAATTGATGAACCCTAAAATGAAAAATGAAACAAAAACAACTGAAGAATTTATTCTCTGAATCGAACTATATATATGTTACAAATCCTCTAGAAGGATTGCTGCTCTAACTGCTAACTAACACCGAGGGGTGGGCCAGACACAAAAGAATAAACGCCACCAGTACAACCATCAGCAAGACTTACTCAATTGCAAACCGCCTGGGACAAACCTAACGCAATTACATTGTTTTAACTTGGCAAGAGCTTCTTGTGACTTACCAAGCATGAGATCTACATAAATTGCAGTGAGGGTGGCTTCTGTGCTTCTGGACAATAGGGGTAATGCTTGCATCACAAAATGATGAGCCCGCTCCAGTTCTCCTTGCATCGCCAATGTGGCGGCAAAATTGGCATAAAGGGTAGCACGTGCCTCCTCTGGATTCGGAAGCTTAATATCTGGCGCTTCCTCTGCAGATGAATACTTAGCAGCCACTTGTCCTCCATTATACTCTTCGGAATCAACAGTTTTCTCCACGCGCCATTGCTCACAATCCTCTCGACTGAACGGCAACTCAACATTATTTCCTGCAGACAAATATATCAAGAAATGCTCAGCAGCTTCCTTGGACTTATTCAACAAGCAGAGAGCCTCTGCTGCATATACATGTCCCAGAAAGATATAAATTCTCGAACAATCTGGGAGCTCCAAGAGAGATCTTGCAGCAGCTAGGGCCTTCGCAGGATTTTCTAGTTGCAACTCTACATATGCCAAATTGGCAAGAATAGCCTGCTTAATCATCTGATTTTCTCTTTTATGCGTATCTCCACAATACGACACTGAGTTCTGTATGATCTCCAGACTCGTTCCTCCTTTTTGCTCTTTTGCATCTCCATTAGAAGTAACCTGACCTAAGCCTACTGATATCTTGGAATCAAGGACAGGTAAGTTTTTCTGGTTTGAGTTCTTGGAAGTTACTTCACTTGATTCATTTTCCTCCAAGGATGAATTAGAGGGCAAACCAAACTTTGGATAATTCAACTCAGGGCAGTTCAACAGGTGCAGAGCATTGAAGAGACACTGCCGTGCAAAAGACAAAGAGAGATTTGGCTGCCCATCACCACCCACAAAACAATCATCCTTTCCTACAGAATCCACATGTCCATTTTTCAAAATCCCATCATCCAACGCAAGATGCCTCCATCTTCCCTTGCCAATAACCTGAACTCTAACTTCTGATCTGTCCAATGGAGACCAACCAGCTTTTATTAGTCCCTTTTCCAAAGCCATTAGACAGCATTCAGCAAGTCGGAGCCACAAGAGAGGCCGTTTGTAGAAAACTAAACTTGCTTTCTGGAAACAACGAGCAGCTAGAATTGGTTTCCCACAAGCCAGGTACTGCAAACCACAATTATATGTAATGAGGAGAGATCTGTCCTGGGAGAAAGTAAACAGCTTCAGAGGCTTGTCTTTCCGAAGCGATGCAGAATTGTTTAGTGCCTTGGAAAAGAAAACTGATGATGTGTGGTATTTCCCAAGTTGATAATAAATACACCCAAGGTTGTTGTTGAACATGCTAGAAATCCCCATCTCTGACCGGTTACTAGATGCTAATAACAATCTGATTGCTTTCCTGTGGTTCCCACGAGCATATTCAAGCTGGGACTTCAAGAAGAGAGCCATTGATGAATCTCTTCCACGAGCAATGTTCATAGCATGCTTGACTTCGCGCTTTGCTTGCTTTAGGTTCCTAGTTAGAAGAAGAAAACGAACCTTGTAAAGTTGCAACTTAAGCTTCAGATCAACAGTAGAGAAAGACCTATCAACTAGGGTCCTCGAAAGCTCATTTGAGGATACAAGACCAACAGGCCTCGCCAAATTCTGGCCACTGATCTCAAAAGATGGTAATACTAAGACAGTATCATCCTCAAGTGTTTCCTCTGACAAAGTTCTCGATAAAGGATTTTCAGGGGCATTTACACTAGCAGCTAGATCAGAATTAGACGTGTCTACAGCCGATGAACTGCTCGGAACAGAGGAATATTTTGCAAGAAGATTAGTAGATTGTTGCTGCATAACGCTTCCACTGTCACCTTGATTCACACCACCAACACCAAATGCTTTCTCCAGATACATCAACACATCCTAAACATCAAAAACCATGATGACAAATTTAATACAAACTGTCAAGAAAAATGATATTCAAAAGTCACACTGTCAGCGAATCTGTGAGGAAAGTATGAAGTTCAGTACCACATACCAAAAAGGTTCAAAATAAATTCAATTAAATCATCCCAAAACAGGCAATTATTCCCCAGCATTGAATCAAAAGCAATAAGTTCGTTTTCTTCTAATTTTTTTCTTTTTTGGAAACACATTTATATCAATCACATGTTTCTCACACCTATTTTGAGAAAAATGTCAGAACTTATATACTGCATCCCAAAATAATTAAACAAGCAAAACTCAGAATGGACCATCATTAAAGTGGTAGAAAATATCCTATGCAGATGTCGCTCATATCCAATGCAGTAACAGAAAACTGCACTTCATACTGTCATTCTCCGGTCAACCCACAAACTACTACCAATGAAGACATTAAGAGCGCATTAGGTAGCGTTCCAGTACTCAATTTCCGTTTTGTCAACTTTCAATTGAAAATAAAAAACTACATGTCGTATTGTTCGGATTCAACATTGCATCTAGTGATAATTACTAAGAGCGGTATTCTGAAAACGAAATCATTAAACCATGTCTGGTAGCAATACTCTAATATGGAAAAACTCTGACACTTTATAAGAATTAGCAAAAGAACTAATATTATTTAAAACCCAATTATACTCTTTCCGAATTTTTTGCCCTTATTATCGTATATAAACAATCAAAAATTTATATTATTTAGTAGATATATTATAATATTATCTTAGCTGATTCTATAAAATCAAATTCTACCATATCATGACATAATAGTTAACACACTTAAACAAACGCCAAATGTCAACACAATCAATAAACCAATGAATTGACAATCACTCACAATGAAACCTAGTTTGTATCAACTCCTATACCAACCCTATCTCCAGGCTCCCTTTCATCTCTCTTTTGCTCCGGAAACTATCTCTTCACTTTGTTCTCTCTTTTGTTCCCATGATTTTCAACAAATAATTTATCTCCTCTCTAATGTTCCAAAGCTGACAGGTCCTTGAAAATATCAAGTATAAGACTCTATTTGATCCATGTAAAAGTTTTAATATGAAACTATGACCCAAAATCTATAGGCAAGATGAGAGAGAGGCAGGATGGGGAAATATCAAAATCGTCATGTGGGTGTTATTTACTTTTCAGTTAAAAAAGTGCCAAATGGTGTTTTCATTTTTCTTTTTTTTTATAAAAAAAAAAAAAAAAATTTAAAAATACATAACAGATGCATTTACTGTGATTTTTCAGTATCACAGAATAAAAGGCAAGTTCTTTCAAAAATAATAATAAAAAATGAAAGGCAAGCTTAAAACAGAACGGAATAGACCCTAAACTGCTAACAATGCACAAACAGACAACAGGTGTACAGAGACACGGAAAAGGTTTAATCCAAACATGGAAAACGAACTCAAGTCCACATGCTGCAGATAAGGCCAAAAGTAGACCTCCTTCAGGGAAGCCATACCTTTTAACCACTCAGATCCATCTTCTATCTCATTTCAATTCATGAACTATATAATTACGGAACACAAAAGCCAACTTCATACCACAAGACACAAGTTACTCAGTATACATGTAGAAAATCAATACAAACAAAACTCATAAAAACCACCTTTTGCTACACTCCCAATAAAAAGAAAAGGCTAGACTCATCAGCCTCTTTATGACAAATTGTATACTCAACCACATTCAGATATAAACAAGAAACAATATCAGCACTCCAACCTTATTCCCTCCTTAACAAAGAGGGAACATAATCATATAATAAAACTGAGCAAATAAGAAACATTCTGGTGTAACAGCAAATGCAAGTAAAGCCAAAGAAAGCCACCATGCAGTCTATGAACTTGCAAGTAACATGCAATCATGATACAAATCAACATCAAGTGCTATATCATGTTGAACAAAATTAGCAACGCCAAGACAAGTGAATGGAAAATGGGAGGTACTTCACTATTTTGACCAATTCTATTATCTGTCAAAATGCCACTGGTTTAGCACAAGATCAAAACTGATTTATCAATAAACCTAAGTTTTAACAAGCCAACAATGTCAAAGATGTTCAAATATGGCCCTCACGTGTTTTCCTGAATTTCTAAATCCTTCAGAATGCTCAGCAGCTTTGCACCTTGCAGAAACCAAAACCTAAAATATCTGAAATACACTTAGATGCTACTGTTCGGTGGCATTGCTCCATGATACCAAAGGAAAAGAAACTAACAGTAAAGGCTTTCAATTGTTAAGTAGTTGTCATTCCATCCACAGTGCATAAGCATAGCAACTTCTTAGGAGGTAGAAGCAAGAATCGTCACACAAGGACCTTCTATCAAATCAAGTACGAGAGTCATAGTTAATTTTCCATTATTACTTAATACAGTATCATCCCTAAAGCTACTATGGTGAAAACTAAAGAACATCACATTAAATTTTGAAATAATGCAGTAATGGCATTCTAATCTTCAATACTTACAGCTGATCTAGATGCATCATGGCAAGCAAGAGCAACATCCAGCAACAAGAGGCAGATTTGAAGAGCTGTCGACTGCATAAAGAATAATAAACAAGCAATTAAAGCAACATGACAACAACAACCAAGACAGAATAGGCCATGCCAAAAGTTATCATACCTCGTCGATGGGTTCAATATTTTGATACAATGGTTCTAGAATTGATAATGCCTTCGCATATTCATGAAGGTGAAACCAAATAACCGCCTATACACAATTTGGAAAAATCAAATCCAAAAAAGATAGAACATAAGAGTTAATATAATATATATAACAGTCAACCTTGTTGCTAGAAATTTAATAAGTTAGCTACATAGTAGTCAAGGGGCATACAATATTAAGTTTTGCCACAGAGGCATCAAATTCATCCATGTAAACCAAACTACCACTATTTGCAGCAGAAATTTGATGCCCTGCACCACTGCCTTTAGCCCCTATAACAACTTTATTTCCAAGATTGCTAGCAGCCTCTGCCTGCTCCCCACATGCACGTGCAAGTTCCTCACTTCTCCTCTAAAACAACAACAAAAGAGAGAGTAATCAGTACAACTGGAATCAAGATGAATACGTCGGACAATGCATCAAACAAGTTTATAACACAACAAATTAAAATTATAGGCAGCAATTTTTTCAGTAACAACTGCACTAAATCTTTCCAGTTTCAAAGTTTTCAGACTGCAGCATCTAGACATCAACTTCCAACATTCTAAAATTCTTGTAAAAAACCAACTCAGAAATAGCAAAGTGTTTGTCTGTCAACTTTTTTGAAAATAAAATAAGAACAAAGGAAAAATGGAAAAGGTCATAACCTAAGCTGGAGAAATAATGCAAATGTCTAGTAAAAGATCATCTCAAAATGATACTAATGTAGGACAAGTTTTCAGATTCCTCATTAGTTTGGGAATCTTTATCCTTATTAGTTTAGAATTGTTAATTCTTTTAGTCTAAGATTTACTATTTAAGTTAGGATTCCTATTCCTATAAGGGTTAGGATTAAAACTATTATAAATAGACTTATGTTGTTTATGTTTTGTAAGTTATTCAGTTTTGATTTCAACAATAAAACTTGATAGTTTGTTATCATTATCTAAGTTTATTCGTTTCGTTTCGAAACAAAACTTCCGCTGCACCAGATACAAACCTTCAAACTTTTCACATGCAAAGCAATACTCAAATACATGCAGAGGCACTAGGCAGCCCTAAACCTTAAACATTTCCCATACAGCTTTGTTGCTTTTACATTAAGATAATTATAAGGAGACTAGTTTTTAATCAATAGAAACCAGGATAAAAAAACATAATTAAACAAATGGCATTAAATATTAATAGGGAAAAACTTCCCAATTCTAAATGGTCAAGATCACAACCTACTTAACATACAGCAAGTCATGTAAATATTCATACTGAAACAAGCAATAAAGTGAAATTTTAATATTTCATCTTAAGAATAAGAAGGTATCAGTTACAAATAAACCCAAAATGTGATTGAATTCTCAGAATAATACGATCAACAAGGGAAAAAAAAATATTACACGACTTACCAAACCATATATCCATTTCTTTTTCTTTTACATACACAAGAAAAATTTTACCAAAACTTACGTATAAATTTTCCTAAAAGAGAGAAAGGTTAGATCCAGCATATTATTTTTTACCAAAAAAAAATGATTAAAACAATTCAAATAGCAAAACTCACTGTGCAGTGAGACAAGAAAAACTCAATTTGTTATACATATTGCAACTTGGTGAAATGCAGCATAAGCCAGACACAACATGATCATACCTTCACATTATCAAGGGCTTCGAGCAATTTCTTTGGATCCGCACAACCATCCTGGAAGTGTTCCGCAATTGCAATATTATGAAGAATCTGATAAGAAAATCCATTAATCAATAACTTGAAAGACGAACCAAGAATGGAGGAAGACATGCCAAACACCACTAAAGCTAAAGAGTTGAAAAATATATTTAACTCTATAACAACTACAATTGTTCTCCAGAAATAATCAGCTAAACTTACAAAACGACTGAATCAGAACCAAACTCTAATTGTCACTTACATAAAACGTAAATTAAATTTCATATATATAAGGCACAAATTAATATCCAAACATAACAAAGTTTCAATTCAACTGACCATCCATCTCTCATAACTCTGAATTATAAATTACTAGTACCATTGTGACCAAACCTTAAAGTCTTCTGCATGTAAAATATTTGCATACACAAAAAAATTAAACCAATCCAATAACATGAATGATGAATAAATATTAAAAATGCCCAAAACCTTCATCAAATTACAGTCCACGCTGATTACACCCAAAATAATTATAATATTGAAATGATTACTACATTTTTGTTCTAGGCAGTAGTAATATTGTTTTTACTCAATGAAATCGATTGAATATGCATTGCACGTAACATAAACAACTATTCACAGAAACAGACTGCAATATAACTACTACGCTATCTTCACTAACAACCAAACCCTATTCGCATAATTTACCACAATTGACCAAAGAAATAAAAAACAGAACAGGTTCTTCACAATTAATACAAATCAAACACCTATATATATACATATATATGCTTCAAATCATCATCGACTAACACACACAGAAACGCAAACGAATCAACAGATAAACAGTTATCTGATTGATAAATATGTTGAAAATAACCTTAGGATCGTGCGGTTTCTTTTCGAGGAGCTGATTGAGTAAATCGAGGCACTCATCGAACTTGCCAGACTGGAAGTAGAGAGCGGCTTCTTTAGCGAGAGTGGCGGTGACGGAGAGGAGTCCGTCGTCGTCGGGGCTGACAGAGGAGTTATTGGCGGCCGTCGTTGATTGCGTTGAATCTCGAGAATCCATGACCAGATCGACCGATCAGAGGCTAGAATCGGATAAAGAACCAGTCGAATCTTGGACGCAACAAAATGTTATCGGATGATAAAAAAACGACAATCGAAAAATTACTTAAAAAAAAAAAAAAAGGAACCCTAGGTTTTAAGAGAGTGAGAGCAGAGGATTTTTTAAAATCATTTTTAGGAAGATTAGGAGTGTAATTGGAGAAAAGGACAGTTGAAAAATGGGGGCGTGTAATGTTATGTGTCGGATTTGCAGAGGAAAAAAACCTATGCGACCAATTTGGGCATAGAGAATTCGATGTTATTTTGGGAGGGGTTTTGATTTTGAGTCCAATATCACTTTACTTTAACTGCTGGGTTTTGTTCCCCTGCTGCTACTCTACCTTATGTATTTGTACCGTTTGTATATTTTTAGCTGTTGGATCAATTTTGCTACGGCCGTCTGATTCCAGTACGGAATTGATTTGAAGACAAAATTAGGAGTGATTTGTTTTTTCTAACTTAAAACTTAATAGTACTCAATTATACCTATTAAGTTATTTTTATTCGTTTTTCTAAGTGTTCAAACCACTTAAAACTAACAGAAATCAACTAAAAAAATTAAGTAATAATTTTTAACTTTTCACTTAATTACAAATCATTTAATGATATTTAAAAATCTTTAATTTCAAATTCATTCTCCTAAAATAACATAATTTCAAATTCATCATAATTTTATATTACTCAATTTTTTCCCTTGATACTTAAAAATATATATATTTGAAAAATAAATCTAAATATACCTCATCCGCAATTATTTTAGAATTAAACTAATATATTTTAATTTATAATTTAAATATTCATTTTTTTATTTTTCTTAAATATATTAATATATTTAAATATATAAATATGGTAAGTACTATTATATTTTTTAATCATATTTTTATTATGAATAAAATATTATTAATATATACATAAAAAATGTTTTAGAATTTATTAAATTATTTATTTTCAGATGTTTGTATTAAATTAATTAAAATTATTATAAAAATGATATAAATATCAACTTACTAGTTTTCTGAAAATTTTAAATTTAAACAATAAACAAGCGTACAATGTATTCAGAGGTAAGGAAAAAAAATAAACTCGTTATTTAGATTTCAAGTTTCAATTACTATTCAATTTTCAGTCTGCAGCAGCATTGTTCGGTGTTCAAACAAAAAAAAAAACGACCCCTTAATGTTTCTAAAGACTATTAGACCCATCTGTTACTCAGCTTTGGATTAATTTTTATCCAAACTATGTTTTGGTCTAGCCAAATGAGTATTCACTAAATAACCCAGTCCTGTTTTTATCCCCATTAAGTTGAGAGAAAACAAACCTTGAACACCACAGGTTAGAAAAAATCTCATCTCTCTTCATAATTTTATCCATCAAAACCTCTCATTTCTTAGCTCTATTGACCAGTCTCCCTAGTTTGCTTCTCTCTCCTTAAGATGATAACTAATTTAATGAGGTGAGCAAATTCCGTTAAACTTTTTAGGCCTCGTTTGTTTGTCGTGATTGGACTGGTTGTATTAACTTTTATCCAAACTTACGTTTGGTGCAGACAAATGAGACTGAACAAATTTAACTCATCACAATTTTATCTCACTAGAGTGGGATAAATTCAACCCATTGAAACGGTGGGTTAACTTTATCCCACCAGACCTCTTTTTTCTTATTGACCTTAACGTGTTTTTTAATAAGATCACGTTGCCACATCAACATCCAATGGACACCGACAATGGCAATCGTGTCGCTACCAAGTCCAATGAGATTATGTTGGAAACGATGCTCGAAATGACTCTAGAAACATCTCTATAAATGACATCGCTCAACATCGATTTAAAGACCAAGCAAAGATGATGGTGGAGAGTGAGAGGTATGACTTTATGGAGGAGGTGAGGAGTTATGGAAGAATGAAATAGGGGGATTCGATGCAAAACAGCGTGCGACAGAGGTGAGAAGTGCTGGAGGGATGATAGAAGGGGGGCTCAATACGGAGGACAAAAGGAGGAAAAAAAGTGGTGGTTGGCGGTTATGTGATTTTCTGGCTTTGAGAAGCATCTGAAAATGGTGGAAAATTGTGTAAATTAATATACCTTTTGCAAAATTTCTAAAAAAACCCTAAAAAATTTCTTTAAAATCAAAGTTTATGCCTACTATTTTTAATCATATCACATGTTTTATTAAGCATGAGATAAATTTTAAATTTACCCAATCCAATCTCATTCTATCAAATTCAATCCAATCTCACATAAATAATTCAATCATATCACGCGTATCAAACGAGGCCTTAAGTCATTATATGGCTTCCATTTCTTTTAAAATTTCTTTATTAGATCCTGATCGTCCGATCGACGCTCGATTTGGAGTATTAAGTACCAGTCATGCTTATTGTTTATGCACTTCTCCGCCGTTAAGAGCATGTCCACCACCACTAAGATCTTATCTATGCCGTCTAATAACGGGCTCCAGATTGAGAAGCTTCTCGGCCACTCCCACCAATTGCTCGACTTTGGCTCTATTCGAATCCATTTTGCCTTTTTAGTTTCATTTTTCTGGGTTTGAATCGGCATGTGAAAGTTCGGTTGGGAGATGTTTGTGAGGTTAATTATTTTTGGCCCATTGATAGATATATAATAAATTCATTTATTTTTTCACTTTATAAGTATTTTTTTTATTAAGATAAATTTAATTTTATGTTTAAAAAAATGATTTAAACATTATTTTAATTATTATAATAAACATGGGATTGCATTATTTTTTCCAATCTCATAACTTATCAAATATAGATACAAATTATTTTTAGTTTTATCCTACAATTCATTAAACATGAGATAATATTTAAATTAATCTAATCCAATCATATCTTATCTAATCCAATTCAATCTCATATAAATAATTCAATTCTATGTCACATACCAAATGAGACCTTAGGATTAATTCATTTATTAGTTAATAATGATTTTTTTACGTTTGATTTTATAGTATATATTTAAAAAATAGATGATTGAATACTAGATTTAAAAGTTTTAGTGGAAAAATAAATTCATGTAATTTGATTTTTTATATATGGAGCTGATACTTTTAGAAAAAAATATTTATAATATCTTTTAATGATTTTGAATTTAATGTGAATATTTGTTTATAGATTTATTATTTATTAAATAATATTTTTCTATTTAAAAAAAAAAAATTCACTAATTATTTTTAGATGATAATACATAATAAGAAAAGTAATGTCATGTTGCCCAAACTTTTATCTAAATTTATTATCTGATGTGACAAACTTATCTGTAACAACCACCTTATCAAAACTTATTTTTGGAAAGTGTATTATTATTCTAATAATAAGCCACGAAAGTTTTAACAATTTTCTTAATTTCCCCAGATTCCATAAATAAATTTTTTTATTTTCAAATGGAAAGATTACTATGGTGATAAAAAGGGAAATACTTTGTTTCTTGTTCTTGGACTTTGGACTCATGACATGATTAAAAAGGTTTAACACAATCGAATGTAGATTTTATATCCCCGTTATGCTTTTAAAGTCATGTTTGGCATGTCGGAATGAGAGTGAGTCCGAGATTTAAAAATATCAAACTTCTTGAATGTTATGTTTAGAGACCAATTGAAAAGCAATGAGTTTGGTATACCAAACTCCCTTATTTCCCAATCTTTTAGGAACCTTCATTCCTATCTGAAATGGTGAGTTTTGGTGGGAGTGAGATTTTTCATTTCTTATACTCTTCCTTTTCTTTCACACCTCTATCTATTTCTCTTTCTTTCACCTGCCCTCATTCTCTGATCACACATCCATCTATCTCTCTTTCTCTCACCTTCCCTCATTCTATCATCACACATCAATTTATCTCTTTTTCTCTCACATTCTCTCATTCTCTCATCACACATCCATAGAACCTGTAGCACTCTCTACCCTCTCTCATTTTTTTTTTCTTCTTAGTTTGGGTATCTAGTTATGGGAATGAACCCAAAACCATATTCTAGGTCTGATTCTAGTGTTAAATCAAAAACCCCTATTCTTTTTTTTTTTTTTCTTTTTTTTTTTATATATATTTTGATGTTTTTGATGTTGTTGATGTAGAAGATGATGATGTTGATGAATTGAATTGATGATATTGATAAACTATGGGTTGATGATGTTGAAGATAGTGGGTTCACGATGAATAGTGTTGTTTTTTTTTTTTTCAAATTGTTCATAAAATTAATTTTATATAATAAAACACTTAAATTAATTTTATTCAAATCCAATCTCAATTTATACAAAACATAATATGATATAATTTTAATTCAATCCTAAGTTCTACTAAACATAAAATAGTAATTGTTTAATCTAATTTATTTCGCATTTCATTCCAATTTTACGTATTAAACGTTGCCCAATTGTTGGATGTAATACTCTTAATTGTCAATGATTTTCTCTTACAAGTGATGGTTTCGACATGGTAAAGTTTTTCGAATATAAGAAGTAGGGATTGTATTTGGTTAAAATCTGCTTTTATTTAAGTTTTGGCATGTTATAAAATTATGGTAGTTGTTTCCATTAAAGATAACATAAGTTCAAAAATCTGCTCAAGGAGATTGCCATTTGTAAGTACAATCCCAAAAGTCCAAAATTTTGTAAAATAAAAAAACTACTGTTAATGTATAATTAGATATTTTCCAAAAAAAAAAAAAAGTCACTACAAGGTAAATCCTATTTTTATTCCTTTTCAAATACAGGAAACGAATAATGTAGTTGATTCAAAGTGAAATAATCTATAACTTTTAAGGTAAACATCCAATAAATAAATAAAGCAATGATGCTTAATATTACCAATATAAAATATTTATTTAATCCGATAAACTAGCTTTTATTTTATTACAAATTTGAAAGCAGGAAGAGAAACTTAAAGAATTCATAATCCTATTATTATGGTTGTAAAAAGTTTTGCACTTGTCCACTTCAATTTTCATCAGTCAGTATAAACGTTAAGCAACAATTTTATTTGATAATTACACCAAACACATGCATTTTTACAGTGATAAGACAACCGTCTTTAAAAATTAGAAACCTGGTTTATCATAGTAGCTTGCGTTATCAAAAATTTAATATTTCGAATATTTTTCTGTTAAAAAAATATATAATAAACTCTTTGTTTGTTTGTTTTTTTTTTCCCTTCTTGCTTTTGAGAATGAGAGATGGGAACAGAACAGGTAGTGGTTAGTGGGTCCAAGCCGAATCCACAGAGGGCCCATTGGGCCGTCGAATGGATCAAATGGACTGGTTTGGGCTGCATACATCGCGATTCTTGCTGTGTTCCAACTTCCAAGCCAGAACCTGAAGCTCTTCTTGCCATGTTTGATGTTTCAATATTTCATACAATTCATACAGGAGTGAAAATCACTTGCATACTAAATTACAAATACAATTTACAACATAACAGTAAGGAACAGAATCACATCACTTCTGCATGAACCATACACTTCACAGAACTGAGTTGAACAGGGCATTATAGATAAATAAAGCAGTCAAGCTACTCTTCTCAACATCTCCAAGATGGCTTCAGGATTCCGGGCGTCCTCACTCTCTTGTGAATCCTCATTTCCTTGCGAAAAATCGACACTCGTATAAGTGCGGATTCCTGGACCATGACTGCTGCAATCCCTCTCCCTTCCTTGTTGTGCTCGTCTTACTTCCTTTTGATGCTCGGTAAGTTCTAACTTTTTTCTTCTTGGATTTGAGCGATTTATCATTCCCTCTGTTAACTCTATTCTTTTCGAGCTCCTGCTATGCGTTGCAGATACCTTGTATCTCTTCGGAGGACTAATGTCTTGTACTGCAGAATGACACCTTTTTAGAAATGGCTGGCTTCTTGTGTGGAGGTTTATTCTTCCATTCCTTGACAGCTTGTCTAAAACATGAAGCAAGTTTTGAGGGTATTCCGACACAAGTTGTTTGCCATAGGTGGAGTTCCAAAAGTTTATGGCAGGTTTTGAAAATGAAGGATTTGGGTGGTCGAGGGTTTTTTCAAGGAGGCATGCCTGGAGTTTGAGCAAGGAAGAGTTGAAGATTATAGGAGGCTGACTTCTCAATAAAGAATTCAGGGTTTCAGTCCATAGTAGTTGAAGCTGATCTTTGGTGGGCTGATCCTGTATCTGCTCAGCAAGGGACAACCATTGAAGAAGTGGACAGGAGAGTATCTGCAGTAAAAGATGAGCAGCTTGAGAAAATTAAAATTTTAAATTCAAGACGATGACATGTGTTATTGGAAAAAGAAAAAGAAGACAAAACTAATTAAATGAAACGAAATCCTGGAAGGGGGTGAAGAAGCAAAAACAATAAGGAATGTTCCTAGATCATGATCTTTCATCAGATCAAGGTGATTATCCAAGTCTTTCCTCTTTATCACTCTCTCAATCTAAAATAAGCTTAAACATATTAAATACAAACCTCCATAAATGAAAGAATATTTTGCTGCAAGTCAAGGCAACAAGCAAAGTGAGCCAAAGCAGAAAATACCCTGCAACTCACACAGATGTGAGACATAAAAACAATGAGAGAACTATCATTTTAGGAAAAAAAAATGGAAGAAGCAGGCACATAAGCTTGAAGCACAGTAGATGCTTTAATAATAATAGTTACCTAGAAATCAAAAGACCTATCACTGGCTCTGCTCTTATCTTCATCCATGATAACTTCATGATTCTGTATAATTCAATGAAGAATTAGAAATGGCAATTAGGAAAGATGAGGAACCCCTGTAAAAACAAATAATTCCCTTGTACTTCCTACAGCACTTTTCCGTAAGTCTGTTTCTTTTAACGGACAACAAATTAGGTACTATTTTATTTTAAAATGAACAAGAAAAAAGGATTTATTTTCCAGATAAGAAACACAACAAAAGAAAAAATGGCTTATAACAATAGTTGTCATTATTGATGGTTTATTCCTCTTCACAATGGCATAAATCATTTTATCTTTTGTTAGAAAACGCCATGTATGATATGATGGTCTAAGCAAAATACACATCAGTCGGGCACTAAAGATAATTGGCATCAGGATGGAAAACAGGTTGGCAGGGATCTGGATCAGTGTTGAAAATTCAAAAGCCCCATGACTTTGGCAGTCAAAAAACTTGCCTAAGTTCTCATCTTCTTGCCAATAAATCATGGGTTTTCTAAAAGCTTCAAGCAGCATTTCTGGCTCTAAAATTCAACAGATTATACCAGACATCCTGCATCCAGAACCCCACCAAGTGTCCTCTTCTTATTGATGAATCATGGGTTAAGCAAAAACTTCAAGTAGAATATTTTGCTATTAAACAACTACATTGTACACTACAAGCCTGTTTCCAGGACTCCACCAATTTAAATTGAAATGGGAACCAGGGCAACTTTGCCAGCAGCAGAGCTTAGCATTGAACAGAGAAAATAAAGCATATTATATTAACATGGTATCTTCACAAAAGGATTTCCCAAGAGTCTAAAGCTAGTACCCCACAAGCG
Source organism: Litchi chinensis (assembly GCA_019925255.1). Lineage (NCBI taxonomy): Eukaryota > Viridiplantae > Streptophyta > Magnoliopsida > Sapindales > Sapindaceae > Litchi > Litchi chinensis. The sequence goes on from CM034461.1 coordinate 44,971,436, forward strand.
TTAAAGCTTTTGTACCTACCACCAATTAATAAGGTTTTGGCTAGATTTTAAGTAAAAAGTGTCTACATTTACCTTGCAGCAAATCCCAAAATGCCGCTGATGTCACCCGAGATTCTATAGCTAGCATCACATTTATGGTTGGTTGACCCTGAGTTTAGATCTGAAGTCATGACATGTTCCAGGATACACATCACAACTTCACCAGATAAAGATAAAAGATTAAGATCCAATTCCTTATAACTTGAATCAACCTCATTGCTACACTCAAGCATACTAGTATAATCATCAAGGCATCCATTTAATATTGAACATAGGCCCTCCAGGAAACTGTTTCTATAGGAACATTCAAGTTTTGAGATGCCCACTGAACCATAAAGTGACTTCCACACTTCAGTAACATGTTCAAGTTCAAGTTTTCTTAGCAAAGGAACAACAGAATCTTCCAAGGAACTTCTGATCATGGATGAGTTTTGTGAGAGGCCAGAGCATATGACAAATGGATAGGATAAAAGATGGCAAATGGCATGATAACTAGTGCTGTCAGATTCCATATTCAACAAGGAAAGATCCTTCACACTATCGATCCAGTCCTTCAGCCCTTTAGTTATTGCTATCCATATCTGCAGATATCTATAATTTATGCCTTTACACAACAAACAAACACTAAAATGAAGAACTTCCAGGGGATCATATGAAGATAATATAAATTTAAAATAGTTGTGTGATCGTTGCAGAACAAGCTCCATTTCTGGTGTATTTAGGGCTGATTGCGCAAGCACACAGATGTAGACTGCAGTTAGATAAACCACAGGTGAAACCATATCCATGTAAGTGATGTCACTGATGCCTAGAACCTTTGCAAGTCTGATATCATTACTGGAACGCAAATTCTCAATAAACTTGAGGTCTAATGCTACCTTGTAAAGAGGGGATCCCAGTATAGAGGGTTCCAACTCCTCAGTGACGACCTCTACAAACCACAGAGAAGCATGATGCATGTCATTACTGCCACTACCTTCAGAATACAAATCTTCACACGTCTTCTTTACGAACCTCAATATTAAATTCAAACACAACATAAGATCTCTGTATTCAACAGACATGTTTCTGAATTCCATTTGGACTCCTTTTAATACAGATCTAAATATCCTTATCGCAGCATCACATGCTAAATCTCTATCTTGACTGGAGGCTTCTGCCACTGACACATGTTTAGTGATAATATTAATCATATTTATAAAGAAGTCCAACTGGCTAAAGTCCCATGGTGACCATTTAATTGGATACTGCTTCCATGAGTGTTTACTAGATATTGAAGGTCCAAGCAAGGCAGGGGTAGCTGACAATTCATTGGTTTCATGGCCATTTGTTTCACAATCCACAACTTTACACTTTGCTAATATAAAATCGTCAAGCAGTTCTACACACAGATTCCACAACCAGATATTCTTACTGTCAAGTCCAATTTGAAAAACTGCTTCAAAGATCGGGTTTAATACAAGTCTCATCACCGATGGGCAGTTAATAGAGGTATCAAGTTTATGTAGGAGATAACACCATGTGTTCAAGCAGCATGAGCGAACAGATACATCAACTTTACTAGAGATGATGCCTACTAGGGGTGTCATGATGAGCTTTATGCTTTTAAGAAATCCGTTTTCTTGAATGTCATGAACATGTCCTCTAGGTGTTTTCTCTTTTTGAAGGCCACTCTTCATGGCTGTGTCTGGCTGACAAGGTAGAATTGGAAGATGAATAAGATTATCAATCAGACTTTCCCAGGCAACCTGTAAAATCAAGGCTCAAAAGTTTTTACTAGGATTATCATATACAACATGTCAACAAGAGTGTTCTCAATTCTGAAAATGTAGAGATATATAATCACAAAATGGTTATTACTGAGTTGACGAGGTTTGTTAAGATCCAAATCTGAGATGAACATTAATAAACCAGGTTTATGAGAGCCAGCTCAAATTTGAAAGTTTTTAGGGTTCAAGCTGCTCAACAAAACAAGCCTAACAACTGGACCCTATCTGAGGATTACAAGCTCAAGTGTGCGGACCAAGCGGTTTTCAGATTTTACACTGTTTATTTCTACATGATTTCTGTTTTGAATTAAGTAAATTTTATATGGTTTGTGAACGATAGCCTATCATTCCAAGGAGCACCACATGAAGGCACAACCATACAAGGGAAGAACTTGGACAGGCATTTTGGTCTTAGATTCTCTCTTATTGGTTGTGAGGCATCTAGACGGACAAACGGGTGGATGTAAGGCATCACCAAGAGAACAGCAATCCAGTTACGGAAATAAGAAAAAGAAATTCAAAATGTTAAAGAAATACCAGTGAAGCAATTTGGACTTGTGGATTGTGATCAGGAAATGTAAGCTCAGGAATCTTCAGCATGTCATTAATTAAATGCCTATTTTTCTTCATAGCCTGAGATCCTAGTAAGCGGATGAACCATCCCCATGCTTGAATCGTTTGAACCTTCATGCCCTGGTTTATCAGATCCTTCATCCCAGACAGCAACTTCTGCTTCATATCTTCAATAAGAGCCTGTTTAAAAAGACAGGAGACTTTAAGAAATGTTAAATAAATATACTGGAAATGTTGTCTTGAGGACCTGCTATGGGTTTGATTAAGGATACTATGTTCTGTTGGGTCACGCTAACAGAAGCAAATGTGAGGATTCTACTCTTATTTTAGAAAGAATGCCAAGACAACATACCTATCAAACTATAATGTTCTTCAAAAAGAGGATGATGGATAATATGCAAGGGCATAAATAAAGTACTATATCATGGAGTATCAGTTATTTCATGTGCACCTATCTGCATTGGTATTGCACCTTTAATTGAAAAATAAGCATTCATAAATACAGAAAAAAAAAAAAAAAAAAAAAGACAAACTTTTTGGCATTATACCTTAGACAGAGCCAGTGTAGGAGGAAATATTGTAGATTTTATCTTCAACAAGCACCTTTCAGACATGTCCCTTTCCTTCTTATCAATGCTGAGAATTCTTCTACAGATTGAAGGAGCCCATATATGTGATAATTCTCTCATCTTTTCACTTAACTGAGTTGCTAACTTCATCACAGCCTACTACATCAGTACTAACAAGTGAGCATAAAAGGTAAGGTCGTATTTTTCTCATCACTAATGCTGATCAATCATTAAAAAATATTATCTTGCAAGAAACATTACATCTTTGAATTATATGAAGATTTTTATGTAATTTATTAAAATTAAAATGAAAAATATGCAGGATAGGTATGCATAAAGCAGACTTGAACGTTTTGTTTAATCACAAAAGGTTGGATCTAAAAATTAGAACTAAGATCTGTACGTGTATGTATGCAGGAACTTATTCATCATTGAGATCTATGCTTACCAAATTTAACACTACTAGCACGATAGCATGGAGAAGTTAACCTCTATTATTAATATTAAACTCAGCACCACGATTCACATACTAGAATAGCATCATCCAATTGCATGTCATAAGATTTCATCATTGTTCAACTTTTATGGCACATTCAACAACTGCAATGGTGGAAGATCAATTCCATGATGTCTAGATTTATAGACAGCTGGATTACACAAACTTTTAACCATTGAATCTGCCACAGATACCACCAAAAGTAGCTAAGTTGCGCAAGATCTAAACTCCTCTCCTGTGTTATTGGCAGAATATACATATTCAAGAGAAATCCTAGATATTTCTATAGGAGCAGTTGAAAAAGTATTCACCAAATATCTCTAATTTTTTAGGAGATAAAAAAATGTATTTAATCAAATAAGATCCTTGCAGCATTATGAATCCAATAAATAATTATAATGCCCCTATCACCAAGCACTCCAAAAAACTAGCAACCTGATGACATGTGTTACCGAGTGGTCATACCTGCATAGCCTCAAATGTTGTTGACAAAGAGCCAATAGGATTGTCAAGGGCATGAACAACGGCCCGTAAGACTGAATCAAAATGGACAGCTAAAATCAATGCATCCAATTGTTGGATAGATATACACCATACCCCTAAATTACAAACTGACTGCAATCAAACTGGATTAGTATTTAGAAAGAAATACAAATTTCAATATTCAGTGATGATAAATTACCTTCATTTTGGTGGCCATAATAAGTTCAGTCAATGACTGGAAAACCAAACCAGCACCATCCACTGCAGTACCACACGAAAGAAAATTCGCTTATGATACAATTGGCCAATTTAGTTTTGCTCCTCTCAGGACAAACTGATTTTATTAATATCAGTTCCAGATTTATAGGTCATTCATCATACACAAATAAATCACAATGCATCCAACAGCCCACAAACTTGTCAAATTTAAATATATTTATCACACTTCATCTCAATAATTGATTATATCTATAAGTGTGTGTGTATATCAAGATATGTTTTGTCAGATTCTTTCTCACCAATTGAAAGTGCTATTATTTACAATCAACGACAATGAACAACACATACCCGAAATTTTGGCAGCAAGGGATGGATGGTAGATCATGAACCCTAAACACTTCAAAGCCTGAGCTGCACTGAAACACAAAAAAATTATAACAACATCCGCATTTATTCTAATTACAGTTGCAGTGTATATATTAGTAAAAAAAGAATAAATTAATCAATAAGTTTAAATGATATAATTCAGCGGCTTACGTTTCTTCGTTGTCTTCGGAGATGTCAGCGACAATGGAACCAATGAGAGAGGGATAACTTTGAGCTAGGGCTTGAATCGAAGACGGATTGCTGTTAGAGTGTTCTTGGAAGTGGAGAAGAGAAGAGTAACCGAATGACTTGTTAGATTTGGAATTTGAAGATATTAACGTTTTGATTTCATTTAGTTGATGACAGGAAGTCGACATTGTTGCGAAGGTTTTTCGAGAGTTGATTGAGTGAATTGTACCGGAACAAATGAAACCCTAATTTCGAAGCGTTGAGTTTTGGGTGCAATTTTGGCGCCAAGAGAAGGCGGGTATTGGGAGCGTCTGGCGTCTTGACTGTTGATTGGTGTGATTGGCGGCCGGTTATAATTTGGGTCTGTTGGGCAAATTAAAGTGGACCCTTTAGCTCTAGTGGTGGTTTGGGGGGTTTTGTTATTCGTCAGTCCAACGTCCAAACATGTCAACATCGTCAAATAAAAAAGAAAAATACAACAATATTTGCTCATAGGATAAGAATTTTTTTTAAAAAAAACTTTTATTTTTATTGTGCAAACATTACTAAAAATGACCATGAAAAAAGTGTTTGATTGTGCTTTTATTTAAGCAACAAGTCCTACCTCAAATTAGTTAGTATATTTTGATTATAATCTCTTTTTTCTTATTATCATAAAAAAGAAGACTTAAAATGATAACTTCTTAAATACAAAACATCATAGTTTAATATGGCCTAATAATAAACAATTTTCATTCAATTTAACAATGATCTAAATGCAAGTGGCTATTGGTACTTCAAAAAATGTGACTTATGCAAATTGATACATATAAAAAAAATGCATTCAATATTTTTCATATTTTGTTGAAAAAACGTTATTAATAATACGGTAAATTTGGTATGTCATTATAACTAAATTTTATATTATTTATAATGTATATGTTGTTGACATAAATTGAAATAAGTCGTAATAATATATATAAAAAAGTAGGATTAATCATTTTTCGAAGTTTGTCTAATATAAATTTAACTAGAAATGGTTGTTTATACATTTCATAGTGTTATGACCGTTTTCACGACCTAGGTAAATGGACCACTAAAAACCCAAAAGATAAGTACAGTATCGAGAGGCTCAAGGAGCCCGGCCTTCAGGCCGCCGTGACGAGCTGGCCGAACTCTCGAGCTCACACTATGCAAAATCTGTCTTAGCTCGCACCCAGCCCGTGTTTGCACTAGTCCATTTCAGTACTTCTTCAGCTCGCATAAGTAGCCAGATTGATGAGCTTGCGTTGAACAGTACCTTGAAGAGCCAGCGTCGGGTCAACCTAATCCCCTGATTTTACGCCGACATCACCTCAGCAACTCCCGAGAAACATTTAATACGACGACTATTCATTTAATAGAGATAATATTTTACCTGAAGCATTTAATACAGACATGGGCGTGTGAAGAATAATCATTGTTGTAGCAATAAATACAGTATTACTTATATCAGATTAGTTGAGAATAATCATTATTTGTAACGTGTATAACACTATTGAATCTCCTCTTCTCTATAAATGAGAGAGATTTTCATTGTAAGGAGAGACTTAAATACTAGTATCACCGTCACTCTGTCGAAATCAATTCAGAGTGACCCATGTACATAGGCGTATTCGCCGAACAACGTAAAAATTTATGTCTTTGCATTATTCTTCCTCCCTTCTTCCATTATAAACTGTTTTATTATTATTATTGCCCATCTACCTTAACCAACATTTAACTCACTTTATTGTCATTCACTAATCTTTAGCTGTATTTATTATCATTTATTATCACGATCGCAGTCTGAGTCTTTGGATCTCCACGTCAACCGATTCCGAACGTCGACACATAGTAGCTTGTAATTTACGTTATAATTATAAATATTGAAATAAATGGTAAGAGTGTGTATGGGCATCCATGTTGCCACATGTTAATTTTATTACTATTCTTAATTAATCAATATTTCTACAAACTGCCATTTAAATTTGAATATTTAAATATGCTTCTAAACACTCGGTAAAGTGCCAATACCAACGCTAATAAGTGGTATTCTCTAGGTCTAACTTCTTTTTTTTAATTTATCCTAAAAGCCCAAATTCCCAATCCTAAATAGTGTTGTATGGTATTAAAAAGGACTCAAATGTTTTTATTTCTATTTTAATCTCTCAAAGCATGTATTTGTAATCTTTTATCGTCAAAAGCCGAAAACAACCATGGTATTAAATAATTTTATGGTGTTTATATTAATTTCTACATCAAATTTAATCAACTAATTGTTCACATCTCCTTCGTCTCAATGAAAGGGACTTTGCAGTCCATGTTATTCATAATTGCATGTTAAATTTATACATTCATGCTTAATTATAATTAGAGTTAATTATATTACTGATTAGATAATTTTATCCATAAATAATAGCCATCTGATTGTCTTTAATAACTATCATTGCAACAAATCTAATTATTTATATTAATTGATAAAGTCACTTAACCAATAAAGTGATCAAATCCATTATACTCAAATGCTCATAATCCATCTTAATGGCAAGTGCAAGGCTACCTAAAATTTGCAAGTATACACAAAGCATCACAATCATGAAAAATAATCGAGAAACCTACAATATAATATTATTTATACGATAATCATTAAAAAACAACGACAGTAACATTCTTAATTTTCGTTCATAACCCGAATTTAATTTAACAAACCATTGTCGTTGTCCGAATTCCCTTTAATCTCCTTTAGCATTCGTTAAAAGCATTTCTAAATCCCAGAGTTCCTCTCAACTACAGAGGAGTAGCATCCCAATGTTAAAAGTATGTCTGCTCTTTTCCTCGTCTCAACATCACCAAATTGGTAGATTTTTTTGACCATTCACTCACATGATTTGATTTCTAATTAAATCACCAATCTGTTGGTCCCACGTGATCCAACTCTCATCACAAGTTCACAACGCAAGTGAAAATTTCCGGTGCATGTTTCCAAAAGTGGGTAATAACCGCATCTCATCAAAATAACGTCCAGAAAATTCCACTTCCAGATTCATCTGCAGTTCTCCACACCTTCATCATCACCCACGTCCAGTGCACTCCATCGAAATTTCAAACATCGCGAAGCACCCAGAAATATCACTTGCCTCCCCACGCCACGCGGTTGCGTTTCTATAAATCAAATTATCAACTCGCTATCGTCGATGGCCACGTGTCAACTTTAGACGTGTCAGATTGCAGAAACAAATTGAGAGTATTCTATACTCGAGGATCTTTTGTAAGATTTCTCGAGCATCGTACGGCTGAAATCTGGTTAAGATAAAAAGTAAGAGAGCGTCAGCATATCTTGATGAACAATGTACGATGATGTAAGAGACAAAACCAGTGGAGATACCCGTGGTCTGTAAGATATTTTTGTCTGGACAGATTCAACCGCACGCGTGTCTTTTCCTTTTTGACATTTTCACCTTGATTATTCAAAATTCCAGCTGGAGATAATAAGATTTTATACGTTTTGATCGTCTGATGATGCAACAGCAGCACAAATAAAAGATGCAAATTTGGTATAGCATTCGAAATAAGCCTTTTTTTTTCCTTTTTTTCGGTTTTGAAAGATATCGACGTTCGGAATCGATCGACGGGAAAATACAAAAACCCAAACTGCGGTTTGGTATAATAAATGATAATAAGTGTAATAAATATGGTTTAAAGTTGGTGAATAGCAGTAAATGAATTTAAATGTTGGTTATGGTAGATGAGCAACAATAATATACAATTAATGATAAAAGAAGGGAGGAGGAAGAATGTAAAGACAATCAATTTTACGTGATTCGATGAGTGCACCTACGTCCACGGATCACTCTTGTTCAATTCCGGCAGAGTAACGACAATACTAAAGCTCAATCTCTCTTTTTACAATGAAAATCTTCCTTATTTATAGATGATGGGAGATACAAAAGAGCACTACACACGTTACTGATCCTGATTATTCTCAACTAATCTGACATAAGTCATACTGTATTTATTACTACAACAATGATTATTCTTCACACGCTCATGTCTTCATTAAAAGCTTCAAGTAAAGTATTCTTTTCATTAAATGAGCAACTGCCGCATTAAATGTTCATCGGGAACTGCTGAGGTGGCGTCGACGTTAAATCAGGGGATTAGGTTGACTTGATAGCTGATTTTACAAGGTACCTCTTGGCGTGAGCTCTTCGACCTAGCGAACTGTGCGAATTGGAGAGGTGTTGAAGCGGGCTTTAACTTGAATATGGGCTGAAAGTATGCTAATGACAGGCTTTGTATAGTATGAGCTCGGGAGTCCGTCGAGCTAATTATAACGAGCTAAGGATTGAGTTTCTTGAGCTTCTTGGTACTGTATTTATTTTTTGAGCCTTTAATGACCTCTTTTTCTACGTCGATAAATGGACGTAACAAAAGACAAATGAGCCAAAATGTGCAGGCGTGAAGCACATGCATGATCAAGCATAAAACAAAGATGACAGATTTTAAAGGCATTTTAAATTTTAATCTTTTGTCTTGATGTAAATGTCCAAGGAAATTGAAAAAGCATATTGTTTTCAGCAATAAATTTCGAGAAGATGTTGACGCTATTTTTTGATGACGTGACAAATATCGGGGTTTAGTGAAAGAAAATGTGAGTACGTAACCCATAATTTTCACCGCAGAATCAAACCCACCATGATTATTTTTGGTAATACAAATTCGAATATCATCAAAAAGCAAAGATGACCATCTATTTTTAAAACACCAAAAATTATCATTTTGAATTTTGTGGAAATTCCACGCAAAATATCCCGCACTGATCGAATATGCAAGCGACAACATCAGTTTATGTAATAATGTAAAACATACAGATGTAATGATGTGAAATTAATTAAAAAAAAAAAGAGTCCAAATTTCTATTCCGATTCGGTAAATTTTGACATGTTTTGCAGGTGCTGTCATATAAATATATAAAAATAATATTACACTAAATACAAATTTATCAAAATTTATTGTTAAAATATTATATTAAATTTATATATAATTATTATCTCATTAATAAATTATCATAAAATTAACGTAGTAATTATAAATCAATTTATAACATTATTTAAGTAAAATTTTTGAATAAACTTTTGAAAAGTGTGGTATCATTCATATATAAATTGTTTTCAAAAGTCCATCTAAATTTTTGTGATTAATTTGGGAATATTGGTACAATCACTGATATACATAAAGACATTTTTCTGAACCGGGTTGATAAAAATACATATATCAAGTTGCTATCACGTATTGCTTATACGATTAACAATCCATTCAATGATTTGAAGTTTCAGAGTAGATCCATTTGCAAGTGATATATGCATGGGTCATCCATTCCAATAATTGAATCAAAATCACTAATATATGGTTTAAAAATCCTTTTGATTGAAATATCACATAGAATAAAGTTACGTATGTGATGGTACTTTGACAGACATGCACACCAAGAATCATGCAGTAGATCATCCATTCAAGTTGCGCCATTTGCCATGTGATTGCAGTAATTTTTTCGGTCCCCACCACCTACAAATCCATAAATAAGGAAATCATTCCAAAGTGTGGGTCCCCGTGTACTACTTGACGTGTACATTCAATGATTAATCATGTAGGCCCACAACCAAAATTCTATTTGTATTTTTGAGAGACAACCAAAATTCTTTATAACGCAAGAAAAGAAAGTCCTGCGACTGCTTTCAAGATTTCGACAATTGCATAGTAAGTAGGGTTGAGTGTGTTCGGGTTTAGATTGGGTTAGGTGCTTTCGAGTTTAGATTGGATTTGGTTAAAAGTTTTTTAATTTAATATGGATTAGATTAAAATTTTTTAAATCTAATAAATTATTCAATCCAATCCAATCCAATCCAATAATAGTTGGATTGGGTTGAATTGAGTTGATTGAGTTAAATTTAATTTACCATAAAAGTATAAATGGTCTAATTGATAAGTTTTCTAGTCTTAATAATTTAATTACAGATAAAATGAATATAAATAAAGATCCAATTATTATAGATAAAATAGTAAATTCGACATAAAGGTTGTCCTTGATCTTTATCATCAACAAATGTTCTTATAGAGATGGAAGAAAATCTTGGATTTAGAATTAGGGATATGCATTTGTCGGGTTCGGGTTGGGTTGGATTGAATTTTTTTGAATCCAATCCAACCCAACCCATCCAATTTTTTTTAAGATGTAACCCAATCTAATCCAGTAAAAAATGATCGGATTAGGTTGGGTTTATCGGATTGAGTTGAGATGTCCACCCTTATTCGTAAGTGTATTTAAAGGAAGAATACAATTACATAATAAGTGATTTTTTTTTTCTAAAAGCCAATCATGGACTGAGCGGAGAGTATTGTATTGGTTGAAATTGATCAGTACTCCCAAGAAAAAATATTTTTATAACTAAAAAATATTATATATTGTTGACGTTCGGAAACGGTCAACCAGAGATTCTGGGGCCCAGACGGCGAACTCGGTAATTAATTAACGGTTCTGGTTGTGATGATGGAAGGATATTAAATAGGTAATTAATAAGGTTCAAGGTTGGTGATGATTAATTCAGGTGAAGGAATGTCGGTCTCGGTGGTTGGTCGGATTTAATAAGGTGATCTGCAAGAAGTTAAAGAGAAAAAGAGGGAGAGAGAGAGAGAGAGAGAGAGAGAGAGAGAGAACACGGGGATTTTTTACGTGGTTCGGTGACTGCACCTACGTCCACGGCCACTCTGGGACAATTCCGGCAGAGTGACAGTTTTCTAGTATGTTCAGCTTGTTTGTACAGTAAAAATGTCTCCCACCTTTATAGAGGAGGGGAGATGACAATATAAAAATACAAAGAAAGTTACACACGCTATTGGCAACGGCTAGTTTTAACTATCCTGATCCTGAATTGCCATGCTGCATTAATTGTAAAGGTAATGATGATTTTCTTCTTGCACAGATCTGCATTTAATCTTCCTGAGGAAGTCTTCACTTCATTAAATGCTTCTGGGTAATTGTGTAAGCAGTTTCCGACGGGAAATCATAAGAGTTGGTAATTCTGACAACTTGCTATACACGGTATCCCCTGGATAAGCCTTTTGGTCAGCCAGGTGATACACACTGGAGGAGAGCTGACGTGGCCAAGAGGAGAGGTAGGGCGATCTGGGGGTCCATGCGACCTCGCGACCTCACGGGCTCCCCGGGTTGAAGGTACGAGCAGGGGGCATCTTGGGAACTGTTGCTGGCTCGCGACCTGGGCGACCTTATGAGCTGGGCTGGCAGCTACTGGTTCCAACCTTAGGCCTTCTGGGCCCTGGCTTCTATTTAAATAAATAGGGCCTGAGTTGGACCATTTGGGACGATCCAGAAAATGGGCATAACATATATAAACATAAGTTTTACTATAAAAATAAATAAGTGAACTTACGGTGTAATAATATCAATTTAAAAGAATATATGACATTATAAAGTAAATTATATATTTTTAAACAAGTAAAAAATTCAAACACAAAACATGATTAATTAACAATTATCAAAATTTGCATATCACTTTGGTAGTTAGGGTAGTATAAGCATTCTTTTTATATTATGACAATAATTCAAATTTCATAATTAATGCTTGTTAACTAACTTATGCAAGAGATTTATTTTTCTATTGGGAATTTAAAAAAAGGTTCAAATTTTACTTACACGGTATGTGGGTTCAAATTATTTATATTCTCTTTAAAAAAAAAAAAAAACTGCAATCTTTCTAAAATAAAAAAATCAAATTTAACACACACGATATATATATATATATATATATAAGCGTTTAATCTCGACCAACCACACTAATTAACAAATTTGTCATTGTTTATGAATCAAAAAATTAGTGGGACTACGACAAACACTAATGTTGACTTGAAAAGTTAGTGGGTAGTTGGCTGAAACAAGCCAAATAAGGAAGGACAAATTGTAAGAATCCTTCCCAATATTTGATAAAATTACACCTAAATGACGGTTTTCGCCATAGTGACATTAAAGCCACCTCAAATTCCAATAATACAATACAAATCTCCCTTATTGTTATTTAATTATTAATCAATTACTGTTAAATCTAAATTGTTAAAGGTAAAATGATCAATTATTCAACACAAATACTTTTAATTAATAAAATAACAATATATATTTTTAAATTCCATTAAAAATTAAGATATTAAAAAATAAAATTTTAACTTTAAATTTGATTTGAAAGTTATTTTAATCTTTTTATACTTTTAACTGTTGACTATGAGGACATAACGATAATTAGCTAACGATAAGGGAGATTTGTATTGCATTATTGAAATCAGAGGCAGTCGAAATGTTATTATAGGAAATATTGTCATCTTAGTATAATTTCACCTAACTTCGGGGGTTTGTGGAATTGGGCCCAAAAAAACATATTGCCGTCGGATGAGTAGGAGCCACGTGGAATGATCGCAACGGGCAACCCACGTTTTTGGAACGCGTGGTGCTGTCACGGGTTGACAATTACGATGGCAATGTTTCAGATACGTGACAAAATCTGAGTACGTGGACACAGATCAGCCCAACGAATTATCAATATCGAAACAATAAGGTGGATATTACCAAAACCCTAATCGCCACGTAAGCGCTTCCAAAATTTTTCTTTTAATTATATACGTGTCCAGGTAGAGGCATTAGAACGTGAAATCCAACAGGGTAGGGAGACCAGTCGTACTAACCTAAGCAAAGTAAGCGGATTGGTACATCGTGGATCCTACGTGGCGATAAGATCCGCCGTAGAAGTGTATTTCTGTGCCGTTGGGTTGGCATTGGCGTAACACAAGTTTTTTATCTGTTTTTTATTTCAAGACAGAGAAGCGAAACCGAGAAGAAAGCTAGAGAGAGAGAGAGAGAGAGAGAGAGGTGACAAGAAATGGTGTCAAATATTTGTTACAGTCCCCGATCTGCCATTATAAATACCTCCTCTCTTTTTTGTTTGCCTTCACTGGTTAAATCGTTTGCCTCCTCCATTAACGTCTCAAATTCAAAAGCTCTAACCGAGAGACTCTACTGTTCTGGTATTTAAGAATTTCTCCGACTGTTTCGTTTTCTTTTTGTTCCTATTTTGAGAAACCTTTTTATCTTATCTTCAATTGCTAACAGTGTTCTGTTTATCTTTTCATGTCTTCGAATTTGCAGATATTCTTCTAACCCTACATTTCCAATCTTATCTTTCAAGGTAAGTTCACCAGTTATAATTTATAACTTGTTGTTTCAGGATTATGTATTTATTTATTTATTTCGATGTTTCTGTAATCTGTACATTGAGCATAAATTTGTAGAGTAATTGAAGAAAATACCTGAAAGATTATTGTTTTAATTTTTTTTGTTGTCAAAAATTAATTTTTTTTTCCTAATTTACTGGAATTGCAGAGAGACGAACTAAGTAAAGTAAAAAGGAAACTCTTCAAAGAAGTTGAAGAAATGACGATCAAACCGGCGGTTAAAATCGCCGACAGGAAGCTAATTGTAAAGGACCGGACAATACTAACCGGCGTACCGGACAACTTGATCACAACGTCCGGTTCGGAGTCCGGTCCGGTCGAAGGAATATTTATCGGCGCGGCTTTTAATGAAGAGAATAGCCGGCACGTGATCCCTCTCGGTACTCTACGTGACGTGCGGTTCCTGGCCTGCTTTAGGTTCAAGTTATGGTGGATGGCCCAAAAAATGGGCGACAAAGGCGGAGAAATCCCTCTCGAGACTCAGTTCTTATTGGTCGAGACGAAGGACGGCTCCCACCTTGAACCCGACGCTGGAAATGGAAACGAAGAGAATCAGATCATCTACACCGTTTTTCTGCCTCTAGTGGAGGGTCCATTCCGGGCCTGTTTACAGGGTAACCAAAACGACGAGCTAGAGCTGTGTTTCGAGAGCGGTGACGTGGACACCAAAGCGTCGTCGTTTAGCCACTCTTTATTCCTTCACGCTGGCACCGATCCTTTTGTGACAATCACGGAAGCAATCAGGTCCGTTAAATTGCATCTCAAGACTTTCCATCAACGGCACGAGAAGAAACTGCCGGGGATCGTTGACTATTTCGGTTGGTGCACGTGGGACGCGTTTTACCAAGAAGTGACCCAAGAAGGCGTGGAGGCGGGCCTCGAGAGCCTGTCCGCCGGTGGGACCCCTCCAAAGTTCGTGATCATAGACGACGGGTGGCAATCCGTTGGAGGCGATGACACATCATCATCATCAACCGATGAAGACGAGAAGAAACAACAGCCGTTGATGAGGCTGACTGGGATTACAGAAAACGAAAAATTCCAAAACAAGGAGGAGCCAAAGCTGGGTATTAAGAGCATAGTTGATGTTGCCAAGAAGAAACATGGGTTGAAGTATATGTACGTGTGGCATGCCATCACAGGTTACTGGGGTGGGGTCCGGCCAGGTGCCAAGGAGATGGAGGAATACGGGTCGTCGATGAAGTATCCGATGGTGTCAAGAGGAGTAGTGGAGAATGAGCCCACGTGGAAGACTGATGTGATGGCGGTGCAGGGACTGGGTTTGGTGAATCCGAAGAAAGTGTACAAGTTTTACAACGAGTTGCATAGCTATCTGGCGTCTGCGGGTATAGACGGTGTTAAGGTGGACGTGCAGTGTATTTTGGAGACGCTTGGTGGTGGATTGGGTGGTAGGGTTGAGTTAACTAGACAGTACCATCAAGCGCTCGATGCGTCTGTGGCTCGAAACTTCCCTGATAATGGATGCATTGCCTGCATGAGCCACAACACTGATGCGCTCTACTGGTACGTTTTTGATTGGTTAATATTATTATAGTTCTTTGTTATTGTAAGTGGTTTCGTTTTGATGTGGTGTGGTGTATTGTATGTGGGTGGAACAGCTCGAAACAAACGGCTATAGTTAGAGCATCGGACGATTTCTTCCCGCGTGATCCGATGTCACACACCATTCACATTGCAGCTGTTGCGTATAATGGTGTGTTCCTGGGAGAGGTTATGCAGCCTGATTGGGACATGTTTCACTCCCTCCATCCAGCAGCTGAATATCATGCATCGGCACGTGCTATAAGTGGCGGTCCCATTTATGTTAGGTAATGGATCATAGCCTTCCAGTTTTGTTGATCATGATATTATGATGATGATGATGATGTTTTTTAATTAACATGTTTTGTTGCTTTAATTTGGGTTGTCTGATTGAATTATTGATTTATTGAGCAGCGATGGGCCTGGAAATCATAACTTCGAGATTCTAAAGAAGATTGTGCTTCCTGATGGGTCCATACTTAGAGCTCGCTTGCCTGGCCGTCCCACTCGTGATTGCTTGTTCTCTGATCCTGCTCGTGATGGTGTTAGGTAATGCATTTTGCTTTGCTTTTATGCGTGCGCAGTTGTTTAGATTATCTATAATTTGATTTTTCTAACAAAATCTTGTTTGCTCTCAGCTTGTTGAAGATATGGAACATGAACAAGTACACAGGAGTGCTAGGTGTCTACAATTGCCAAGGTGCAGCCTGGAACACTGCTGAGAGAAAGAACACATTCCACCAAACGGGAAGTGAAGCCATTACCGGGCATGTAAAGGGCCGTGATGTCCACCTCATTGCAGATGCTGCTACAGACCCTGATTGGACCGGTGACTCTGCAGTCTACTGTCACAAAACTGGTGAACTCACCATTCTCCCTTACAATGCAGCAATGCCAGTTTCTCTCAAAGTACTGGAGCACGAAATCTTTACTGTCACACCCATCAAGGTTTTAGCACCTGGGTTTAGCTTCGCGCCATTGGGGCTCGTCAACATGTACAATGCTGGTGGTGCTATTGAGGGGCTACAGTATGAAGTGAAAGGCGGCGTTAAGTTATCGGAGCTTGGTGATGGATATGAAGGTGATAGTAATGTCGGTGGTGAGAGGGTGGAGAATTGTAGTAATGAATTGGTGGGGAGAGTTGTCATGGAAGTTAAAGGGTGTGGCAAGTTTGGTGCCTACTCAACAGCTAAGCCAAGAAGGTGCATTGTGGATTCAAATGTGGTTGAATTTGATTATGATTCATCCTCTGGATTGGTGATTGTTAACTTGGACGAATTGCCTGAGGAGGATAAAAGATTCCATGTTGTTGAGGTAGAGTTGTAAGTCTAATAGTCTATGGTAGCTTAGAGTTTGAAGGGTTAAGACAATGTGGGGTTGTCATGGAAGGGACTTATCATTTTTACCCTATTATAATTTTCTCTTACATGATAAATTTATGTAATGATCAGCGTGAGAGGTAGAAATTTGAATAAAGTTTCTCACTTTTTGTGTCTGCTAATTGACATTGTAAACTGTTTACTCATGTTTAACGTTGGTGCGCCTTGGATGAAGCCTTCACTGGTAATTGGAGTTGCAAATTCATGAATTCTTTGTTGGATCCATGGAGTAAGAAGCTTATAAATAAGATTTTTGTAGTGTTTGGAGCTATTTTTAAAACCGAAACTGGTCTTATAAATATGTTTGTTTTATCAAATATATTTCTGAAAATGATACAAATTTTCACCAATTATAATTTGAGTGTGAGAATAATGTCTTTATGATTGTAACCCCTTTCTAAATAGGTCCCACAAACAAATAATAACTTTTCCTTTCAAATAATTATTATATTTATTTTCAAAAATATAATCAACTATTGTTATATCAATTTTTTTTTATTTAATTACTAAGATCAATTTAAGACATTATTGAGATCAATTACGATATGATTCTAAAGAACGATTTAAAAATCAACTCTTTAAAAATGAAAGAGAGCAAAATTACAAATGGGTCGGTTTTTAAGCGAATGGAGTCATTTCATGAATTTGGGCCTTACAAGGAAAATGGCGGGTTTACCTTCAAATCTATTAAATTAATCCATGTAAGTAGCAAAAGTTAGAGCCGCAAATCCCTCTACAAGCTCATTTCCATTAACCGTTATACTACAGTACCAAAATTATCTCACAATGTGCTCCCCCTTAAAAAAAAAAAAAACCCAAACACAGAAAATTATCGCAAAATGTAGCACCAAACATTTGGGTAGAAACATTAAAAAAGTCTTATTAGCGTTTAAACCCATGCCAAAATCTCCAGGCATCTCCTCAATCAATTTCACAAAATTCAGAGGATGCATTTCTTAGATTGGAGCATATTGACATAGGAAGCAGAGCTCGGTTGACAAACCATCCATGTTGAGACTGCATGTAGAAGCGACACTCACCTACAATCCATTTAAAACTACTAGTTTTCCCCGCATGGAGCAAAAGATTTGACACCATCCACGCTTAGCATCTCCGCAGCTGGAGCTCTAATTTACAA
Organism: Litchi chinensis; assembly: GCA_019925255.1. Lineage (NCBI taxonomy): Eukaryota > Viridiplantae > Streptophyta > Magnoliopsida > Sapindales > Sapindaceae > Litchi > Litchi chinensis. The sequence continues at coordinate 44,989,492 of CM034461.1, forward strand.
TAAAACAAATGAAACCCCTTCAAATACGCATGCAATGACAAGGAACTAATCTAAATTATCTTCACATGTCCAAGCATTCGAACAATCCTTTAGAATGGTACAAATGGTAGCCTAATGGAGAACTAGAATACTAGACTAGCATTCCAACCTACAATTCATCATACAGGTGAGAGCATCAATGGTGTGATGATCTGATAAGAGCAAAAACCTAAATCTAGAACTCCAATTTCACAAGTGCATTCGATGCATCAGCTGATCCATACTGGAACCAATCCTTGGCACATATCAGGGCCTCCACAGTTTCTGGTCGCAAGGAACTCCTGTATTGATCCATCTCTTTGCTCACGGTATCAAATACAGAGTCGCTGCCAACACTGGATACGGGGACTGACAATATATCGCGAGCCATCTTTGAAAGGGTAGGGTACTTTAGTTTGTTCAGTTTCCACCAACCCAACACATCAAAATCTTGCACACGGGGCAACAAGGACTCTTCTAAATATTGATCCAGCTCAGACTTCATCTGTTGGCTACTAGTCTCCATGATGTAGACATCAAAATCCGTCAGTCCATTGTCTGAAAGAAGAGTTCCACCCTGAGAATCTTCTGTCTTCAAATTATTTCCAGCATGTCCTTCTTCTGCATATGTTGGAGTTAGAGGCAAAGGAAGTGCAACATATTCAAGAAAGAGTTCATGAATACCCTCATCAACTATTTTGATATATGCAGGAGCATCTTCACCATAAATTTTGGTAAAACTGAACTCAACAAGCTTCATCTTGAAGCGTGGGTCCATGACAACTGCAATTGCCAGAACTAGGCAACATTCCTTCCAGTATTTATCAATTTGCCCATGCATTGCTTTGGTTAAACTGTTGACAAAGGGATCCTCACTCGCAAGTGCACGAGTCAGGTCTGACAGAATCTTCCATGCTTCGTGAAAGAAAGTAATTGCAGTTGGGTTGGTGGAAGTAGTCAGTATAATGGCTGCATCATAGAGAGGTTTCAAGAATCCGCATAGAGTCTCAATCAGCTTCCAGTCATCCATGGATGGAGCTTCCTTGTAATCGGGATCAGAAGTATCCAAGCAAGAAAAAACTTCCTTCAACTCAGAAGCAGCCACCAGCATCTGATACGTTGTGTTCCATTTACTAAGATCATCAAGAGAGAGGCTCTTTTCACTGGGGACTTGAAGATGTTGCTTAAGTTCAAGAAACTTTTCCTCATGGGATTCTGATGTCTTCACATACTTTACACTTTCACGGATTTTCTTGACAATTTCACTGCCCGCCCCTAACACATATTTTGCCATGTTGCTTAAAGTACGAGCAATGCAATTCCTAACCAATAACTGACCATTAAGAATAAGAGTATTCTTGATGCATAGTAGAGGCCTAAGATTTTCAAGAGCAGCTTCACTAAGTGGATGATTGAAAGTGAGTGAAAACACCTTGCCCTCCAAACTCCAATCAGAAAGGCAAGCAGCAACAGCATGGCTAAAAGCAGTGTCAGAATCAGGATATGGTTCCATCACGACATTGAGAATCCTCCTCTGCAATTTCCACTCAGTATCAATGAAGTGTCCGGTAATGAACACATACCCTAAGGTTTGACTTGAAGTCCACATGTCCAGAGTTAGGCAAAAACGTCCAGATATGCCCTCGATGAACTTCATGAGGTTGTGTTTTTCTCTCAGATAAGTAGCGACACAATCCCCTTGGACAGTGTTGAAGCTTACCTTGTCAAATCGAGGCTGAAGATTCTGGACAAAAGTTATGAACCCTGGATGTTCAACCATGTGAAGAGGGTAGTCGTGCATGATGATCATCCTAGCAATTTCCAGACGGCAACGATCCTGATCAAATGAAACGTAAGGCAAGCTAGGGGATCTGTAGCGTCGTTTTGGCGGCTCACTTCCACCAACCCTTGGGGTTAACGGATTATTATTATTATTTTCCTGGTTTCGTAAGAGCGCAGGGCAGGTTCCCTTGGCAATGTGACGTTTGAGGTGACTGGTACCTGCTACTTTAGAACCTGTGCTATATGCAAAACTTTGCTTGCACTGCTTACAGCAAGCTCTTCTACAACCAGCACTAACTGTTTCTATGGTGAAGTGCTCCCATACTATGGACTTCTTTTTCCTCCGCTTGTTGGGTTGTGTCTCTGGACTGGTAACCTCATTGTTAGGCTGGGTATTTACAATGGCCAGCGCATCCGGCTGTGCCTCTGTAATGGCCAGCTCATTGTTAGGCTGCATCTCTGTAATTGCCAGGGTATTGTCGGGCTGTGCTTCAGTCATCAGCATATCATTTGGCTGTGTATCTTGGGTCATCATAACATCATCAGGATGGGTTTCTTGAGTCATCAGCACATCATTAGGCTGAATTTCTTGAGTCATCAGCACATCATCATTAGGCTGTGTTTCTTGAGTTATCAGCATATCGTTCGGATCGTTATGCTGAGTTTCTTGAATCATCAGCCCATTGTTATGCTGAGTTTCCTGAGTCATCAGCCCTCCGTCCTGCTGCGTTTCTTGAGTCAGCAGCCCTTCTTCGTGCTGCGTTGCTTGAGGCAGCAGCCCTTCTTCATGCTGCGTTCCTTGAGTCATCAGCCCTTCGTCGTGCTGTGTTTCTTCAGTCACCAGCGCTTCCTCATGCTGTGCGTCTTGAGTCACCAACACTTCCTTATGCTGCGTTTCTTCAGTCAACAGCCCATTGTTATGCTGTGTTTCTTCAGTCATTGGCCCATCCTGGTTCTGTTCTTCTTGAGTAATCACCCCATCCTTATGCTGTGTTTCTTTAGTCATAAGCACATCGTTGGGCTGAGTTTCTGGAGTCACCAGAACATTGTTGTCCAGTTGAGTTTCTTCTTTTGTCGCCATCCTGTCTTAATAGGTAAATTCCTGCTTTAGGGGAAAAAAATATAATTCTTTATTTGCTTTTAATACATTTATAATAAACATATATGCCAAAGAATACAAGACACAGAAAACATTCAATTCAAGTTAGCTACCCTGCATCCCATTATAAATAAAATATATATATATATATATATATTATGAAACTAATTAGCAAAACACAGTAGGAATCTGGAAACAAACAAACCACCACGCGATCAACATCAAATGACCAGTGCTTCAAAAAAATTAATACCTTGAAGTGAAACACATAGATCATAGAGAAATTTTAGGTTTGAAAATCATGTCTCAACTTGTTACAACTCTCTGGAAGATAACGTGCTAAAATGAGATGAGTGTAGCATGTGCAACACAGCCTGCTTCTTCAACAACAAATTTCAACTGGTGTGTATTTGGAGGGATGTATAGGTATCTAGTTACATAATCTCCATATGTCATGGAGCATCATACAACTTCAAGTTGATCTAAATATAATTCATTTCAGAGATGCAACAAAAGTTATCATCAATAATCAAATTGCAAATGATGTGTAGAGATATTAGTCGATCCTGTAATAGTTATAGTGTCTAAATCCTAAATGGGGCTGAAAAGAGCAAAAATAGTAGTACAGTACTACAGTTGACACACTTCGAACTATTGTCAGCCAAATGACTGCAAACTTATCCTTATATTTTCAACTTACTTGTTTGCTCCACTTACTATTTTTTTACAACCGACACTTTGACATCAACAGCCGCATCTACCTTATGATGCAGTCAGTGAAAGCTCAAATTCAATATAATTACTGCAGATATCATAGCAAACATGACATGACTTGCACGTAGTTTTCAGATGCGGATAGTTCTGATTTCATCATCAAATGTTGACCCCGATCGGACAACATATACCCTGTAACCGACACATCCTTTTCAATTCATTTTGCTAATCAACCAGCCAACCAACTTGAACATCTACCAGACATGTCACAACCACACACAAACAAGACATTCAAGTTTAGTTTAATGGGTGTAACAGTAACTGTATTCTTCAAGTTTCATGTGCCTAACAACTCGTATAAGAAAACCAAAGCAAGCTACAACACACCACCACATGACAGTCAAAATTCACCTAGTAAATATATTTAAAAAAATAAAAAGCACCATAAGATACATGGGCAAGAATTGGGCCCACTGTCAACTGGGTCCAACAACCCAGACTTCAAAGTTTCGATATGGTCAAATGTGATGACGTCCACCATGGACTTTCACTCTTAAATTCAGGCCCATTTATGAGTCCAACACGGGGCAGGGTTAAATTGGGTATTTTACAATTTTAAAGGGCTAAAAAGGGTAAAAAAAAATTAACCAGATCTAGGGTTTGATCGTGCTTGGGCTTGACCGAAGAAAATCACTACAAGCCCAGATCGAGGAAAATACCCATCAATCACCAAGAACACATGCATCAATCTACCCAGATCAATCAAACCCACTAACGTTAAACATGTAACATATGTTGTTGAACACATGATCAGCTACAGACAAGAATCTAACAGACAATTAACACAACAATAATCAATTTCAATTCCTCTAATCTCTACACAAACAGAATCCAATTAATTCTCTAATCAATAAAGCAATTCCACAATTAAACCACAAAAACAAAACGAAACCAAAATCCACACGAAAATGACTCAAACAAGAACGAGAACGCAGAGAACAACACTTGATAGAGAAAAAATCGAAAAGTACCAAAACTGAGATTAGGGGATAGGGCTCTTACCAGTCCCGACCCGAAAAGATTCGATCTTTACTCGGAGAAAGAGCTCAGAGACCGATTTTCAGGTCTCCGACACGGCGAGAAAGAGATCTAGGGTTTTGCAGAGGTGAGAGAAAATAGAGAAAGAGAGAGACAAGGGGAGAGAGAGAGATTTGGGCTTGGGACAGACCCGAGAAGGCAATTGGACCTGAAGAGATAAAAAAAGCGAAGTAGTTGGGACTCTTTTGTTAATAGACACGGTCTGGTTTTGGTTTTGGTTTGGTTTGGCTTGAGAAGATAAAAACCTTAAGAGAGGAAAATAAAATAAAAGACAGATTGATTGATTGATAGATAGGGCAGGGCAGGCAATATTTTTGGGTATGGACTTGACTTTTTTTTTTTTTTTTTAAAGGGTCCATTGTTATTAATAATTTTATTATAATTTATGGTGCGGTATCTAAAAGACCGGACCACAAAAGCCCAGCTTTTGATATTTGAAAATTTTACAAGGGAAAGAGTGGTACGTGTAGGGCGTGTGGAGTAGCCCACAGGTTTTTAATGGACAGGTTTGATTGGTGAGGACCCACATCCGTATTTGGTGAGGATAAGACTTTTAGGTTTAGCCCAATCACATATGTCCAAAAATCTTTTTCAAGTGTTACGTTACTGAGTGCAGATTCTTCTTGTGAGAGGCTCTTCTCTGTCTGACTCCAACATCTGATCCAACTGAGGGCAGGGGTTGGGGTTCGGGTTGGGGATGGGGCTGGATTCCTATTGTTTTTTTTGGCCAATTTGATGAGCTTGATGTCTGAATTGTTAAGGGACAATTTGAGGGGTGATATTGTCCTTTCGCTTTTTTTCAGATCACCAATATCTATAACTATTTGTGGAATATGATTGTGTCATTGTGCGTGCGTCAAAGTCATGATTAACACCAATTGGTAAACATAATTAGGGCAAATTTTAGCCAGGGATGTTTGATTAAAATTGGGAAATATCTCTCTTGTTCTATATTTAGGTAATTTTTCTCTTAATATTCTTAAAATTTCCACAAATCTTTATGAAGAATGATTAGAACCACACCTATCTTTTTTTAATGGTGAAGGAGAAAGAATTAAATTCATAGAAAACAATTTACACTTTTAAGAAACATGAGATTTGAACCCTTAACTTTACTAAACTAACAAATATTTTCAAATTTCTATTGAATATCACATCTTAAAAGAAGTGGTTGAACGTTTTATTTAATTGTAAGAGATTAATGATTCAAATTTTACTTTTGTCCTAAAACAAAATATGTTGGTAAGTTTTTTAAAATTTAATCCGTCCTCTTCCACTATTAAAAAAATAATAAATAAATAAATTTAAACCAATGTGATATAGTTCATATTTTGTTTTAGTGACACCCACCATAAAAATTAAATAAAATAAATAAATTTAAACCAATATGATAAAACCGTGTGAAATTAGTGATGATGAAAATGATAAAGGACTTTGAATTAGTATTGGAATTGTTAAAATGGTTTTAAACTAAACAAATAAATATTTTACATTTTGCATAAATCATTTACAATGCTAAAAAAAATTTCAGACATGAGTCAATCCAACAAAAATATAACTCTCAACGGATACCATCAAATAAACTTAAGATAACTTGAAGGGTCTCAGAAACAATTAAATTATCCCGTCAGAGATGCAATGTATTAATAGATCAACAAAAAATGTTGATGAGTGGTATCAACAACCAGGGCATGCGTGACAATGACAAATCAATTCTCAAGAACATAAGTTTTTCTTCTTCATCTTTTTCACTCCATAGATTTACTTTAAGAGTTAAATACACAATACCCCTCTGAGGTTAACTCAAATACAGACGCGTGAACGTTTTCATTTTTATAACATTTTACCCCCCTATTAACAGTCAACCAATATTAAAGATGAAGTTTGGAAACCCAAAAATTTATGGGTTTCCACTGTTAACAGGGGGGTAAGGTGTTATAAAAATGAAAATGTTCACGCGTCTGTATTTAAGTAAACCTTAGAAAGGTATTATGTATTTAACTCTTACTTTAATCTATATCAAATAAGATCAGACTTAAATATTGAAGAACGATGTTGGTGCAAACCACTGAGGTATTTTAATTCTTAACAGTATGCGCATCCTGCAAGTCCTCAAGTGAGCTTGGTTTCTCCATCCGAGGCCACCTGCTACTGAAATTACCAGAGTCCGCACCAACGCTTTTGTTAACCATATGATTACAATGATCTCACAACATTTCAAACACTATCAATGGCTTATACAAGTAAAGATTGCACTAAGCTATATAATCTGCTCAAATTATGACGACACAAGTAAGAGAGCCTTTATCAATCAAGAATACAAATATTGATTAATAGAGAGTACTAGTGAGGATTCTTAAGAATGTAAACATGCTCAGATGAGGATTAATAGAGAGTACTATCAATAGCATGTTTATATTAATTCTTAAGAATATGTCCGCAAATAATAGAATAAATAAATAAAATGAAACAATAGGTCATGGGGTGTACATAGAAATTGTGAGGGGTTCCAACATTGCCGTCGAAAACATTATCCATGTATACTGTACATTCATTTTATAGTCCAATCTTTTTCTTCAAAAAAAAGAAATTACATAGTCCAACCCAGATCTTTGCAGCCCCCTTGATAAACAAACGAACCCAATTTTTTCAATTTCAAGCAACGCCACGTGTTGTCTAGCACCTAAAACTAGAAGACTCCAACTCCAGTAATCATTTGTGAAAACAGTTGAAGCGAAGCTCTTTTGACTGAGTGACAGTGTCTTTGGTTGGTTTTCTTTAATTTGCTCTGTGGTAAATGCGAGAATTTGACTATTTGAGTCAAATAATTTGAAAGATGAACCCGTTGCTCACTGTATCCACCTGACCAGCATTCAAAACTATGACATATATATCTAAGAGTCGGGAGAGGGTCATGTGATTCGAACATACAATCTCATTAATGTGGAGGTGGTGGTTTATCAATGAGTTACTTAAAGTTGTGTCAAAGTATACTTTTTATACTACATTCACAGCTTGAATATCAACTTTAAACAGTTGAAAAATATTAGTAATATCTACATTTGACAATTGTTGTATTTACAAAATCATCCATGAAATCGAATTTTTTTTCAAGGCCAACTTGTTTGTTTGGTTGTGAAAATGTTAACGTAGTTAGAACGGAAAAAGTAAAGCGACCCAACCATTGAAAGCAAGGCCTAAGATTAGGTTGCTTGGCCGAAGTCGTAATTAAAGTAAGAAAGCAACTTGTCTATCTACCATCCAAACTGAACATGAACCACTGATGTTACATATCATCTCCAACTGGAGCCAATCTATATTGAAACTACAAGGCCTTTTAATGTATCCAAAACAATGACGCATTGTCGTTTGATTTATGTGTAGACCAAAGACAAAATCACTCATTTTTTTTTTACTGTGTTTTATTTTTATAGCAGAACCACTTAGCCACCCATTTTAAGTCGTAGTTGGTGTTGTCAGTTAGTTTGTTGTTTAGGTGTGGGGTGGGTCCAAGTATGGGCTGAGGTTATAATTGTTACAACCCTCAAAAATATTTATATAGTATGGGCCTAGTGGCCCAATTTGATGTAACCTCACAAAACAGTGCAAACTGTTTGTACCTTAAAAAAACTAGTACTTACATCTGCACATGTAGGTTACAAATTAACTTTGTTGCTACTCACAGCATATTGTCAAAACAGTAGACAAGATATCATACAACTAAAATAATTTGTTTATATGTCAATCATCTGACCAGAAAGGCTCAAATAAGCTATTGAATGTTTAGTTTCTACTTATAATTTGTGATTGTTGATGTTACAAGCCATTATGCATGTCATCTTCGAATAACAGTGTTCGGTCTACCAACTAATTTTGACTATACAAATTGTATTATTAATTCGATTTAGGAGAACACATAATTGAGTTTAGAATACTTTGATGGGCAATGAAAAGATGCGAAAATAGTTCCAAAAAAAGTAAAAAAAATGTGAAAGAGATCAAAGTAATTAGCGGTTTTGTTTTTATCAAGCCTCTTTGTCTTTGTCTCTTTTTTTGAAAAAAAATATATTGTTTTATTATTATTATTTTTTATGTTATGACAGACTAACTCATCCAAGAAAGTCTAATCACCAAATATACGATCTCCTTTTTCATCAGTACAAAGCATCTAAAATTATTAAAAGATATAGCAAAGAAGACATGGTCCTCTATGATCTACTGTCGAATTATGCTTCTTTTTTTTCCTCGAGTATGACAAAATATGTGTAAAAATCGAGCTGCTGCCAATTTTTTATTGGAGAGTTATTAATAGTAAAATGAATTCATTAAAAAGGTTGCAAAAAATAAGAGCAGTCATTGGAAGCAAAAATGTAAAAAATATTTTATTGTTTCTATAGAATTTTTGGGGGTTGAGAGGCTAGCTAGCTAGCATGGATGCCGAATATTTCAGTTGGTTGATTAAACTTTCTATTGTAAACTAAACGACCTACAATATATCTCTCTTACACTAATCTTGAAAGTAAACAAATGTATTCTAATTTATGCTACGATGAAGAAAATCTCGTCCAATTATGAGCATAACTAAGTAACCTATAGTCTAGAAAAAAAGACAGTTAAGGAGACAATAGGAGCTGTATATTCATACAGAAGTTTAAATATAAATTGGTTGACTATCAATTGTTATATTTTTGTTAAAGCTCACCTTTTCTATATAAATTATTTTTGATTAATTAAACAAATTAACACGTGCACACCTACATAATCTGTGAGCTATCATAGGTATACAGTAATTGTGGAAGGCATACGTGCACATGAAAACATGTTTTTTTACAACTCACTTCTGAGTACTGATCATGGATGAATAACTATAAATTAATTATTATTATAAAATTTAAGTTTGTGTACACATAATTGAAAGTGTAAAACATATGTAAAATAACAAGACAGAAGAGGAAAAAAGAGCGGAAGAGCAAAAGCAGGAGAAGTAATTGGGAGAGGAGAAAGAGTGAAGACAAAGTTGTGGGTTAAATCAAATGGACAAACCCAGTTCAATCGTGTCGGGCATGTGTGTCTGTACACTACAATGGAGTCACTGATATACTGACAAACGAGTACATGCATTTCCATGCAATTGTCTCCAATCTTGTACACGTGCATGCCTTAACCTATATATCTTTATTGGATACTACTCGTATGCTAGTTCTTGAGCAGATGAATAGAATGGAAGAAGAGAAACATGTCAAATGCATAGAAACAAGAGAATATGCCAACACCCTACTCCGTTAAAAAATTAGTCTCCCAAATTAGGAGTCTCCCAAACTTCATCTCTCTTATTATTATTATTGTTTTTAAACTAGGCACCAAATACATTGAAGATACCGACATCTAGTTATTACATATGTTATTCAAAAATCAACTTCCATAATTAAAAGATACCTAATAATAATAAAAAAAAGAAAACTTTTTACATGTTTATTATAAAATATATATTGTGTAATTCAAATCTAGCAAATATAAAAAAGTGTTTTTTCTTATTATATTTATATGCACGGTGAAAGTCATGAAATTTTAATTATACATCTATATTAATGTATCTATTTATTTACTAATATATTATTATGTATATATCAATTTGTTCTTTTTTTTGAAAAAAAAAAAAACTATAGTTTGTAAAGAAGATTTGAAATTTAAATTCATTTATTGATATATATATATATATGATTTGTTTTTGTTTAAACTAGTATCTAAATAATATGATCCACTTGTTTCGCTACAAATTTTGTTCATAGAAAGTCAAAATCCATCTAAAAGTTCAAAAATTATAAGTGCAGACACTGATATATTTTATCTGGTTCTGCGAGTTAACCAATTAAATCGTTTAGGTAGATAAAAACAATTGATTTTGAAGTTTAAATAAGGGGGGTCTCATGGTACTTTCAACGACTACATCTTGCATATGAAATGACATTGGTGTGACATATTGATTTTCAATTCACAATATAAAGTTTAATTTTCGTTTCTTATCTAATCACTGTAGCATAGAATTCCCATGCACCACACAGGGACGTACCCCCCTTGGGGCTAGGTAGGCTAGTCTAGTTAATTTTGAAAATTCAACTTTAAGAAAATTTTAAAAATCTTGTTATAAAGTATAAAGTTTTTTTTATTATGTTTATTAAAATACCTTATGCATTGACTTTTTTTTTTTTTTTTTAAATCGAATTCCCTTTATATTTTAAAATATGTATTCAACTTTTGTATTATAATGTAAAATTTAGAGTGATAAAAAATTTAACTATATAATATATTATTCATTGAAAATCTTGTTGATTATAACTTATGATTAAATATGAAAATGAAGTGTTTATTTTTTTTTTAATTTTTTATTATCAAATTATCGTAGAGTTAAAATCAAGTATTTAGTATTGCTTATCTTGATTGATAATTAATGGATCTTTAGTTGATAATCTTATAGAATTCTTGTGATTTAAATTATGATTATTGTTTTTTTTAAATCTTTTGATGATTTTATGACATAATTCTTAATATATCATTGTATTAGTCATAATTCCAATAAAAAATATAGTCTATCATTTTAAATATATATATGCATGAGCATGGGTGTGTGTGCCGCACAGGCGGGTATGTACGTGTGTTTTTTCATGATTCATTTATTTTAAAAATATGTATTATGAGAGATAAGATTTATTATATTCTTCATTATACATTTAATAAATTTAATCATGGTAGAGGTTCGATTAAGAAAAATTTTTTTAGCTCATCCTAACATTAAATCCTAGTTATATCCCTGAATGTGGTCCATCTCCAGCATCTTAAAGTCTCTCTGAAATTATATATGTAAATAACACATACCAAGAACCAACGAGAAAACAAAGAACATATATAAATTAACGTATCCTCCTGCTTCCAAGTTATAGAGGAGAAAGCAGTCGAGAGGAATGTTAATGAAACAACTAAGAATAAATTAATAGTGATTTGGAAGAAAGAAATATAGAAGCTGTGAAAGGCAATTGGGGTGTGATGCTACTTATATAGACTATCGTGACTATAGACAACGCATGAGAAATTCTTGGAGTGACGCTATTGAATATGTCTCGCGTTATTCACTGCTGTTTGTAAAACAGCTTCGCGTAAATTATTATTATGATTTTTATAAGTAAATGTGTATGTATTTTTTCTTTGAACTAGTAAATACTTTAAAATGTATATAATATGTACATGGTAATATATTTAAAATTATAATAATTAAAGTATGTTTTAAATATATATACGTGTGTTTGTATGTGTACGTACATGGTACACGAATGTGTATCTTTTTAGTGATTTATTTACTTTGATGAGATTTAAGATTTATTATGCTTTTAATTATATATTCAAAAAATTTAATTATGTATAAAAGTTAAATTTTTTTTTTTTTAATCCATCCTAATGTTAAATCTGAGCTATGTACGTGGCACCACATTACTCTTTTCCAACATATAGTGAAATTGAAAAGTGAAGTGATGATGACAATTGATAAACAGTATTAAAATAGAATTGTTAAATCAAATCAAAAAAGACGAGTTTAGTGAAAGATGGAGGAGGTAAGCACGCAAAGACAACGAGTGATAGCCAGCTAACTACTTCAAACAAAACAAAACATTTTTTAAAATGAAAAGAAATGAAGTGAAGGCACTTGTAAAAGAAAAGTAGTCGATGATGATCGCAAATACAAAAATGAGAAAGGTGAGAGAGAGAGAGGAGTTGGCAATGTAAGAAAATAGAAAAGTGTCCACCAACACAACACACCACCCCGACAAAGCGACCTCCGTCCCGGGAAAAACGGGCTGTACTGTCATTACCCACACACACATCACGGTGGGGCCCCCCCTCACATGCCTCCATGTGAACTCATTTTTATTCTTAATTTCGTTTTCTTCCCTTTAATTTCCTTTGATTTCATCTTGATTAATTTTTTCTCTCCCACTTCCCTCCATTTGCTGTGCATCTCACTTTCTGTCACTCTATATTTCAATACATTAATCCTCAAATTTTGCTACCCTTATATATATATATAAGGTTTTAAATTTAAATCCCGCTGGTATAAAATTGGAAAAATGAGAACCCATTGATTGCATGTACATATGGCATGGGGTACTTGTTCTCCGGTTCTCTATTTGAAACAACAGCGTAAAGCTATACACAGTTCTCTTTTTCCTTGATTCTGGACCTTTCTGGTTCATGATTACTTTATGCACTCTCCAATTATATATGATTTGTATAAATTAGAACTAGAACAATGCAATCAATATGATATTATATTTATAATATAATCATATTATTCATTAATTTAGTCTTATGAGATTTATTATATTTTGTGAGAGGTTAATTTGTATTAATCCTCAAATTTTGCTGCCTTGTTTTATTTATACATATATATATATATATATATATATTAAACGTCATACACGAAAGAAATCAACCAGTAACTTGGAATAAGTAATATGTTTGAATACCCGTGTGTGTGTGTGTATATATATATATATATAAAAGAAAGAGCAAACCTTTCAATAACAGGAGCAAGAGGGATCATAAAAGCTGTGGCGAAAATGAATCTGTAGGCAATAATAACTTGCAAGCTCATTCCATCATTAGCAGCCAATTTATACAACACATCGACCCCAGCAAACACCACCTGAACCACCACCATCATCAAAGCTGGCTTAAAACCATCTATTAAAGCCAATTTTGAAAATTCAATTTTAAGAAATTTTTAAAAATCATGTTACAAAGTATACAATTATTTTTTTTATTCAATTTATCAAAACACCTTATATATTGATTTTTTCAAAACAAATTTTCTTTATATTTTAAAATATGTACTCAACTTTTATATTATAATTTATAATTTAGAGTGAATAAAAATTTAATTATATAATATATTATTTATTGAAAATCTTGTTGATTGTAACTTATGATCAAATGTAAAAATAAAATATGTTTATTCATTTTAATCTTTGGTTATCAAATTACCTTAGAGTTAAAATCGAGTATACTGCTTATTTTGATATTATAATTAATCATTAATTGATAATTTTATAGAGTCCTTGTGATTTAAATTATGATTATTATACATATATTTTTTAATTTTTTAGATCTTTTGATTTTTTTTATAACTTAGTTCTTAATATATCATTATATTAGCCATAATTCAAATAAAACATATAGTCCATCGTTTTAAATATATATATATATATATGCGTGTACATTAGTGCGTGCACGGATGTGTGGACGTGTGTATCTTTTTTAGTGATTTATTTATTTTGAAATATGTATTATGAGAGTTGAGATTTATTATACTCTTTATTATATATTCGATAAATTTAATCATGTATGGAGATTCGATTAAGACAAATTTTCTTAGCTCACCCCAATATTAAATCTTAGCTATGTCCCTGTTTGGTTATTATTTTGCAAAACGAATCATTTCAAGTCAAATAATATTTACACCCCACTCAGGATTTGAGGTAGGAAGACATTATAACTAGATAATATTTTTTAAGCTACAAAAGCAGAATTTACATATAGAGTTATTGACTTAAACCAATGAACTGAAGTCAGTGTAAAAACTACAATGGGACACCTCAACTATTGTCTTTAACCAGGTTAATCGTATTATCTACCAATCGACCACTCTGGCAATTAATGATACTAATTTTCATTTTTCAATTGTATTGATAAATTTATTTCCGAATTTTTTTTTTATTAATTATTAATGTTTTCCTTTTATCGTCAATCTATTTCTCATTTCAACTTCCATTTCTAGACCTATTTTTAGTTTTCAATAATAAAGCATCAGGACCAAAATGAAATCAATTAAATCAAAGAGAAGCTATTGGTTTGGTTCAGCTTGGTAAAATGGGTCACTTTTTTTTTTTGTTCGTTGTGCAAACCGTAATCAGTTCGGTTCCGTTGTTTGGACCAAAACCAAATAGAACCAATATTTGCTCACCTCTAATTAGAGTCATCAGTTAGGAAAAAAAATTGTAAATAGCTAAATCTCATGAGGATAGTTTTGGAATAAAAGCCTCATGTGTGATTATTTTTTAAATTACGTTGTTCTCTTCGTGAAATCTCATTTATGATGTAATAATTGATTTTTTTGTTAAATTAAGGGGTCGCTTCTTTTGTTTGTCTGAAGAGTGAACAATATTGCTGAAGACTGAAACTGAATAGTGACTAAAACTTGACATTTGAATGATATATATATATATTTTTTTTCTTATCTTTGAATGTGTAGTAATCTTATTTGTTTTTTAAAATGAAAACTAGTAATTTGACATTTATATCATTTTATTATTAATTGTTTTATAACTTCATTTAATATAAATATAGACATTCATAATTATTTAACAAATGCTAAAATACTTTCATGTATATATTAATAATATTTTTATTCATAATCAAAATATGATTAATTATTATAGTAAAGTAATTTTTTAAAATTATATATACATAAATAAATTATTATTGTGAAGTAAATTAAATTTATGTATTTAAATAAAAATAAATAAAATAGTCTTAAGTTGAATTACTACTGTTATATATTTAAATAAAAATAACATTGAAAGGAATAACATTAAAATTACGATAAATTTGAAAATATGTTATTTTGGAAATGATAGATTTGAAAAATATATTTAAAAAAATCATTAAGTAATTTGATATTCAAATAAAATAAAAAATTATAACCTTTTATTTTCAATCATTTTTGGGTGGTTCAAATTGTTTGACCACTTGAGAAAATAAACAAAAATCACTTAATAGGTATAATTTAGTCCTATTAAATAAAAAATGGTTAAAAACATATGGCCCCTAAATGAAGGCTCCTTACTACCAACCTATATGGGAAGTTATTTTAATTTAGTATTAATGGATTTCATTAAGGCTTATAAAGTAATAATTAGGGAAAAAAATCAAACTTTTCTTTCCTAAAACATTATGGGGATTTTTGTCAAATTAACGGAGTAAAAAAACCCTTGATTAATTGTTTATTTAAATATAATCGGTGTGCTATTAATAGGTGAGCATAAAAGATTCAATATAATCAAATTCAGGAGAAGCTCAAATTTTGAGTAAATATTTTTGAGTTTTTTTTTAATATTAAAATATCTATTCTACCTCTATTTTATTTGATTGATATCTCTATACATTTATAATTCTATTACATTTTTTTTTATTAAAAATAAACATATAACCTGCATTTTCATTAAATTTTTATTTCATAAAAACATTTGAAAACTTTTTTTTAACAAATAAGCTTTCTATATCTTGTGTTTTTTTTTTTTTTTTTTGTTTCAATTGGTTTTGACTGACAATATAATTTTTTTGTTATCGGTTCATTGACATATATATATATATATATATATATATATTGCAATTAGTACAGGTGAAAAAAAAAAAAAAGAGAAACAAAATATTTTTATTTCTTTCAAAAAAAGATTAGAGAAACAAAATTAGCCAACGGGTCTGAAATAGGTATAAGTGAACTTTACGAGAATCATAAAATAGATAAAAAAAAAAAAAAGAGTAGAGATATATAATCTTTTTATTTCTTTAGGCTAATTAAACCAAGAATGAAAATTTGGCAGAGTGCAATAAAATTTTTATTACTATTATGATTGATCTATTTTTTATAGTTGAGGTTAAAACAATTACATTCCTAAAATGAATATATTATTTCTCTCTCTCATATCTTTTTGGTAAATTAATAATCTAAAGTACTTTAAAAATAATTTAACTAAAGCGTTTATAATTTAAAAGAGAATTTTTAATTGATAAACAAACAACCAATAACTTTTTTTTAAAAGATTTACTTAGATAAGTTACACCAAACGAAGCCTCAATATGATTAACTAATTATTCAAAATCTGTCATTTTATCAGTTAATAATAATTTCAAAATATCCTTTAAAAAATTAATTTCAAAATGTTATCAGAAATAAAATTTTCTTATTTATTATTCCAGAGCAAGATATATGGCTAAAAAAATTAGGTATTACCAAAATTTGCCATACACAATAAAAAAATGCATGTTTTTCCAAATAACTAACAAAAATGTTATTCAATATAATATGAATGTATTTTTAAAACTAACATCAAACCTTTAATTGTCAATGAAATAATTATTTTCATAAAGGGAGAAAGTAATTATTTACACGAGTTGTAATATGTACTTAGTGGGAAATTGAATCCATCAATTAAAGAAATATACATATGTTTAATAGATAGTAGTTAATTATAGGGATGAGAATGGATCGGATGAAATCGGGTTTGGCTCTTACCAAACTTGATTCAAATTTTTTTTAGGGGTGCTCCAAAATCGACCCATACCTCAAATAGATCGTTACTTTCCACCCCAAAACTAAACCTAATTAGAGGGACTTGTCTTGAACCCGATTCATTGACTTAATTTATTTTTAACTAATGATATAATTAATATCAAAAAAGTAATAAACAAAAAAAAAAGACAATTTAACTATGATATCCATGAGACTTCGAAAAGAATTCCAAATTCATATAAAAACTTAGACAATTACAAGTGCAATACTTGGAAACTATATAATAAATCCCTTTAATGCACAATCATAAATTTAAGATTTTTTTTATGTTTATATATAAACTAGGTTATCAGATCGAATCAATGTAATAAAACTTTCTCCAAACTAATTCTAAAATTTCCAAGAGTTGCTCCAAATCCAACCTATACTCTAAATGGGTAGTTACTTTTTACCTCAAACCCGCCCCGAATAGGCTAGATTTGAACATATTTGGATTTGATCGGATATTTTGGCTATCCTTATTTAACTATTGGTCTATGTAAAACACTTATTTGACCTAAGGGGGAGAGTGTAACGCAATCCCTCAAAATCGCGTGAGGATAGACTGTTCTTCCAATAAAAAATGGACAGATCTGAAGTGGGACCCATATTGTGCCCCCACTAGGGTAACCGCCACCGTCAGATCCGGCATGTTGCATCCCCGCCGCACGTATATTCACAACCAACTTAGAAGAAACAATAAAAAATTATTTTTTAACACATATCACTTGCTAGGGTTAATGGGATCAAACGTAGTCAGCTTTTTTCAGAGACCAAAACTCTGTATGAACCAATAAATAAATCAAAATTAAAAAAATAAAAAATAAAAAAAGAAAGAGGTAGGGTTCAGTAATCTTAGGCCCAATATTCTTCTTGGGATTGATGGTAAAAAGGACCCTCCAGTTTCCCTATAAATACCCACCCACTCCCTAAATCAACATTCACACTACCCCCCTTCTTCTTCATCCTTTATCTCTCTTGTAATCTCTATAATTTATTATTATTTTTTAATTTTATTTTGGTTTCTTTAGGGTTTGATTTTCTGATGATGAGAACCTTCTCAGTGTAAAATAAATAATATGAATATAATCATCATCTGATGATGACAAGAGAGATAATATGGTCCTCTTTGTATTCTTCCACAGCTTTCTTGAACTGCATCCTGTTTCCGATTCTGCGTTGCATGAGTGTTCACAACCTGCCGCTTCGCATTTTCTAGTTGTTGTTGCGGTTCAATAAAGCTGTGGGAAGATACAGATAGGGTCAAAGGGTTTTCCAGATCGATCCTTCTTCTTTTCCTTGGTGGGTATAATTTATATTGATTTATCTTTGTTTTAATTTTTTTATCGGATCTGTTTCTATGGTCGTGTTCTTATTTATATTACGATGGTAGATATTGGTTACTGGTTGAATTCTCAGTCTGACTGCTCCTTCAGTGGTTAAAATTATGGCATGCTCTTGTATGGTTTATTTTTTTATTTTAATTTTTTTTTTATATTTCTGTAATTGTTTATGAATTGATACTTCAAATGAACAATTGTTGGGTAGTGTTGTTTCTCTATGACTAATTCATCGACTTGTTTTGTAGCAAATTTGATATTTGCAGTATTTTGGGATGAGTTTTGGTTTATTAAGTTTTTCTTTCATAGAACACCCCCTCACTGCATCTGTTGTTACGTTTCTTCTCATTATAATGTTTTGATATGTGGTAATTTAGAAGAAAATATCATAGATCTGTGGCCTCCATCTCTTCTTCGGTCCTTCCTTTTGTATTTTTATGACAAGGAATCGAAACAGACATAGAGATTCCTTCAACAGTTATCTCTCGAAGAGGATATTTGTCGGCCTAGATTCTTGTCTCTGTAAAACATTTCGTCACCGTGTAATTTGTGGTTAACTTTTTTTACTTACTTGTATGTATACACTGCAGGACAAGAGATGTGAACCAGAAGCTGGATCGAACAAAAGCAATATGCAAATTTATTTGTTTAGATTTTTAATATGACGATGTAGACCCAACTTTGTTGATCTTGGTAATTAATTCAGTCACTTTGTAATATTCATTGATTCCAATCTGCAGGTTTCATTTAAGTCAGCAGCTTCTCTAAAGGTGAGTAATTATATATGTTGCAATGTTATCTGTTTGCTTTTATAATTGTACAAGTTTTTTCGGTTGTGGTGTGTGCTCAAACCCTTGTAGGGTACATAGGGTCTGCTAAGTGCTAATCAAACTAAATTAGGGTTACTTTTCTAACACAAGATAGGACCATTGTGAAATTTATAAGCTCTTAGTTATTGAATGGTGAGATGGACCACAAGGTTTGGCATTCCTTTTATGCCATATAGATCCAGAAACCAAATCAGTTTATACATGCATTTAAAAGAGGAGTTTGAAAAGATAATGAAGTTGTTAGGTAATGTTGATTTTGTGAATTTGAAACAATTAAACGCAGGAACGTAAGAGAGAAATTGACACTGAAATATGTAACCTCTATTTGGAAAAAGCTTGAAAAGAAGTTAATAATGGATTGAGATTTGGAAGAGGAAATTAGGGTTTCTTTTTATTATTTTTACAACTAAGGCTAAGACAACTAAGTGGCAAAAAAAGATCTTCTCGATGATGACCTTAAGAAACATATTGTCTTTGTCTTGTTAGTGATGAAATTTTCCCTGATCAGATCGTGTGCTCTTGCTTTTTCGTTCCATAGTAAAAAACAACGATGCTTTTTCAAGAAAACTGGTGGATCTACCATAGCCAAACTAGAACCAGACCAGTTTTCAAGTGTCCTATGAATTTCAAACCACATTTCTCTTATGCATGTAGTTCTCTGACAGATTTACAACCATTATTATGTGATACCAAAAAAGAAAAGTAGAGAGTATATGTATACAGGGTCACAATTTGTGGCTCTTTCTGTGAAGTTAGCTGGATGTAGAGACACTCACGAGGAGCTCCATCCAAATTAATTAGCCTCCTCTTTTGTTCTTTTATAGATGCTGCACAGATCATATGATCTAGCTACTTTAATTATCTGTGCCAACTAATCTAGCACTTAAATCTGATGACTGATCATCTTATACTTGTTTGCTGGAAGATGCTTTAGCAATAATACTGCATAGCTATTTCATATATATTTAATCAAATAACAGATAATGCATTATACTCTTGGATCTATTAGGGCTTATTTATAATTATTGCTTCTGATCACATTGTGTTGTAAAGCCAATTAGTTTTGCTCTCGTGATGTAGACCACCCCCCCCCCCCCCCAAAAAAAAAAAAAAACAAGTAAACAACTAATATGAAGGTTATTAAATTTTATTATTTAAGTACTCCTTTAGCGCTCATCCTAGTAAAAAAAAAAAATGTGGGATTCGGTTGCTTTAATTAGGTTCCCTTTTGGGGAGAAAGTATTGGAAAAGCTAAATTTTCTCGTGCTTGGAGAATTCGAGAAGAGAGATATTTTAAATGTGTAAATAATTCATTGAAGAAGCTTATAGCACAGTCCTCTAGATCTGGTTGTCTTAGTAGTAACTTTTGTCTTATTGTTTAAAATATTCTATGCAATGTGGAAATGACTACAAATATTAATTTTCAGGTCTCATTTAATTAATCTATAGAAGCAGAAGAAAAGAAGGTAATGCACTAATGCCAATTTACTTAACTGTTTTAAACATATATTATATCGATCAGATTGGAGCCCTAATTCATTAGAATTATATTTATAGGTTCGTTTTTAAAAAAATATAATGCTGTGTTGATCTCAAATCCTCTCCTTCTTTGAAGTTTACATGCCAGCCAATCCATACACGTGCGCACCCAAACACATAGCATATATATATATATATTAGGTTGCGCCCTTGTTATTTCCATAATGCATGCATGCATGTAATTCTTCGTTTTGGTTTATTTCGTATATAACCAACTAGTTAGGTAGCAGTCTCTTTTATTATTTATTTATTTATTTATTTTTAAGTTTTTCATCATTGTTCTTAATTCTGTTCCTTTTTATTGATGTCCCAAATTTTCGATTTTCTTTAAGTTTTATCAGTTTCCCATCTATTTTGATGAAAATTGGATCCAAAAGAGTTGGTGTCTAGATGTTCTTTTGTATCCATTTATGAGGATTTTACAGGTTCATCATGATTGTTCATTTTTGTATGCTCAGTAAAATCTTAGACGTTTGCTTTGATGGTCCATAAAAGTTGCCATATATTGTAGGTGCGCACTCTCACATCAGATAAAAGGTAGCTGGCCTGGCTATTGCGTTGTTGCAATTGATGTCCTATAGTTCTCCAATGGTGAAGCAATAGTTATATGCCAATAGCGACGTGACTGTAACATTTCCCCAACAAATGGGGGCGCCATTATTGCTTTTCCCTGCCATTTCTCTTTCTGATGTCCAATGCTTGTAATAGTCATTGTTCTTCATTACTTGTTTTTCTGCTTTCACAACAATTGCTCATTCATATGAAAGATACTTGCACCACCTTAGTTTGACTTTATATGTTGGCGATTAATTGTTGGAGCTGTCTATTTAATTTGGCTACCACATAAAATAAGCAACAATACAAATACTGATCTTATCCATTCTTAATATTTATTTATTAAATTTTCTTTTTCATTTGAATCATTGTAAAATCTGCTGTCATTGTTACTAACTTTAATTACTCCTATATTATTAGAGTAATATTAGACTTTCTAAATATTTTGCTCAAATATATGCCCAAATGATTTGATATATAAGTTGTCAACATCTTATAAATTCTGAAATGATATGACAATTAATAGGATCTTGACAATTCATAAATTATATTATTTAGATATGAATTTTGGTAAAATATTTAGGTAGTCTAATATGAGTCATAGTTCAAAATTTTTTTGAACATATGTTGTGTAAGAAAAATTTTCTTTTCTTTTCTTTTCTTTTTAAAAATAAAATGATCACATGTTTGTTCTTTTTCCTCCTAAGGTCTCTTTGATAAAAAATAAAAAAAAAAAAAGGAGAAGAAAAGAAAAAACAGAATAGTGATTTTTTTTTTTTTTGTTGCCAAAAAGCTTAATTTTAATGGCTTGACTGAAAAAAGGCTAATTAATTGAAGAAACTTCTAGCAACTTTTGGGGAGGAAGAAAGTTGTCTGCTCATCACATCAATTTTCTGGCACTCTATAACAGGGACTGTTGCAGTTTGATATATCTTTAGTTTAGATTCTACTTTAATTATTTTTTTTGAGTGTATTTTCGCAGTCTATAAATTAAGATCATAAATGCGATCTTCTTTGTGTAAACTTAATCAAGTACATGTTCTTAATTTAAGTTGTTTAAATGGAAGAAATTATAGTGTGACTTGTGAGGATTAAAAGTTGTTAATTTTATTAACAGTTGTAATGAGACACTTAGCTGACTACGAGAAGAAAAGATATATTAGAAAATATATTATACAAGAAATATATTATAATAGGCAAAATTGAGGTTAAACAATTTTCACACACGGTAGCCCGAAGGATCTGCATGCCATTCAAATATGGAAATTCAAAAATATTATGCCTGAAAAACACTTTCCACTTACGACGTTAAAATTAATACATAAATATTTAAATTAGAAATATTATCAAAATATCTTTTGAAAATAAAATTAATGTGAAACAACTCATATTTTAGGTTAAAAAATGAGGCAAAATGATATTATTTTCTATTTTAAGGAATTATTCAGATTTTTTCCTTCAAATTATTGTCTCTAAATTGAAAAATTAACTCAATACTTCATCCCATGAATTGTATCAAAAAGTGACTTGATATTCTATCAAGTCAATTAATATATATGGTTTAATTAACATTTATAAATTGAGTAATGCTAGACTTTCTAAATATTTTGTTAAATTTTATGACCAAATATTGTTAAGATCTTATAAATCATGAGATAATATGATAATTAATAGGATTTTAATAACTCACATACCACTTGAACAAAATATTTGGGAAGTTTAGAATTATTCTTATATTAATCTTTTAAGTACATTCTCTCCATTATGCTGTACAGAACTGCCATGCCCCCTTGTCTGGCCTTAAAATATTCTACTTTCTTGGTGGACCTACTCACCATCTAAATCCATACATTTCATTGGCTAAACAATCAAATTGATTGCATTGTATTAGGTAAAGATTCCCTTAACACATCATTAACACTGGTCAATTCTGATTATGGTTAATTATAGCTAGTTCAATTCACATGTATCCCTTAATACACCATTAACTCCATGTAATGTTTATTTTTCTTTCCCCTTCAATTATTGCTAATTCCTGTACTAATTTTATAGTCAAAATAGCAGCTGGAGCTTAATTTAATGCTTGAGACCGATGGTGCGCGTTTGTTGTTGAATTAATGAACCATATAACAGCCTAATTTGATGGAATAATAACCTAGCTAAAAAGGGCCAGAATAAGAGAACAAATAGTAGCTGAAACAAACAGTAGTACTGCTTGTAAAGAAGCAAACTCAAAGTACTTTTGGCTGTTATGGATCTTGTAATTGTCTCCCAGTTTTTGATTCTTTGCATGTAGGTTTCTCACTGTACCAAAATTCCTAGAAAAAAAATTAGAACTCTCCCCCATAAAATTAATGTTATGTGATATGCAAATTAATGTGAGCATTAATTTAATTATACCACATGACATCAATGGAATGAAAAATATACAATTTATCATATGTATTCTAGACTTGAGTTCATAACTTAACAAAGATTACACAAGCAAAATTGGCTGCATTCATTCATCATCTCCAGTAAAAATGTTCAATTTCACAGCCTACTATCAAGAAAACCCACCAAATTAACTCATTTAGAAGTATTAACTTATGTCAAGCTGAACACAAGTTAAAAAAAAAAAATTACAGCACTACATAAAATCATTATAAACAATAGTCCAGTTAGTTCATAGATCTCGTTCAAATATCAACCTGTTAATAAAAAAAGGTGTAATTTTGGAATCTCAACAACCATTCCAAGCTGCAATGGCTGCAACAAGTTTCAAACTTTTTTTTTTACTGCCTTCTCTCTGCACAAAAGTAAAACATTTACTTTGACACTTAGTAATTAAAGATAGAGCTAGCTAGCTAGCATTAATTTACAATAGAATGCAGTCAATAACAAAACCTAATATTAGATGTTAATTAGACGAAGAAAAGGAATATAAATGTAGTAGGTACTTGATTAGACTGTTGAGATCTTCAGTAGTATTGCAGGTATAGGTTGGCTGTATATGTACAGCGAAAAGCCACAAATTATATGTGATTCAATGCATCATTGCATCGGTTGAGAGAGAGAGTGAGAAACTGTGATGGTAAATAAAAATAATAAGAAAAAACTTGATGTCAGAATGTGTGAGAGTGGTTAAAAAAATGATGTCACAAAGTGACAAAGGTTAGCCTTTTACACAGAAATGTAGGAGATCAAATCAAAGTGTAGAGAGGCAAAAACCAAAAGGGGCAACAAGGAGAACTATCATCATTGAAGATAAAAATAAAAAAGGCTTTGAGTCGGGAATCTTCTCCCTGCTAACCCATCTCTCTCTCTCTCTCTCTCTCTCTTTTTCACCATTTTGATTGAACGAACAGAATGTCATGAATCAAGTGAAACATAACATAAATTTACTGACAACTAGGTTTACATTTTTTTAATATTTTTTAATATTTTGTTACTACTACTACTACTCTAGCCCTCCACTCCATGCATGGCTCAAACGTGTTATTAACTAGCAGAGAACAATAAAATGACTACTTGGTATTTTAACAAAAGTATAATTACACCCCAGTTTATTTCTTCTCATCTTGACATATATTTTTATCTTATCTTCTTGTAAAAAATAGGGAAAAAACTGAAACGAATTGTAAATCAGCAACAGAATTATAGTTTTGCAAGAATTCAGGATGGGAATCTTGTTTATATGATGAATAGGGGTGTAAATTAAGAGAGAATTGTGAGAATTACCCATGATCCATGCCGCTGAAGAAGAAAAGACCACAAGGCTGCTTCGATTCGTCACAAGCATAGAAAACTAGGAAGATCTTGTCCGTATCTTTCACCAAAAAAACAAGAAAGCAAGGCCTCCCACAAAAACAAAAGTCCTGAATGTCATGTTCTCCCACAGCTTTCTTGAGCTTTCAAAAATTTCTGGCTTGATGTGGAGAGGTATAGCTAGCAGTGAACGAAAGTTCAAGAAAGCTGTGGAAAAGCATGACTAGGACTTAAATATACGACTACATACTATTCATCAACCTCTCTCATGACCTCAGATCTCATTTTTCTTGCTCTCAAAATAAAAAGCAGACTCAATTTCTCTGTGCTTGAGGGGGAGAGAGAGAAAGAAGAAGAAGATATAAGCCCATACAAAGCTCAATTGATGGACCACTCTAGCATATATAATCTGTGTAACAGCTTTATAGAGGGAGAGAGTAGGGTTCTATCTCACTCACAAGGCGCATTTTACTCACCTAATTTTATTTTTTTTTTTTTAAAAAGACCAACTTTACTAGTGAGTGCGCAGTGGGGTACATTGTCATTGGCCAACCAGTCTGATGAGCGAAGAAATTTAAACAAATAAAATTCAAAAAGATAGCTAAAATTCCAAATGAAAAAAGAAAAAAAAAGGAAAAAAAATATATAAAAGATGTGGGAAAATTCACAAAACCACCCAATCCCCATCACATGCAGCCATGTGATTTGGGTGATCTCTTCTTTTATTTTATTGGAAGTTAAAGGCATGGGTTGTTTATGGTCCCCCGATCGTCTTGTACTTTTTATTTTTGACATCAAATCTGTGCACAATATAGATGTATACATATACGTTCATCAATCATGATATAGTCGTTCATGATAACATTTTTTTGGTTTATTATCAATTTACCCGTTAGAATTGAAAATAATACTAAACCACCACTGGTTTTGAAAATATTAGCTAAAAGTCCAACTATCAATTGGAACAATAAATTGGTTAATAAAGTAACGGTTTTGTGAAATTTGAGGGTAAAAAAGCAATAAAGGTTGAACCTAGAAATAGATTCCAACTGGACCACTCAAAATGTGCCATGCGTGACATCAAAAAATTAAAAAAATTAATAAAAAAATGTTCATAAAAAATTTAAAATACTAAATAAAACAAAATCTTGAAATCCAAAAATGGCCATCATCTCTCTTTCTCTCTCTTCTTCTTCTTCTTATTCTTCGAAGTCGTTAGATCTAGAAAACCACTCAGGTCTCCTCTGTTTCTACACTTGAAATCGAAATGGCCACTATTTCTCCACTCAAGTCTCCTCCGTCGGCCTAAGTACAACAACAACAGCGGCAACGCTATTAAGAGAGCCAAAGCTGTTAGCGGCAACAATGGCAGCGTGAGTACAACAACAACGAATGGTGGTCCCAGTGGTTCATGATGAAGTGCTTGAAGTTGTTGAAGTTTCGTGTGAGGTCTAATGGCGACATTAGTACAACGACAAAGCTACTGATTTTGGGTTTGATTCTAGGGGGCCATCTGGTGGTGGTTGAACAAATGCATTTTTTTTTTCATTTTAATTTAGTTATTGATTGATTTTTTATTTACTTATTAATTGGATTTATGATGAATTGTGAATTTCTTTTGTTGTGTTGTGGAATTGATTATGGTTTTGTATTGATTGTTATTTGATGTCGTTGTTGGACCTTATGACGATTCATTTCTGATATGGGAAATTCATGTGTTTGGGGTTCATCTGGGTTGATTTGGGAGATTGATTGATGATGAAAATGATGGTAAGGGCTATTTTTAGGGTTTCCAGGTGGATTGCGATGAGTTTTTTTTTCCCCATTCTATTTGTTTTTCTTGAATTCATCTCTACTATCCAGATTGGATCTTCATCATCCATTTGATGAGATAATCATTTAGTAGCTATTTGGATATGTTTTCGAAAACAATTTTCCGTTTTCAAAAACAAAAACATTGTAAATTCTGTTTGATAATTGTTTTCAAAAACACGTTTTTAGAAATGGAAAACATATTTTAAAAAATGCATGAAGTCTCAAATTTTTTTTAAAAAAATCCCACAATGCATTTTCCAAAAAACTATAAAAAATGCCAAAAAAAAAAAAAAAAGTGGGAGATGATGACCTTAGTTCTGGCTTCAACTCCTAACGATCTCGACATGCCTGATGGTGATGGAGGCGGATTGATGACGGAGCGAGTGTGAGATGGTGTCGAGGAGCGTGCGCATGGAAATTAGCGTGTAACTGGACGTGATGGACAAGTTGAATAATGTGGTAGTGGTGTTCTCCTAAGTTGAATGAGAAATGGAGTAGAGAATCTCGACATGGTACGGGATGGCATTGGTTCCAACGATGATGGAACAGTTGTCATTGTCATGCTTGGAGATGAGGCGAAGCTCACCTAAAGGCTCGACACATGTTTTGTAGGAGACAGAGCCGAACGGATTTGGTCCGTATTTGTGTTTGATCTTTCTTTGGTTTGAATAATTTAAAGAGAGAGAAAGAGAGAACATCGTAGTCTTTAGATGGAAAGTACCCTAATGGATCTGTTAACTTTTGGATGGAAAGTATCAACCCACTAACGTCTTAGGCTTTCTAGGAAACATTTTGAAAACTAGAGGCAGTTTCACATTACTTTCAATTCCAAGGGTATTTTGACGACATCTCTTAAAGAATTCAGAAATGGTCTGAACATAAGTGAAGAATTGGAGTTGAAATTCTCACATAACCTTATTTTTTGCCATGATTTTTCATATGAGTTTGAGTTTGATTGAACTAATTAAATGCATGAAAGGAAGAAAATTCATAATCTTGGTAGTTTTTGATTTTCTTTGGTAATACATTATTTGATTATAAAAAATCAAGGCCAAATAGGCTTAGAAAAGGATCATAACAGTAAGAGTCAACTAACAACTTATAAGTATCCATTATTTGATTACAAAAATAATTGTACAAAAAAAATATATATTTTATAATACACTATTTCTTAGTATATGTGCTTAGAATGTATAGGAGATTATGGATTCAATTCCCACATAGAGCATATTACAACCTATAACGGTAGTTTTTTTTTTTTTTCCTCTTTATTATAGGATTAGATTGGCTCTCATTTATGAATATAGATATCTAAAATAGATAAGTAGTGTATGATCACAATAAATTTTGGTATATCTCAATTTCAAAAAAAGGGAAAAAATCTAAAAAACTCCTGAAATGAAAAATATTGTCAGTTCACCCCAATTTTTGAAAACATTAGTAAAAAAACCCCTATCGTCAATCAAAAGTAGGTTCCATTCAATCTTTTAGTGGTTTTGTGACAAAATCACCAAAAGACCAAAATGCCCTTACTAAATTGTTTATGGAGAAATAGAATCCTTTTGTTTGTTTTAAAATTATGTAAAAGGATAAATTTGTCATCCATAAGCACTAAAAAAGAGACAAAAATAAACTCTAATGAATTACTCATTTGTATGACCAATATAACTTACCAATTTATATTACTAATTATCATTTGTAAAATTAAATTAAATGAATTTCTTAAACTAAATTTATTATGAATTATTAATTAAAAAATAATTTAAAAACTAAGAAAATGGAGGTGGAGATCCCACCCTGGATACCTCGACTGTCCATCACACCATCATCCTCTATAACACAACCATCATCACCCATCAACCACGATCCATCACATCATCATCATCATTCATAACACATAATCATCATTATTTCCATTCATCACACAACCATTGTCCTTCATACCATCACCATCATCTATCACACATAACCATCATCATCACCATTCATCACACACAACACACCCATTGTCCATCACAACATCATCATCATACATCACACATAACTATCATCATCACCACCACTGTTCATCACACATAAAAATCATCAAATTAAATTAATTAATAATCAATCGTTAAAATAAAAATAAAAAACAGAGGTGGAGATCCCAGATGTGATCTCCACTTTAAAAAAAAAAAAAATGGTTAGGATTTAAAAACCCTTCAGAAAGAGAGGGAGAAACCAGATCTGATAAAGAGCGATGACGGAAGAGACCCAGATCCAAGAGGCCTCCATCGGGTTGTGTGACTTTGATGGTCTGAAGATCGATCCAAAAGTAGACGAAAGTGAAGGAAGAGAGGGAAGAAAGCAACGTTGATAGGGGGAGAGAGAAAAGAGAGTGACGACAGAAGGGGGACAGGGAAGAGAGAGCAACAGCATAAAGGGAAAGGGAAGAGTGGGACGACATAGTATATAAAAGGGAGAGAGCACGGTGATAGAGGGTACAAAGAGAAGAGAGAATGATGGCGAAAGGTAGAGAAACGGTGGAGGGTGGAAAGGTGGTGTTAGTGGAGTAGATGTGTGGTGATAAATCAATAATAGGTTAGGTATGCAAGTTTAATGGTGATGATTATGCTATTTATATAGGTTGGTTAGATGGATGACAGGTATAATCAACCAATCCATCCAATCCAACTAGAATCTGTCTTTTTTTTTTTTTTTTTTCTTTTAAAATAAGATGGAATCCATCTCTATCATCAAGCCCAATTATCTTTTTACTCTAAAAAATAATAGATCTATTATTTTATTATCGAATTTACTATTTCATTTAACAGTTGGATCATTTTAGCTATTATCTTTAATACCAAGGGTTGTTTGATATTATTTTCAATTCTAGGGGGTCAAATAATAATAACCGAAAAAAATATGTGTTCAATACATAAGATTAATTTAAATATGTATTATATGTCATTTAGGTCTTATTGTAAACTGCCTTGATGTAAGTATATTATAGGGATAATATCCAAAAATCCTTTGACTTTTGATAGATTATCTATTTTCTTCCATGTAGTTTCATTTTATCCAAAATACCGTCCAACTTTAAAATAAACACCCAAAATATCTCCTGGAGGTGTATGAAATGACGATAATACATGTGACTGTAACATATTCCATTAAGTGGATATGGTTCACCATTTGACTTTAGGAGCAAAAGTGAAAATGTGAAAAAAATTAAAAAATTATTAATTAAAATGTGAAAAATCAAAATAAATAAATAAATAATATTAAATAAAAAAATAAAAATAAAGATATTTTTATTTAAAAATTAAAAAAATCCAAAAAAAAATCCCTGTTACTTGGCACTTTTTCTTTAACCTCACTAATCTCTCTTTTTAACCTCGTCAGTCTCTCTTTCTCTCTAATCTCATTACTCCTCCTTTATCACTCCAGTCACTCTCTCTCTAACCTCATTCCTTATTCTTTTTCTGCTTCATTGCTTGTCGCCATCTCCATCAAACGTTCACCAGCACTCCTTCCCATGCTGGCTCCTCTTCATCTCTATCTCTCTCCTTCTTCGCTGCCACTACCACCGCCTCCTCTCCTTTCCTCTTTCTTTTCATCATCTGGGTTCGAACCAGATGAACCTTCTTCTTGGTTCGAATCCAGTTGAAGTTTCATCTGGGTTCGAATTTAGATGAAACTGAACGTAGTTAAACCTTTAATTGGTTTGAACACAGACAAACTCGGTTGAAGGTTTGATGCTTAATGTTGTTTGATGATTTTTGGATTTGGATTATTATTATTATTATTTGGATTTCCAGGTGTGCTTGGTGATATCTGATGATTTTTTTTTTTTTCAATTTTGTGGGTTTGAGACAATTGATGATTAGGGTTTGATATTTTTTATGATTTTAAGGTTGAAGATGATTGTGTTTTATTAGTAATGGTTGTGGGTTGCTCATTGCTCATGGTGAACGTTGATGATGATGATATAATGAGCTCATCCAATTTAGATAGATGGTGGAGATTCGATCTAAATCTCCACTTTTATTTTTAATTTTCTTAAAAGTTTTATTTTTTATTAGTTTATAATTTTTATTTTAAAATATTATTTTATAATAATTTTATTTTGTAAATAAAAATTTGAGGGTTAAAAATATATTTTTACGCATTATTTAATTTTTCTATTAACTTTACAACAAATGAGGGATTTTTGATAAAAACGAAACCATATAAAGGAAAATGAATACTCTATCAAAAGTGTGGTTTTCTAGGATTTTCCTCATATTATATGGTGGTGGTGGCCCTGAGGATGGAAAGGGAAGAGAGCGCGATGGTAAAGGGTACAAAGGGAAGAGAGAAGGATCGTGGAGGGTGGAGAGGTGGTGTTGGTGGAGTGAATGTGTGGTGATAAATCAATGGGCTAGGTATATGAGTTTGATGGTGATGATTATGCTATTTACATAGGTTCGTTAGATGGATGCCAAGTGTAATCAACCAATCCATCCAATCCAACTAGAATCCTTTTTTTTTTCTAAAATAATTGGAATCCATCTCTATCATCAAGTCCAATTACCTTTTTACCCTAAAAAATAACAGATCCATTATTTATTATCGAATTTACTATTTCATTTAACAGTTGGACCATTTTAACTATTATTCAATACCAAGGGTGGTTTGACATTATTTTCAATTCTAGGAGGTAAAATAATAATAACCAAAAAAATATATGTTCAATTCATAAGATTAATTTAAATATGTATTATATGTCATTTAGGTCTTATTGTAAAATGCCTTGATACAAATATATTACAGGGATAGTATATTATCCCAACTCTAAAAAAATATATATTATAGGGATAATATAAAAAAATATTATAGGGAGCTTTTTATAGATTGATCTATTTTCCTATGTAATTTCTTTTTTATCCAAAATATTGTCCGACTTTAAAATAAATACCCAAAATACCCCCTGAAGGAGTATGGAAGGACGATAATATCTCGACGATAACATATTCCATTAGGTGGATATGATTGACCATTTGACTCCAAGAGCAAATGTGAAAATGCGAAGAAAATTTTTAAAAATATTAATTAAAATGTGAAAAATCAAAATAAATAAATAAATAATATTAATATAAAATATAAAAGTAAAGATATTTTATTTAAAAAAAAAAAAAAAAAAAAAAAATAAAAAAAAAAAAAAAAAAAATTCCTGTCACTTAGCTCTTTTTTTTTTTTTAACGTCACCGATCTCTCTCTCTCTCCTCTCTCTCTCTCTAACCTCACCAGTCTCTCTTACTCTCTAACCCCACTGCTTGTCCTTCATCGCTCCAGTCACACACTCTCTATCTAACCTCATCTTCTTATTCTTCTTTAACTCCATCGCTTGTCGCCACCTCCACCAGATGTCCACCATCACCCCCTCCCACGCTGACTCCTCCTCATCTCTATCTCTCTCCTTCTTTACCGTCACTACCACCGCCTCCTCTTCTCTCCTCTTTCTTTTCATCATCAAGGTTCAAACTCAGATAAAACTGAACGCAATTAAACCTTCAATTGGGTTCGAACCTAGATAAACTTGGTTGAAGGTTTGATGCTTGACATTGTTTGATGATTTTTTTTTTTTGATGATTTTTGGGTTTGATGATTTTTTCGGGTTTCCAAGTGGGCTTAATGATACTTGATGATTTTTTTTTTTTCAATCTTCGTGGGTTTGAGATAACGATGATTAGGGTTTGATATTTTTTATGATTTTGAGGATGGTTGGGCTTTATCTATGATGGTTGTGGGTTGTTCATTGCTGGTGGTGGGTCTGAAGGTTGATGATGATGATATAATGGGTCCATCCTATTTAGATGGATGGTGGAGATCCAATTTGGATATCCACTTTTTTTAAAGTAAATTTTCTTAAAATTTTTATTTTTTATTAGTTTATAATTTTTTGTTTTAGAATATTATTTTATAATAATTTTATTTTTAAATAAAATTTG
Source organism: Litchi chinensis (assembly GCA_019925255.1). Taxonomy (NCBI): domain Eukaryota; kingdom Viridiplantae; phylum Streptophyta; class Magnoliopsida; order Sapindales; family Sapindaceae; genus Litchi; species Litchi chinensis. The sequence continues at coordinate 45,022,380 of CM034461.1, forward strand.
AGAGTTAAAAATATATTTTTACTCATTATCTAATTTTTCTATTAACTTGGTAATAGATGAGGGATTTTTGATAAAAACAAAACCACATAAAAAAAAAAAGAATACTCTATCGTCTGATTTGTTAGGATTTTCCTCATATTATATGGTGGTGGTGGGCCTGAGGCTGAGGGTGCTGTGGCAGCGTTGGGGGTGTGTGGGGTGAAGTGGGGCATGCTAATAATAAATAATTTAAGAGAAAAATCAACAAGACGCGTTACAGTCAGGTCCACCTCATGACCTACCTGTTATTTCAGTTTGATATTCAGTTTGTTATCTTTTATTAGTGTACGGCGCAAGTGGCCGCCCGTATACATATTGCAAAGGCCATATACATTACATGGAATACCGTAAAATCTCGTGGCAGTTTCTCTCTCTTTTAACATTAGCCATCTGAATGCATTCTGGATTCGCCGACGTGTCCATATATGATTCTTTCCAACTCCAACCGGATGCCCCCTTTGGTTGATTGCACCTTTGTCCCGCTCTACCACATGTGTGCGGAAACGTGAATGGCATCGTATATATCTTTTGTTTGTAGAGAATTAATGAAAGCATAAATTAAACACACACAAACAAAAAATAGAGGGACACAGAAATTTATATAATTGTTGCATCTATAGATTGCACCGATATACTCTCTAACCTCGCGAAGCCACCAACAATATAATCCCTTTCATTGAGAGTACTGACTCTTAATTTATGGTCTCTTCGAGGAGGGCACTTGCACTAATACTTAATCCATTATTTAAGAGTTTGTTCACAACCCCTTACTTTGACTCTTTCTTTTATATTTCACATTTCAAAAGTATCTAAAAAACCTAACTACTAGAATATCCCTAGGGTCACATGAAATAGTAATAACCTTTTTCTATTTTCTCTGTTAGATTGAAAGTTCGAATCCTATAACAATTAGTCGTAACATTACAATACTGACTTAGACTTTACAAGCCATTAATATGCTAGACATTTTTCATATTGCATGACTACAATCGAGGCAATGGTGCAATGGTTGCATCAAATTTTTCTAGTCACGGAATTACAATTTTCTAGGTGGATGTGCACAAAGGACCACCGCTGCGGCATCCCGTATGCTAGCTTGGTTGCATGAGCATATAAATTAGGAGACGTAGAAGGAGAAGACAGAAGAGAGAAGCTCGAATGCGTGGGAAGATGTAGGTACGTTAAAGTAATGGAGCACAGAAACAATATCACTAATTGACAAGTATTAAAGTCACATCCTAACCATAAAAAGAGACCAATCCCACGTCACGCCTTGATGTGCAAATCTCCCCCTCGCAGCTCTTCATTGTATTTGTATGGCGTAGGCTTGGCCAGACGTCGCTGGGCCAGTGGAGGAGCCTTTTATGGAGGTACTGTTGTAGCCCAATCCTGACAACAACTAGCCCTTGGGCCTATGCTTGATAGGCCTGGCCATGCACCAAAATTTACGACACAATTCAGCTCGTACAAGTCAGAACTTGCTAGCTACGATACAACCATTATAAACGAGAGTAAAAAATAATGTAATTGAAGTAGCTAACCTACACATTGTAGCCTGAGTAGCATATTCCATTTTTAAACAAATGGAAAGGACTCAACCCGATTACAACCTAGTTACAAACCTTTATTGAAAACAAGAAGCATTAGAGTTACTATTATGAGCATCGCATGTAAATTTGAAATCCCAGGTGACACTTGATGTCGTTTTAGCAAGCTACTATATGTGAAGCCATGCATGCATATGATGTTATATATATATTCTCGATAAGTCGCTTTTAGCAGTGCACTTTGCAGTTTGCAGTAGTCGAGTTTTTGTCAACATCATGTTGTGTTTTATGCTTTTATATCACAGGCGTGCTGCTAAATAGTTGTCCATTTTTCAGCGTCATATGCATGGACACTATCCACGTTTAACGCAACTTGTCATTGATATGTTAGAGTTTTGGTGCTTTGTTGGTTCTGATTGCATCCAAAACGGGATCGTTGAAAAAGAAAATGAAATGGGAAATCGTTTTGAAATTGATAGGGGGAAGTGCAAACTGCAAAGTGGCTGCACCACATGCATGCATGTCCTTGACAAGTGAAAGCTGTAGTAAAATGAAGAGTTTGGCAATAAGCCTGTGTTGAGAGTTAAAGAGAGTGGATCCACCCGAGCGTGTGGCAGCAATCAAAGGACAACAAGGGCAGAGAGAATGATTAGACGCTTCTATTATCATTGTATTATTGTGATAATTGATGGGGACCCGCATCAGCTACCCTCCAATACAGCAGTAAAATTTTCATCATGATTCGTGACAAGTCGATTGGCGCACGAGGCTCCTCCGCTGCCTCTGCCATCTCACCATCTCAGTCTGTACGGTCATTATCCGTACTATATATATTATATGCTTTTTTTTTTTTAAATATTTATTATCAATCCCCTCCAAATCCAGTACACAAATGACATTTTAATATCAACTTCATTTTATATAAAATCATCAATATTTCTCAGAAAAAAAAAAATATAATCATCAATAATTCTCTAATCATGATAAACCAAGTAAATAGCTTAGGTTAAGTAACAATTATCATCAATGCATCCTGCATCCCTATTACGATCTTGTCTTGTATTATCGTAACAAATATATAAAATTTCTACATCAGGGTAAGATTGTATTGGTTGCAATTTGAAATAGAGAGTGAATTGGATAAAAAAGGAATGGTGGATTAGGTGGTTTTGGAGTGGGGCCATGATAAGAGGAAGCATAGTTGGAGCATGTGATGATCTCTCACGGGAATAAAGGTGTACGTACAAACGGGACGGTGAAAAAGAAAGATGGAATCGTTTGGATCCGTTCGGGGTCACTGTCATGGGGTCATTTAACAGCCTGTTTACACCAGCAAAACAAACGCCTATATAATTTTACAACAACAAAACAACAATTTTTGAAGATGAGATGGGCCATTCGATGCTTAGTCGTACAATGCCAACAGTGTAGATGGGCCCCCATCAACAATCTCTCTTCAATAATGATCCGTCACGTGCATGCAATGGTTTCTTCCGATTCCCCTATTGTTAATCAAATCGAACAAATAGTGTTTTCTAATTTCCATGGATCATTCATTATTGTTATAATTATTGTTCATTGCCCTGTTAATGTTGGAAATTATTTTTTTATTATATATATATTTTTTTTTTGAAAAAAATGGAAATGGCTGTTGCATCAAGATGGAACATTTTTTGAAAAAAAAAAAAAAGTGTGGTTAGCTTGAAGACAAATGGAATGTGGAAAATGAATGAAGCAGATACAGGATTGGCACCGGCAGGGATTCTATTCAGTGCACTAGAGGACAACCAAGACAGTGATGGGCCGTCAACATCAAGTAGGGTCCCCTTCAAATCATCAAGTCATGCTATATTTGTTTTAACTCTATGTATACATTTAAAGAGTGAAAAATGAAAAAGGAGATTCTAAATACACCCAGCTGATTTTCCGAAGCAGCCTCTATAAGTTCGGGATGTGATGTCAAAACAAATTACAAATTAAAAAGTTGATTAATGTGGATGTATTCAGAAAGCTAGGGGGTGCATTTACAATATCAATATATTTGGGGTGTGTTTATGAATTCCATTTGGGTCCTCTATATAGTTGGGTCTAGTTTCCGATCTATGATTACGTGTCCATGCGTGCCTATTTACCCAGCATGAGCCGATATTTCACAGGAAAAAATATTAAAAATGTACATACGATTTTAAAGGGATATAATTGTGGTCGCCTGTATATAAAACCAAGATAGTAATGAGTATAGTTTAAAACTGAAAACACAAGATGACATTGTGTCACAAATTCATATTGGACTGATACTTAAAGCCCAAATGTGGCATTGGTAGATAGTTTGGTGGGCTTGTATGAAGTAATTTTCAAGTACAACTTCCACTAAGCGATAAGAAATTAGGTACACTTTAAACTTGCATTTTTAAAGTACCACTTGCAATCAAGAGTTTACAAATCTCACCTAATCTTGGAAAGTTTTGAAACCTTGAGTTTATAAAACGTTTTATTTATTTTTTTATTAAAACTTGATTTATATTAATCCAAACAAATTAATAAACCTTACAAACAGCTAGTGATCCTGAAAGTAATGTTTGCTTCCCTCGAAGTTCCAGAATACTAAAATTTACACTTGATGTTATAAATACAAATACCGGTTAGAAAAGCACAAATTAAACAGGCTAGCCAAAGATAGAAAATACAAGTCATTCTTTATTGTATAGAAATTAATATTCATATGCTTTAATAGAGATTTATATTTTTTGTAATAAAGGGGTAAATAGAATAAAAGCAGAAATTCCTTGTTAACGAAGATGTGGCAACGGAAAGTTAAGCATCTGATACCATCAAAGCGCGTGTGCCCCTTCCTACACGGCATTTGGTTTACTGAATATGTTAAACAGTTAAGTCAATAGTGTTGGGGCTGTTATTATTTTATTATATTATCTTTTTATAACATAATTTCCTTTACAGATGCTTTGGATTCGTTTGTTAACACTTTTATTTTGTAAAATAAAGATTAAAAAAAAAAAGTTGTACTTTGATATTTATGAACATATTTAACAATATATTTAAGAATAATTTTTAGGTTAGGTTAAATTAATTAACCATTTAAATTTGTGATCCCTTAAATTTATTTACTTTTATTCACAGTTGATATGTAGGAAATTAATTATTAATGCTGAAATCATAAATTTAAATCAAAATTTTAGGTTAATGGAATCTGTTTTTTTTTTTTTTTTCTAATGCATAATAGGTTAAAGAATTGTTAAATAGAATAAATAATGATTGCACAGTTTGGATATCTATCCTTATAAATAGGAGATAATTACTGTCATAATAAGAACTATAGAAAATGGACTTTCAACATCTTAGTTCATGAAAAAATGTCCAATCGCTTCTATTAAAAAATGAATACTCCACCCCTAATTTCTAAGTCTCTCAATTCATTAGCTGTATCTAAAAGTTATTCTTAATTAAAATATCAATAAAAACATGATAGTTAATGAATCCTTTACTATACTTCTCACTAAATTTTAGAAAATTCAAATCAGTATAAGATTAAAGAATTACAAAATTAAAACAGAAGTGGGTCCAAAAGTTACTTTTTTGGTGTACCCTTTTTTTTTTTTTTAATAACAGTGGTAGACCTCTTTTGTTTGTTGATGAGCTGAGGTTTTATTGAAGGTATTGTACAAGTTATTGGTAGCCATCATGGGTCGATATTATATCAACAGATCCCCCACCTTACGGGGAAAGCATATAGAGTTTTTGCTTTTCAAAAACAAAAACAAATGAAATTTCTTTGTCCACCAATACAACTTTCTATTTATATGGAGAAGAAGACCTGTCAAGCTTTTCTTATCCTTCTCAGTGAAGGCTACACAAAAGTCATGAAAAATTCCACAGAAGCATAAATCATGTAATGTGGGGCTCTAAAGTGCTTTGTGTGCAGCGCAATATTGAGAATAGCATCATCAATTTTCTTTTTCTTTTTCACGAGTTCGGATTGATACACCGACAGACTTCTTACACGTATAAATCATATTCTTTTTTATTAGCTTATAAACTACAAAAACATTTTAGAAAAATTCCGTACATATACTGAAATAGTAAATCAAATTGATAATTTGATAGATTCATATATTAGTTGACATAATATTATTAAATTATTTAATATTAAAATATGACGACCACCAAGTTGACTTAATTTAACTTTTATTGACTAAAAGAGACATGATGAACCTAAAACAAGATGCCATTAAAATAATTTAATCAAGATACATGTGTTTTAGCTTTGGAAAAAACTCAACTATCTGATTAATTCTTCATTATTTTTGTATATATTAATTAAAATTTTCTATTTCTCCACGCACTGGTTAGTTAGGAGACAACATCAAATATAATTTTCTTAACCACCAATATGAAAACACAATTCAATATACCGTTCATATTATACCAGACATCACACATTCTCATAAATATATATATGGATCTCCATACAACATGGCAAGATTAGTGAATCAGTAAGACGCATACACATTGACGAAACGAATCTTGTCTCATTAAATGGATTAATATTACAAAATACAAACTAATCAAGCCCATAACACGTGTAGCAACGTGAAAAGACAAGATCGATCTAGACAATGTTGGGGTCATACATGGAATCCCAATCTCCAGGACCTCGTTCATGTGCCGTAATGATAATTAATTATACATTAGTTTTATAGTTATTACAGTTCACGCGGTTTGTGGGATCGCAACCACACCCAACACCGCGTATGACTATACTTTTCCACTCAACAAAACAAGACATAGACCCGTCCCCTTCTCTTCACTAAAAACCAGACAAAACCAGACAACTTTCTCCTTTGTTGTTATCTGCTATTTTGCCTGTGTAAAACTTCTCGGTTGTATGTACTTTGAACCGAGAGAAGATGGTAATATCAGTACTGTTGATGGTAGTTTTGTTTGTTGCTGGCTTCATCAATATCTTCTTCTATTTTCCAACCAAGAAAGTCTATGCAAAAATCCTATCTTTGTTCTCTACAAGTGATTCTTCTAGTGGTGTTGCTGCTCCAGCTGCAACTAGTACTGCTCAGGTTTCGTCATATAAAGGGAAAAGGACTGCGAATAGAACAGTGGAGCTCAAAAGGGTATTTGCCACGTTTGACAAAAACGGTGATGGGTTCATTACAAAGCAAGAGTTGAGGGAGTCAATGAAGAATTTGATGCTTTTCATTTCGGAGAACGAAGCTGAAGAGATGGTGGTGAAAGTGGATGCTAATGGAGATGGGTTGATTGATTTTGATGAGTTTTGCACATTATATCAGGCCATGATCGTTCAAGATGGTGATGTGTGATGGTGGTGGTGGTGGTGATGATGATAGGAGTGTTGACGGGGGTGAGGAGGTGGGAGATGGACGAGAAGGGGACTTGAAAGAGGCTTTCGATGTGTTTGATAAAGATAAAGATGGGTTGATTTCAGTGGAGGAGTTGGGTTTGGTGTTGTCTTCTTTGGGGTTAAGTGAAGGCAAGAAGATTGAGAATTGCAAAGAGATGATCAGAAAAGTGGACATGGATGGAGATGGTATGGTTAATTTTGATGAATTCAAGAAGATGATGAAATCTGGAGGAAAACTTCTCACGGCCTTTTGAGATTCTCTTCAAGGGAAAGGTAAAATCCAACAGCTACTAATCATCCTCTCTCACATACACAAATTGTACATACAACGACAATAAAAAGCCTTGTGCTGCATCTTCCCACATTTTCCTCCTAATCTCTTCACTTGAACCTCTCATGGTAGAAAAATGAAAAGCGTCCTATACATGTTATAATTTTTTTTCTTTTCGTTTGGTCTGAATTCGACAATCGACTAGTACAACTCAGTTGATTACGTGGCTCTAAGGCGGGATCGCCATTAGGAGGTAGGACAGTAGCAACTTTACCTAAAGCCTGGTTAGTACATAAGACTATAAGAGTGTGTAATTTTTCTGTTAAGTGAATAGCCTTTGATCTGGAAGCTTAACTTAACTTTGTAACCAAACTGTAGTAGTTTTGGGCGTTTACTGATGCAGAGTTTTATCCCCAGTGTATAACGTGTGCATATCAGACCTCAATTGTCAATTTCTCCTGCGTTTGGTTTACACATTGGTAGCAATTAATCTCTCTTTGTGTGTTTTTGTTTGATGTTGTTATGATGTGATTTTTTGTTTTCCTATTATTAAGAAATTAATAATTATTTTCTACACCAATTCTTCCCGGAATATTAGCTTTTAATCTCTAGGTCTTGGTAGAGTTTAAATTGTTTAGTCCCAGGTAACAGAGTGAGCAATAGAAATTTCATGCTAAATTGTCAAATAATTCGAAAATTGATACACTAAAATTGTCATATTTTATATAAACAGAAGAAATAACATCCCCCAAAAGTATGGGAGGCAGATAAAGCAAATATTTATAACGATAGAATTGGACCTAATTTGAACCGTACCTTGCATGTGTTCCGAGAGATACCAGCCATCCTTGTTGGCTGAGCAAAGAAAGAATGGACGTTCATCTATGGATCCCACCAGAAAGCATTTTGAAGTTTAGAAACTTACACCTGGAAGCCAAGGCCCATTTTGGTCCTAATCTAATCTTTAAACAGTGACAAATCATTTTCATTCGATCAACACAAGCATCACAAATTAATACAGGTTAATTTATCAAGACGACAGGTTAATAACTAGATGCATGCTTTCACTATTCTTCATTGCCAAATATTACATAAAAAATAAAGTCACCACTTCAAGCAATCCCTCGAGAGCAAATATGTCAAACCAGGCAAGCAAGCTGTCATATTCATTCTCATTTCTTTATTGATCCTAACTAATTGACACCAACAGATGAGTTTTTTTGGCCAAAACATGGCAACTTTGAACCTAATTCTTTCCATGAAATAACTGCACAAACTGATACTACATTAAGTTTTGCATTTTCTTTTGTCATTCAGCGAAATTTGATGGTTTTCAAATTTAAAGTCCACAATAACAATTTTATATAAAACGAGGGCATAAAGGGAAGGCGTTAGGCCAATTTGCAGCACACCTGATCTGTTCATATCACAAATGTACTGATACAAAGAAATTATTGATGTATTAAATACAAGAGCTAAAGACATCTATAACTGTCATTTACCGAAACAAACCTGCTTGACAGAGAGTATGAATGAAATAAATGTACCATTAAATATAAGCCTACTCTTAGAACAAGGAAAAGAAAAAGTCCTTCATGGATGTGCACGACAACACATCAGATTACAAACTTCAAGACCATTACTATCATCAGCGCTACTACCTCCCAGCAGTGATCTTATAACTGCACTCTGCATGTTCTATCTACAGAGCCTAATCAATACATTCTGCAATCATTAGAAAACATCAGGGTGGAAGCGCCCTGGTATAGAGTTGCTCTGCTGTGCCTGTTTCAGATGCATTGTCAATGCGTAGTTGTTCACCTGGTTGGGCATCAAAACATCAAACAACAATCATTAGCCTACAAGAAATTTGCTTAACAACATAACACCCATAATTCAACATTGACAATGATAGGAAGGGATCATTATAACTGCGCAGCGTGTGTGAGTTGTATATAGTTTCAAGAGCCTGACCTCCAGTGTTCTTAACTGGTCCTGGTACTGAGTCACTAGCTGCTTAAGATGCTGCAACTCTTGGTTTCGATCTTCATATTCCTTCTGACGCTCATGTTGAATGGACACAGCTCGCTTGAGAACGATATTTTCCTGAATAAGTGCTTCCACTTGTTCCTTTAGCATCATATTTTCCTATAATAGCGTGAGCAATGATTAAAACATCGAATAAAACCCAATTGTCGTCGATACATTTCATAACCCCAAAGCCAAACACAGCCTCTGGCCCTATCATCACCTCAAAACCACCTGATGATAATGATAAATTGATCTATGACAGATACCAACCTGGTGAAAACTTTGTGCTGCCTCAGATTTAGCACGTGCACAGATGGACTTCTCCAAAACCTCTAAGGCTCTTGAAGCACGAGCTCTAGCATCATCAATGTTAGAAGAACTCATCATTTCTCTAACAAAGAGCTCCACCCACTCTGCACCATCCACTGGGAGAACTTTTGGAGCTGATGGATCCTCAGCAGAAGGAACTTCTCCATTAGTTGTCACTGTGCCTGCAAAAACAGTATTGCTCTTCCATTGAGAAAGGATATTCAAAAAAGAGACAACTGAATGCATTTTCCATTGTTATCATGTAACATAGTAAAAATATAAAACATGTGCAAAGGGGTCAGATATATAAATATCAAGACTTCTTAAAAAGAACATTGGGGAGGGGCGGCCATAGCCCATACAATCTCCTAGACTCTAATAATGGACGAGGGAGCACAAAACCTTTACTTATATACTGCCTCATTTAACAAAGAAGCTGCTAGGCAAATAATGTGGCTTACATCCATAACTAACAGTGTTTAATTTCCAATGGTGTGCGAGTCCCACATCAATCTCAATTGGGAATGGGACCTCAAAAGAGAATGAACGGTGATACACAAAATTCCTGGAAAATACTAAACTATATCTGGGCGTAAAACCCTTACTGGTAATAAGGCATTATCAAGCCCAACTTAGACCTAATGAGTCAGGGACTCTTATTGATACATTGTGATCATCAAACTAAAATGTTATGTACAGCTAATCATGCATGAGCAGTTTCTAGTCAATATATCATATAACCATGCCCTCCATAAGTAAAATCACAACACAGGAAATAATTCATTATACGTATAAAAAAATAAGGTAATTTTCTTCTTCAGATTGTTATCCATGTTTAAAAGCCTAGCAGCATTCTTACAAACAAAAGCGCCACAAACACTTATCATCACACAACAATAATCAAGAACTTTACAAAGCAAATATATATAAAAAAAAAGGACAGTTCATCACTTTATATACACCACTTAGTTCTGATATACATGCACGGGAGCAAAAATCCTCAATCATATAAAAACACATTCAGCTCTATCCAGCAAAAGGCTTTAATCCTCCAAACACAAGATGAATTTCCAATACATACCTTGAGCTTGAAGTTGAGCATTAACTTCGGTGGCCACATCAGATTTCCCAGCACTAAGAGAAACACTTTTATCAGCAGATCCCAAACGAAGCTCATTCAAACTTCTAATAGCTGAATCTAAATCATCTCCACATTCTTCGAGCGCTCTCTCAAGAAGCTAAAACAGCAAATTCACAAAACAGTCACTAACTAATCTCACCACAAAGCAGCAAACATATCACACACAACCTCCAAATTCGCACAGCAAAAACTTATCTTTATCCATATACATCAATCAATAACCAACATTCAAATTCTATTCAAACCACCAATTTCACATAATCCAATCATATCATCCGATTGATTACCAAACAAAAACAATTAAACCAAAAAGATATGTTTTTTCATATCCATAAAAAATTCAAAATTAGGTTAAAATCCAATTCAAACCAATTAAACAACAATTTCACACGACACAATCATATAATAGCATTGATTAGCTAACAAAACAATTGAAAGGGAAAAAAAGAGACCTGTTTGTCCATGTGAGGGAAAATAGAAGCGAGCTGGTGGAGGAGAGGCGAGGATAGAGAATCGGAAGAGAAAGAGGCGGAGTGATTGGACCTAGGAGGAGAGAACCGCACAGGAGAAGAAGAAGAACAACGGATTCTCTTAGTGACAGGAGGAGACGCGGCTGCTATGTCTTCGAATAAAGATCTCTTCCCGCACACAATTGCAGACATGTTTTAGCTCCCGTCTGCTCTCTCTCTTTTTCTCCTATCTCTCCCCTCCGATCGTATTCATGCAGCGATCCGATTTTCTCCAAAACAAACAATCCTTTCTATTCAAACGCCAATCAATCGATCTTCTTCTTTCTTTTATCTATAACAATCGGGATTCCGATGGATTCGACAGAGACGAATCGTGATTTGTAACTCGTAGCATTTGATCGGTTAGGTTTACTTATCTATACAGACACCCTTTTTCAGTTTTCCCTAATCGGAAACAAAAACGAGTTTGTGGTTACTTTTTTTTATTTTTTTCTTCAAATTATAATAGTTGGTTGCATGGCGGTTTGTTGATTGGGCTCATCAGGCCCAATTAATTTGGGCTTTGGATAGTCTGATTGGGTCGAACTGGGGTAAACGGACATTAAATGTTTTTTTTGGCGGACACAGGATTTGAGAATTGATTTGAATTGATAAAATGGTGGGTGGGTGGTCTAAGTTGATGAAAAACGGTGAGCTTTTGTGCTTTGCAAATAATCAACATATGATGAAGAGGAGCCCATTTTGTCCTTGTGATGTGATAGGTCTGCATTCATTATGTTTTTAACAACCCTGCTTTTTGGCCTGGCTACAGGTTTTTCACTTTTTGATGATCACAATCACATGTTTGTATATATGTACTAATTAAACAATTAACGGTCGGTGGCACGCCGTTCGTGTTGTCTATTACAAATTGTGCTTGTTGTGCCTGTAACGGAGTTAACTTTGGACCCCTGTTACCAGTCTACCACTGCTACTTCTCAATCAACCAATTCAAATTGCTGTAGAAGCTCACAACTAGCTAGTCAAGAGAATTTTCAAATCAATTGGCACAAGAATATCTTATTATATATCCCAACCACCAATCGGCAACAGTGTCTCCTCAAACATATAATTCAAAGTATCATGATGATGACACCTTAGATGGAACCATGTTGCACAAGTGGTTCAATATGTGGTGTTTGTCAACCATGAACTTTGCATGTTACAAAATAACTGCTTCCAAATCTGAATGCTTGCTATAGCTAGTAAATTAAGCAATAATATTGTTTAAACTTAAATTTTCAATTTCAATAACTGATTCTTTTTATACTTTTAATCTAATAGTTATGATAGGTGTTGAGTTGATATCCATTTTTAATTTTTAGATTAATATAAATAGATGATTTGATATTCAGATGATAAATTAAATTTGGTTTAATCTTATATAATTAATATTGTTTTAAATATATTTTATAAATTCGGTCATGGAATATATTTATTTTGAAGAAAGTCGATGGTGTGTCCATGTTAAGAGAGATGGATTTGTTTTGGGCCCAATGTGATGCCCGAAAGATGCCCAGATAGCAAATAGTCCAATTCAAAAAGCGAATGGTATATTTTCTTACACCAATTAATGCGGAGGGCGCTTTCTCTTGTGCCAATTATATGGGTTGGTAACTTTGTGCCTCCAAAAATAGGATATATTGTTCGGACGTATGATGAGGTTGAGTGGGCTACACTGGTCAGGTTGTGTGTGTGTGGTGGGGGCCTTAGGAGGGTGGGTCCTAGAGTAGGAGTGTAGGGCCCACACATTTAGTGGGGGCAATGGAGGTGTCACTCCACTCCTTTCCAACAAGGATTTTTGTCAACTTGCAAACCACAGTGTGCAAAGATAAACAAATAAGAAGGAATGGGATCTCTCTCATCACATTCAATTCTCATCTCATCTGCTCTCCCATTGCTTTGCTTTTTTTTTAGTTTTTTATTTGATTTTAATTTTTTTTTTTTAAATTATGTTCACCCTAAGGCATCATAGAAATAGAATCTCATTTTGTTTATGGTTGTTGATGAAATGACCTCTCACCAGTCCCCCCCACCTTTTTTTTTTTAAGTTAAAAAAATTAAGAAAAAAAAAATCCTACATATCATAAGCCTATCGTTCACTCATCTATCTATCAATGTATAGGAATATTTACACTCATATTTGCAGACTAGAGAGAGAGAGAGAGAGAGAGAGAGAGAATGGTTTGATAAGATTGCACTCAAATATGCTCTTGACTATCTTTCCATTAGCTTTAGCTTTGACCACGCAATAATACAAAACCACATTTGTTTAATAAATTCAACTTGGTTTTTTTATATATAATGAGGAACTCCTCTAGAATTTAAACATTAAATGTTTTAGCTTACATACCCCTTTAAAATAAAATGTTGTCAATAAATTAATGATATGACTCTAGAATTCTATAAAATTTATATAAAAATATATTTAAAGAGAAAAAACTATTTGACAAAACATAAGTATGATGTAATCTAATATTCTGTTTCGGATAATACACAATATGATTTATAAGTAAGATATCTGCATTAAATAGATGACATAAGAATTATAAAGTATTTTTCACATCATTTGAAAATGAAAAACTGATCGTAGATAACAAACAAAAGCGAAAAAAGGCTTTTGGTTGCAATAATATCGGTAGGCATGAATGTAATTGAAACAAGAGCAAGCCCATTATATGAAGTTGTATTTCTTGGCAATCTTCCCTATGGCTGCTTTAGAGATGGTGGTTTTGGCATTGTTTTTCATTTTTATTTTTCGTTTAACAATTCTTTTATGATCCAAAACGCGAAACACCCGTTCTCAAGATCCAGGACAGTTTTCCTCCGCCATTTTTGGGTCTCCAGGTGGGGGTCATTATGTGACTCTTCCTCCAATCTTGAAAAACATACACTGCACTTTGATATATGGTATAACCGCTCAAAAAAAAAAAAAAAAGGTAAAATGAATTTCTTCGTCTTTTTTTTTTTTTTTTTTTAAAAAAAAAAAATTACATTACATAATTGGAACTGTCTAAAAAACAATTGGGATTAAACGAAATCTAATATTGGTGGCATGGCAGCAGTGATTACCACTGCAATTGCTGGCCACTTAACAAATTTTCTTGTCTTTGTTGTTATTATTATTTTTTCAAAGTTGACATCAAATGAGTTATAGGACCGTTGGAATTTATAAAGATCAAATGCAATTCGTAAGGTTCGAATATTTACTCTCATCAATGGGATTTATTGAGATCAAATATGATTTGTGTGGCCCAAATATCTACTTTCATGTATGAAAAACAAGTTATCTCATGATAAATAAATAAAGCCTACTAAAGCTCTAATATATGCTTGATGAGAATTAAATCTCTAATTTTTTAAAGAATGAGAGGATACACAATCACTTCTATTAAAAGATGAAATGTAGATTCTTTCATATCTAAGAATAGGCAAATTTGTGTGTGTATATGTTAGATTCTTAAATGGAATAGATTTCTAAAATCAAAGAAATTAATGCATTGGAGAATAAGGAAATTCAATAATTCTCTATTTTGGAAATTAAGAAATAAGGAAACTCAATTTTAACAGTGAGAAACTTAAGGGCACATATCAGACAATTGATACATGATTAAAAAGGAGTGTATTGATGATAATTAATAAGGTATGTCTAGAGGTGTCTCTTGTTTCATTGTTTTATTCATCCCAAATTTTGATAGAAAAATGAGTGATGTAACTCTTTGAGTACAAAGTGTAATTTTTTTGAATGTCAGAGAATTATTATTTTCTTAGGTATAATTGAGATATAAATTGTGAGGATTTGAGTGTTCGTAAACACTTGATATTTTTCTCTTTATAGTAAAGATCTGTAACAACTTCATGACGTAATTTATTTTGAGAGATCAATCTGTAAATTTATATATTATTTTTTATTATTTATTTTTATATTATATTATTTATTATTATTATTATTTTTATTTTTTGTTGTGTTGATATTTATTTGCTTACAAATATATATATAATTTTTCAAAGAAATCATGGTAACCATGATAAAAAATAAGATAAAAATTGCAAAGATTTTGGCAAAAAGAATCTAACACAAGATCTTTCTTGGTAAATTTAACCGAAATAAACAGAGAGAGAGAGAGAGAGAGAGAGAGGAGCTAATTCCCCTATCCCCACAAAAAAAGGTGGTGGGAAAAAGTTCTTTTTGTACACACTGCGATGATGGTGATGATGATGCCTGCAATCTCCAACAGCAACACCAACAAGACCAATATTAACATTAACATTTCCCTTCCCTCTCTCTCGTCTCTCTCTTTCCTTTTTTCTATCATTCTCTCTCTTTACACCTTCACTCACTCACTCACTTTGTTACAACATTAAAAGCATGACCAATCTCTTCTTCCTCTTCTTGTTTTCACTGCTCTCATGCAGTTAACACTCTCAACAGCCAATGAAATGAAACTCAATTAAGACCTCTTCAATCCACGACCAAACAAAAGACTAGTTTCAAGTCATGGACAACAACAAGTGCGGCTGCTGGGCTGCTCTTAGACGCGGCGTTACAGGTGCTTGCAAGCCCTCTTCTTCTAGAGACTCTCCTAACACTATTCCTCGTACTAGTCTTGTTTATGATGCAGGTATCTTTATGTATTTTTTAATTTTTGTTGTTTGTTTTTGGCTTAGTAGATTGGACTCAAATTAGCTCTATGTGTTCCATGTGTCTAGGAACATGTTGGTGCCTAATGTTTTTTACATTCTGTGAATAATTTGTCTTATTTGTATTATTATTATTATTATTTTTTTGGGGTCTAACATGTAGTTAAGCACACCCTTTTGTAATTAATAGTGTAATACTAATATAGCTTTTGTAATACCCTGATTTGAAAGTAGTTCAATGCTCTTGTTCTGAACAATCTCTGCTGGATTGAACAGGCTACGAAACTATGGTAGAGTTGCAATTTATGTAACAGATCTCATACATGATTTTTGCTGATTCTATCATCAAACAGATCTCCTAGAGGGCTAGTTTTTGTAGCAAGATGCAATTTTTCTTATGAAAGATTGTGACCTTTGAAATCTTTTGGAATTCTGTTCTTCAGTTCACAGGAAAAAAAAAAAAAAAATCTGTTCTGGGTATTAATCTGCGAATTAGAAGAGAGAAAGGATTCTTATGGTTTTGACTCAGAATCGGTGTTCTGCAAAATTGGATCTTTCTTGTTTTAGATAACATTTGTGCTTCACAGTTCTTTGCCAAGTCTCCACCAGTATTGGTCAATCAAATGTATTTTGTGATAGGACTTGTGATGGAAGAAGGAAGCATTGTCTCATTTTAATTTTCTTTTGTTCATGTAGCTACCGAGACACGATACTTAAATGCTAGTAACCGGGAACTATGTCCTCCAAATGAAGCTCAGCTATCGTCTGACAATCCTGAGCCACCCCTATCAGATGAGAAATCACCGCACCAGCTGCTCCAATTTAATTTTCAGGAGCTTAAATCTGCAACTGGGAATTTTCGACCTGATAGCATTCTTGGGGAGGGTGGATTTGGATATGTTTTCAAAGGATGGATTGAAGAAAATGGGACAGCACCAGCGAAGCCTGGTTCAGGAATTACTGTCGCGGTCAAGAGCCTGAAGCCAGATGGCCTTCAAGGCCATAGAGAATGGGTGGTTAGTAGAATGTCTGATTTTGGGTTAGTAGAGTAGACTGGTGTTTTAAAGAGTGAGGTCTGTTGGATGCTAAATAAAGAAAATGTGATGTTTGAAAATTCTTCTTAATGCAGGCTGAGGTCCACTTTCTTGGACAGCTTCACCATCCAAATCTCGTTAAGCTTATTGGATACTGCATTGAAGATGATCAGAGGCTGCTTGTTTATGAATTTATGACTCGTGGTAGCCTTGAAAACCATCTTTTTAGAAGTGAGTCAGCTAATTTCTTTCTTCTTTGATTTCCTTATACTAGTTCTCGATTTCCTTACACTAGTTCTCTTACAAGTCATATTACAATATGATTTTTCTTTCCTGTCAATCTGAAAATTAAGTTAAAAACATCTATTGAGTCCCACAGTGGACTTGTAAAACAGTAAAGAGCATATTGGCTTTGGTGTGACTTTTTGTTCTTGTCAGCATTTCCACTAGTTAATTGGTCTCATTGATACTTTCACTTTGCTGTTTGAAACAAGTTCTGATGTTCCATAATTTTTGTAGGGACTATACCTCTTCCCTGGTCCAATAGGATTAAAATTGCACTAGGCGCAGCAAAAGGATTGGCCTTTTTACATGGTGGTCCAGAACCAGTCATATACAGAGATTTTAAGACATCCAACATTTTGCTTGATTCGGTATGTAATGCTAATTGATTACATTGACATCCCTGGTTTAGATAAATTCTTAATATTGAATTACTTATGCAGGAATATAATGCAAAGCTATCGGATTTTGGTCTAGCAAAAGCTGGCCCTCAAGGAGACAAAACTCATGTTTCTACCAGGGTGGTTGGAACATATGGCTATGCAGCTCCAGAGTATGTTATGACAGGTAAAAAAATTATTTGATGTTTTGAACTAAAGCCTATAAACTCTGGCATAGCACCAGCCTTTTGTGAGGATATGGAGGTTGACATCAAACCAACTAATCAGTCCATGTGCATCTGTGCTGGTACATCATACACACATTGATGTAGTATGCAACATTGTTTGATTAAAGTAGTCAGACCTCACCATGCACTTTTTACATGCTTAATGCCTGCTTAAATGGGGACCCAATAGTAACAGATTCTTTATCATGACTAGATGAACTGATCTGACATTGTTAGTCTGGAGAATGGTAGGGAGATTTACAAAGTCTATGTAAACAGATTGCACATGTTGATCTGATTAACATCATATCATTTGGCACTAAACAAATTATTGAGCTGTCATTGTCTAGAAGCAAGCACCTCACCTAAGTTCTATGCATCAATGGTTATTTGGAGACCTAGAATATGATAAGTCTCGTTTTTTCTCCAGGACATTTGACATCTAAGAGTGATGTTTATAGCTTCGGGGTAGTGCTGCTTGAGATTTTGACAGGCAGAAGATCAATGGACAAAAAGCGCCCTAGTGCGGAACAGAACCTGGTCGCCTGGGCACGACCATATATGGCTGACAAGCGGAAGCTTTATCAACTAGTGGATCCTCGGTTGGAGCTGAATTACTCCCTCAAAGGGGTCCAAAAAGTTTCTCAATTGGCTTACAACTGCCTCAGTAGGGACCCGAAATCTCGTCCTACAATGGATGAGATTGTGAAGTCTCTCACTCCATTGCAAGATCTTAATGACCTCGCCATCTTATCTTATCACTCTCGTTTATCTCAACAAGGTAGACGAAAGAAAAAACCAGATGGAACCCAGCATCTTGCAAGCTCCCAACACAAAAGCGTCAGAGACTCCCCACTGAATACCGGCAAGCAGCGTTGTAGATGAGCAATCATTTTCTCTCCTTGATTGGCTCAACAACTATCAAATGAAACAGAGGCCTGGATGCCACCCTTTGTTACATTTATTGTGTGAAGACAGTATGTCAAGCTTGTAGTATAATTTTTTTCTGAGTGTGAAATTCCAGAAGGATAATGGATAATGGAGAGGTACATCAGCTCCCTTCTTTTCTAAACACCAGATTAGAGAGGCTAACAATCAATGTATCCGATGGTTTGCGATTTGCCTGTGTTGTAATTGAGATATATTATATATATTATAGTTATATATATCTTGTAATTAGATTAAATCTCTCATTTCCAAGATTGTTACTTTGCACCTTCTTGAATGTCTGTTGCTACTTGCTTTTGTGTTTTTGGGCCACCCTCTTTTTGATTCAATGCCTAGAACCAACATTTAGTAGTAGCACTTTCAATTGGAAACCTCATTGGTTCCTGAAATAGTAAAAACATTTTTTCTACTATTGGGTCAGCTAAATCACGTTCACAAACCACCTAACTTGTTTACAGCAAAATCAGCAGCAACCCTTTTGATAAAGATATAAAGCATTTGTATTATTTTATCTTTTGGTAGAGCATAACATCTGTGATATGCATTTTGCCATCAGTTATATACGAATCGCCTTCAAACTAGAATCTCATCTACCTTTAACTTATTCTGCAAATCTCTCTCAAAAACAATGGACTAAACTTGAGCATTTTGTCACCAGTAGTAGCACTATTTATGTATCCCATTCAACTTAGAATCTATATCTTGCTTTATTCTGTCCTGCAAATCATTTCTCAAGCCAACACTGCCAATCAAGTTTTGTAATTCATCAACTAGAAAAAGTTCTATTACATATGCATTTTGTCACTTTGTTGTGTTTTCTAATAACGTTAAAATTAGAATCTTATCCACCTTTAACATATTCTGCAAACCATTTTCCAGAAGCAAACTGCCTTGTAAAGATTCTGTCAGGTGTTGGGGATGGCCACCTACTCACATCATTTGATTTTAGAAAAAAATTCAAATAAAAAGGGTTTTGTTAAATTTTGAAATCACTTGTTTCTGGATAATTCTTTTGTTTTGTTTTCTGGTTTTTTTTTTTCCCTATATTCTTGCTGTATATAGATATCGTGACTAAATTACAATTATGTAGGAACTAATCAAATTGTAACTTTATTATCCGACTTGAGAAATGAGTTACTTTGAAATTGAATTAATTAAATTGAGTTGACGTTTGAGTCAATTTGACTCAGTGTTATTGGGGAAAAACAAATATGAAATTGATAAGACTTATACAACACATGTTCGGAATTGGGCCGCTTTGTCATAGGCAGGGTGAAGGGTGGGTGTTTGTTGGGTTGGATTAAAAATCTCCTGACCTTATATAAATTGTATTGAAAATTTTGTAATCTAATCTGATGGATTAATTGAATTAAATATTAGTTGAAATATCAAAAAGTTTATAATGATTATAAATAACATTCATAATATTATATTATCACATATAAATTCAAACATTACAAATAATAATTACAAATAAAATTTCATTTCATTAAATGAGTACAAATAAAAATAATCCATAATGATTACAAACAAAAATTTAATCTATTAAATATTACAAATAAAAGGTTAATTCATAAATCACGAAGGCAAAATATATATACATATATAAATATATATGTAGCTGTCTTTGATTCTTATCCCCGGTAAATATTTTTCTAGATGAGGAAAAAACCTAGAATTTAGACTCGGATTTGAGTCTCTAACTTAAATTAAATTTAGAATGAAATTGAAATATCCAAAACCTTAAGAATGTTAACTCACTGTTTACGTCCATATCTTCCTTTGCTAGTGTATCTAAAAGAAAAAGAAAACTTTGAAACACTCACTCTCACAAAGTTTAAAATATAATATTCCTCGTTCACTATTTTATGTTTCGTTAATTTTAAACATAACAAAATATTTTTTAATTTTGTAATTATGAATATATATATATTCACACTACTTAATAAGTTCAAAGAGTAATTTGTTGGCTTAATCACTTAGTTTGTGAAAGCTAAATATGAAAAGTTAAGAAGGATTGTGTATATGTTGATCCTAAATTATTATTATTTTTTAAATAATTACAGTGTGAATGGTCTGTGGCCAGGAATTTTACTCTTCCAACAAATATCAAGAGAAACTTACACAAATAAAGAAATCTTCAAAATGCTGTTAGCATAAGATAGTAGAAGAAATCTATTCATACAATAAGAAAATCTCCTAAAATCTAATTCTATGATAGGTGGCGGAAATTTTTCAGGTATGCAAGTAAATGTATATGGTGGGTATCGAATATGATCATAGTCATAGATATGAAAAAAAAAAAAAAAAATCTCAACATACTTGTAAATGTCTACAGTGGGTATTGAGCCCCAATCATAGCTATGCAAGATAAGGCTTTTAAGCTATGAGTGGATTAATTGTATTGGTTAATAATTGTAAGAATATTTTTTATCCTTTAATATTTAATTTTCGATAAATTTACTAAAAACGACGCACATCTATAAACTCTAAGCACAAGTAGTACAATACCTTGCATCACAAACAAATGAACAATATGAATCCTTTTAAGACCAGAAACAATGAGAAACTGCAACATATTAAAGAGAAAAGTATCAATATAAATATCAAGACAAAATTACTTCATATTCTTACTTGGTTACTTTTTGAAACACAACAACCTTGACTTTAAGATCAAAACGGAAGATGTTTAAGTAGATTTGAATTACTTAATAAAATATTGAAAATAATTTTGTAAAACAAAGGAAAAAATTAAAAAAAAAAAAAAAAAACACGTTACAATGTGGGGTGTCTATACAACATAGAAGGGGTGTCACTGCCAATTGCCAATATGGCCAGTCATAGTCATTGGCAAATTTCTGCCCCATTAGAAATCACTCTGCAACGTCTCCACAAGAATATAATAATTAAGTATCCCTGACCTCCTGATGACAGTTTAATAATTAATTTCCTCTCCAATCTTCTCTTAATATTCCACAACTCAATTATATATCATCTTGCAATTGAAAGGAAAGCCGAGAGTGAAAGCAATTTCATTGTCTAATTAATTTCCTACTCTATGTTTCTATGTTTAATACGTCTGTAAACCATGCATGCATATATCTAAAGACTAAAACCAGTGAATATATTGGCATGAATGTATTAATTGATTAATGACAAAACAAAATTCAGTCCTTTTATATTTAAAGACTAAAACCACTGAATGCTACATCCACATATAAAGCAAATCTCAAACAAAGTTTGCTTGTCATTATAATCAAATATTTATTGTTTAGTGTGCATCCCAATTCATAGTTCAAATGGTTAATGGTGTGTACATTCCCTTATACATTAAGTGATTAGTGGATTTTCCCTTCATATCTATAATCATGATTTGTATCCTACTAAATTTTTGGAAAGCTTACATTGTAATTATATTAAAAAAAAAAAAAAGAAAAAAAATAAAAAGAAAAAGGATTAATGCTTAGTGGGTTGGTCGATGCCTTATAAGAAGGACAGCAGCCAGCTACCTAGATATTGAACATGTGGTTTTGAATGGGAATGGGACATTTATATCGATGACTTGATCCACCAAAGAGTGGAATCGATACAGAAGCGGACCCATTAAACCCAACAATCACGGTATAAAAGCCTAAAAATCTTATCAACATCATCATTTTAATAATAAATTTCTAAAAGTAAATATACTTCCTTTTCTCATACAATGCAACCGAATTTCTAAAACTTTATTCATTCTATATATGTAGGTTGAATCACAACATCAAATGTTGTGTAGAAACACGCATTACATCCTGTTATTTCGGTGCAATATGCCACTACAAAAACAGTGACCTGAAGCATGGAAGGATGCATTAATCATTATCGCTAATATGATATGTATGTCATTCTAAAAAGAAATAAAACTAAAATCATGCGAATGTATACAGGAAGGAGTACCTTCTTTATATATTCGTGCATAACCTTCTTGAGATACTTGACTGCTTACCGTTTGGAAGTAAACTTTGACCAACACAATGATCAGCCTTCAATTTAGCTTGCATTGAAAAGTACTCATCATATCTATGATTAGATACAATTAATTCAAAGCATATACAAGCTGTCCATACTTACAATCTTTCCGTGAGGTCACTGCTTTTGGAACAATAATTAAAGCAGCCAAACTTTTTCTGTGGAGACAAATCTACATTCTCACGAAAAATAAATATCAGATATAGTTAAATGGAATTATGAACATGGATGAAATATTTATGCATGTCAATATCTAGTAACTATAGTGATCAAATATATTAGAATTCTCTCAAGAAGCTGAGGAGAAAGGGAAAGTAATAGATTACAGATGCAAAGTGATATTGGCGCGGCTCAATCTGAGATCGTATTTTACAACTTCAATGTGTAAATCCGTCTTCGGATTGAACCCCACCAATATCGCTTTCTTGAATTGCTAACCAAACAACTAGCATATTAGAAAAATGTTGAAAAGACATAAGTTCTTCCACCAAATATGATGTTTCTATTGAACCATGTAGGGTTTTTGTATAGGTTTTTTATACTTGCATGCTCAAGTAACACTTCCCGACCACAAAGGTGAAAAAAGAAGTTGAATAAAGAGTTCGAAATGAATGGTCCCATGTTGCTACGAAAGTTCATTAAAACGATCAATTGTGTGAGTCCCTTGTAGGGTTAAAGAAGCTTAATCACTAGCCAAGTAATGCATAGAGAAGGTGGAGATGGTGGCTTTGTTGGTGGTTAGGAATGATCATGCAAGTTGATGGAGTGGGTTCTCCTAATCATAATCTTTTTAGAACCAAGGGAGGCTAGCTATGTATTTGGTTGTTCATTGAAAATTGTATGATAAAAATAGGTAAAAACACATAAAACCAATAATTGAACTTCATCTACATTCAAAATTCTCTTAAACGAAAAACCAAAATCACTTAACAAAGTATTGAACCTATCTAATGTTAACCATTATGCATCAATGAATTGCACTCCATAGTCAACAAAAATAAAAGTGTTTTCAAGAATAAACTTTGACTAGCGATCATCAAGAAAAAGATATATAGCATAAGTGATCATATGCATGCAAAGATTTAAGTCTCATGATCAATAAATATATGTTGAATCAAACAAAACCCTACTTTGCCGCATGAGATATGAGATCAAGAGCGGGAAGCTAGTGCACACAGACATTGCACAAACACACACACAGAGAATGAGACACAGAGAGAGAGAGAGAGAGAGAGAGAGAGAGAAGAAGGGAGGGGGAGGAGTGAAGTGAGAATGGAATGGGTGGGAGAGGCAGAGAATGTATAATGGTAGGGTTTGCCTCGGGATGGTAAGGTGTAGAAGGTGAGTGGAATGATGTCAAGAGGGAGCAACTTACTTTTAGGGTTTGCCATGCTTAGTTTCTACTCAATTAAAATCAAATACACACACCTCCCCTTCTCTTGCGCATGCTACCTGAAATATTCTCCACCAAAACTCCCAAACAACTCCTTTTCATTGTACCCTCTCCCTCCTTTTCTATTATTATTTTAACACCTAACTTTTTCATTAATTATATCATGCTTGCCTTTGTTGATCATTAATTAAAACCCATCACTGATCAACAGAATAACATACTTGGCTTATTTGTACTCATATAACAAATCAACCAAATGAGACATCAATTGATATATCATGTTCATATATCTAAATACAAATTTAGATCGCATGTAGATAGGATTAAAGTTTAACAAAATCTTACGTAAAATATTCTTAGATGTTGACCTTCATAAATTTATAATCACTTTCCATTAATTAATTATCTAAATACAAAATTACATCACTTGTAGATACGGTCAATGTATATAGACGTTATAGAGAAGAAACTCTTTAATTGTATTAGAGATGGAGGCGAATAGGAGGAAATAGAGAAGTGGGTCAAAATTGATACAACAACAAGAGTAATATGAGTGAAGAAGAATCTTGGGAACAGGAGTGCAGAATGTCAGCGAAGGGATGTGTCTAGAAAGAAGTTTCGGAAGAAATTGGTACGTACAAAGTTGCCAACTTCTATTAATTTTCACAATAAACACATATCAATTAGCAAATGGGCAATTTAGACAACACCACAAAGCGGAGACACCGGCGCTAAAGCAGCCCTGCCTTGGGCCTGCACTAGGGAACACAATTCTTGGGTTTTGCATTTGCTTAAACTTTTTTATTTTAACCAGCGAAAACAACAATTTCTAATATCCCTTTTATTTTTATCTTTAAAAAGCTTTGGAAGATTTTGGGGAAGAGTAAAAGAAGCTTTTAATAAAAGGGTCTTTTTTTTTCTCGGTTGTTCTAAAGAAGAGGCACCACCCCATGTCTCTCACTCATGATTTTGGGCGATAAGTTCGCGTGCCACTACCAAAACAGATTCCCTCACGCCTTAAACCAGTTCCCACTTCTCATCACCAGATCCTAGGACTTTCTCTTCCTTTAATTTCTAGTACTCTATAATATGCATTTCCAAGAGGTCAAAAGCTAGCAACCTCAACTTTTTATAATTTTTCATTATTATATGCTAAATTGTCATCCATGCATTGCTTTTTAAGTATTAATTCAGGCGTGTCTAAACAATAAAATGACCTATTTAAGTGTTAATTCAGGCGTGTCTAAACAATAAAATGACCTTTTAGGCATGATAAATTAAAGGGGTCGGTTGAAATGATGAAAAAGAATGGTACAAAATCAATGGTAGTTACATGATAAAAACTTTTGTTTTTACAATGTTTAATTTCTTCACAACATGTATATGATACGGTCAGTGGTCATGAGCAGTTACTGTCAATGACTATACTAAATATGTATGTATAGTATTGATGAAGTGCTCTCTATATATGTGATAAAAGTAGTGTAGATTTGCGGTTTGATGTAGGCTAGACGAGAAGCAAACAAAACGAAATAATGGAAGAAACATAAATTCCAAGGTCAGATTCGTGGTCTTGAAGCTTTTGATTAAAGGGGAAGACAAAGAGACATAGGTGTTCTATTTATAAAGATTTTTCTTTAAGCTTTAATGGGCCACGTCGGCCTTTATTTTATCACAAAAAGAAAACATACTTTCTTAGCTTAATTAATATAATGTCTTTCAAATTTGAACTTTCATCACTATTTGTTGTCGTGTGCTATAATCTAGTACCTGTTGCAACCATGTACATTATTCTCTTCTTCCATCGGTATTGATAAAATAAAATAAAGCACAAAATTAGAATAAAAATTGTAACTGAGAACAGTCTCTTTAGACTATGAATCATTAAACAAAGATATCTTTGACTACTAAATAGATCTGACTCAGATATTTAAAACATGCACCAGTCTCTCTCTCTCTTACCAATTTAGCTTAAAAAACGGTTTGGAGAGAAATTAAAGGCAACAAACAAAATTGAAGTAAACTTGAAGATTTTGAAAATGGGGTGATGGGTGTGTTTCAATGATGCAAGGCAATTAGGCCAAACTCGCTTGTCTGCTTGTGGAGACAAGAAAGACACCTCCTTGTCCACGAACTCTAGTTATTACACTTTTTTTTGGTCATAAACACGCACCCACATGCACGCACACCGCTATTAGGCTGTGTATATGTATGTGTGGAAGTCTGTCCACACATGCAGCATTAGAGGCAGGTTGTGTTTTTTTTTTCTTTAAGACACCTGAAAGTAGAACCTCCCAGAATATACATATACTCATCTGTAATAACAAAAGTGGACATATATATGGGACATAACTTACACCTTTTTTAAGGGCACCTGACCAAACTGAACTGTCCCAAGTAACTTAGTGGATGGATGGATACCATCACATATTTGATTGACATACATACGTTTAGAGGAAGGCTTTTGTTCAAATGATTTTTATGTTTTCGGTCTGGATATGTTGTGTAAAGTGTTGGAAAAATAATGTGAAAAGGAATGAGTAAAAGAAATTGATAAAGTCGTAGAAAAGAAAAGTGTTCTAAGAATATTTTTGTGGGTCAAAAGATCACTAAAGCGGCGTTTGCAAGATTTTCTCTAAAGTGGTGACAAGGTGGTACCAAAAATTGATTGAACTTTCTTTAGTAACTGGTAGCGCGAATAGAGGGAAATAACATGCCCAGGAATACTAAAATCATGACCTGTAATTTGCTAAGCATGACAAGCAAAACAAGTACCAAAAGTGGTTATCTAGCTTTTAACTCAGCATCTGAATGTGAGAAAACGGAAGTGGGGATTGATTTGATTTTCATAAAATGATAATTATCAAAGCAATTGACACCTAACAAATTTAGCGTGCAATTAGCACAACAGAGAATTAAACTATAGCTTAAGCAACATTGGTGAAATCAAAATTTGCCACTTCCACTATCAATAATCATGTTGGAGGCTAGCTCAAAGTAAAGGATTTTCAAGTATCGTGATACTTTGGACGTTTACTGTAGTGAGGACACTAGGAGAGATGAAGATCACTCCTTTCCTAGGAGAAAATATAACAGAAGTTTGTGTAATAGGCAGAGAAATATTCAACGTAGGAGGGATTTCCTTCATGCTTTATAGTCTGTGATTGTCAATCAACTTTGAAATCGTATGAAGGCAGTAGTCACCGTCTGTATGAGTTATTTACCTTGCACTACAACGCCCTTAAGCAGCAGCATATGGTGATTATTTCCCTTGGAGTTTACAGTAAGCATACAAACATGACCCAAGAAAACCAACAGATTGGCCAACAACATTCAACTGGAAGCAGAACATGAACTCAAAATTAGTTGACATCATTGTGTAAGACTGCAACATAAAACAGCAGCATCAGAATATGTATATCTATACCGAATTGAAGTCTATACTCACCCAGTCAAATGGAAGCCCACCAAAAAGTAGCCAGCCTATTGCAATTGTAAAAAAGTCCTGAACCAGCAAAATGAGGTGTCAAAACTTTCATCAAAAAGCAGCAAACATCAATAAAATAATCTACAGAGTTAAATGACAATAAGAGGTGTGATATAATTTGTTTCACTAGCTTATTATTCTGCCTTATTCAAGAGAAACAAAGTTAATATTAGTATGGTTCAAGCAAGCTAGGCAACTCGATAATGAAAAATCAGGTTCAATCCATTCTAAATTGAATTAACTACATCAGGCTTGAAGCAAGCTTTCATGTTGCATGTTTGTATGGTATCTCAAATCATAGACGAGGCGCTACACACCTTCAAATTACCGCATATTGTCTGCGTGAGCGCTGAATTCAGGGTAGTGTTCAAAAATACATAATAGTTTAATAAGAAAGCCATGATACAGGAAAAAAGCATTACAACCTGCAAAAATATTCCAATGTGGAGACACATTTAATTAGTAAAATCAAAGCAACAACTGAATGTGCAACTTTCATGTACAATATCAGAATTCACTGCAGCAAAATTTAAACAAATTGGGCCTTCCACCATATTAAAGTTGTAAAGTGTGCACTTCGGGAACTAGGATATCAAACTTTCTTCATAAATGGAAGCACCTGAAAGCCTGGGTGGAATAGAAGAGGAAAATTAATTGTCACTTCTAGGTCACCTCTGGCTGATGTCCAGAACAGCAAAATCGGTGCGCATATTAGTCCTACAAACACCAGATAAATAAATTTTCCGTGGTGTTTAAGAAGGGTGACATCTACTAGACTACTAGTCTTATCTTACCATTGCACCACATAAGGCCAAAGCTATTGAGGCCACTGGATTTACCTGGAATTATATAAAAATTGTGTCATAGTATTTATAAAAAAATCCAATTCTTAAAATGATAAATGAAATGTAGGACAGCAGAAGAACAAAACGATACCAATACGAGCGATGGAGGCAAGATATACTGCTGTACAGAGGTTTGCTACGAAAACAATAGCATAGCCATAGGCGTCAAAGGACAAGTCCCAAGCTCCAGCAATAATGGCGCCAAGTATAATTATCCCCACACTGATGAAATCCTTCAAACCGTTAAGAAGGGAACAAGCCATATGACTATATAGAAGAGAATGCTATCGTACAAAAAAGGGATATTGCATATAATGTAGTCGAGATACTTGTAAAATTTTCCTTTAAGCAAGTATAAGAAAGCGACACATACATCTTCACAAATAACTGAGGCCTTCCAAAGTTTGATCGACAAAGTCAAATTTCTATAAATTCCAACATTAGTGAAAAATTGAACACAAACTCAAATTGTTACTTAAAGAGCCAGGAAAACTTACTGAAATAAACCACTAAAAACAACAGTAAAAAATAGTTGGGGTGCACAAGCACATAAAATATTGTGATCAAATAAATTTTGAGACATTGAAATTTACATGACTTATTCTACCGTCTAATGCATCTTCTGAGGTTGCTGCAACTACAAGATCAGGAAATGCAAGCCCATGATTAATGCAAATGTTGGAAAAGAAAGAGAAAGTAACATATAAAGAGGGACTGAGGGAGTCCTGTGTAGTCCTAGCTCAATACATATCATGAGTTAACAAAGAACTTTGGATAGGGACTTTGCAGCATATATGGGTACGATATTCTTGTCCGCTGAACAGAGAACAATAATAATTTCATATCCAAGTGAAAACTATCTTCTTGCAAATAAACTTGACCAAGGATAACCAGCTCTAACTACTGTAAATGGCTTATAAATTATTTGCCTTCATTTTACTATTTAGTTTGAGTTGCTCTCTCACTGTTAAAGTAATTGTCATCAACACAAACTATTATGAATATTTACATGACATAAATACAATATGCTTCTAGAAGTATAATCCTTTAAATAATCTTGCTCTCTCCTAATTAGATATTGTGAAGATGACTGTTTGACTTTACAACTTCTTTGTTTTTACAATCCAAACTCGAAAGGTGTGCCTATATCACTATTGTCAAATTTAAATACCTTAGAATGGGTCAATAGCTTTTTATATAATAGAATCAAATTTGACTAGAATTAAGCAAGCAGAGAATATATAGAAAGCATCTGCAAACAGTACACACACATGGTGGTCCTAGTACTAAAATAATGAACAACCATCTTTCTGTTGTTAATAGAATCGAAGGAAAGTTCAAAAGGTTGCGTACCTCCCAACGACAAATTGTGAGTGTTTCTGCCCTGTCAACAAATACTCTACCATCATTGTAAAAGCCACTGTAGTCCGCCTAAGGGTGGTATACATGGGAACATTTACGGCGCGCACAGATTCCATTGTGACCAGCTTTCAACAAAACACTTAATTAAACGGAATAGTTCTTCAAAATGTTAAATGAAGAATTTGTGAATAGTAGTACATACAACGAATATTATACCATGTAAAGCAAATAAGCCAGTGCCAAAGGAAGGGTTTTAATTAATGTCTTCAAGGGCACAATGTTTACTGGGTTATAGGTGATGTCATGTTGTTCAACAGTTGTAAAAGAGATGATCTTCCAGCATCTCATCGCGTAGAGAATTGAACATGAACATAGCATCTACACAAAAATACGATATAAAATGTAAATCGACTAATGAAAATAATGAGAGAAAACAGAGAGCAGCTTTGATAAACAGTCTTTAATTGGCATACAAATTGATCATGCCGCAGTAGATAGAAGTGAATATTTTGAATGGCAAGCATGTGGTGTACATAGAATCTGTCAAATTGAATAATGATCATAATCTATTATGCACATGGTAGGAAAATTGCATGAACTCTAATTGTACATGGACATTCAGACACATTAAAGGATTAGTTCAAGAGATTGTTAGGTAAATAACCTCCTTACATTGCAAACTGTCATCTAAAATATTAAAAGACAACATATCTTGTTGAAATGCTAATAGGTTGCAATAAATCATTTCTTGCTAGAACAACGCAGCTCATAGTTTACAAGTGGACGATAGTTATTCTGGTCCAGGTACTGACTTAGCAGTTGAACTACCTGAACAAGTGTGATGACATTTGCACATGGGAAATCGTAGGAAGAAAGAGCTGCTTTGTTGAACATTATCAAGAGAACTGAAGAATGGAGTGAAAAACACGATCACACATTAGTTATAAGGAGACATGATTCCCTTCATTGTAAACCAGTTAAACATGACATGTTAAAATTAATATAGAAAACAGTTGATTAAAACCGTTGCTCTGTCATTTGCGTATTAAAACATGACAAGTCACAGGAATGTTGATGCTGAAAATTGTACGGACGACAACAATTACAGGTAGGTAAAATTGAGATTTATCAGTAAAGTTATATTTTATCCCTCTTATTATTATTAAAAACCTATAATTGCACGATAATTTGAGGGATAATATAAAAAAAGAGGTTATGATTTAATGACCCATCATGGCAATGACATTCAATATTCACTAAACAACTACATGCACAAGGAAGATGATAGAAAGACAAGGAAAATATTACAAAAATGATCATGAAAATGACTTCCTGACTAAAAGAGATGATGGGAACCAAAAATGCCAATAAAATTCAACAATAAAATAAAGACTATCCACTGTTCTATACATGTTTTATGCATACAGACTCTATCAGGGACTGGTATAATAAGAAAATGGTCCAAATATGTTGGCACGCAAGTTTGCTAACCTATTGTAATGAGTAAGGCAGGCTCTTATGAAGATAGATAGATTGTTTATTGTGTGTTTACCATAATATATATGAGCAGTGAAGCATTCTTACAGCAAGAAGATGAAGTTTTTCTAGTTCTTTAAATAACTACAGTCTACACATGAATCACACTTGGCTCCCAAAGCAATTGTCCCCATCATTTATTTGAAAAATTATTTTATGAAAAACACTTCCTGAATATCATTCCCTCATATCTAATCCTGTTTTTGATATTAAATATTTACAAATTTTCTCATCCATATTGTTCTAAACCTTACTCCTTCATGGCTCTAAATCAATATCTATCCGTATATTTTCTCTGCACATTTCCGAACACCAAATTCATCATTAAAAACATTGATGACACCCATCACCGACGATCAATGCTTCATAACAGGCTTATTGCACTTAAAACTTGGTTGTCTGTCCTCTATTTCCTCTGCACATTTCTGAACTTTCCATTGCTCATGTCTTCGATGAAACGAACATATCCATTGCGCATGCCTATATACTGTCAGGCCAACAGCCAACTGCAATATTGAGTCCGGAATCCTATTCAACCACCATATTTTCCACCCTTTTGAATTAATGTGGAATTTTTGGTTTTAGATTTTTAGTATGGAAAATGTAAACACAAAACTCTGCTTCATGGTCTGAGTCTAACAAAACCATAATAAAAGTTTTATTTTTTTTTTTAATTTAATCATATGCATTCAATATACATTTTTCAACATTATATTTCCTGAATCCCTATAGCCAACCAGAACACACATCTGTATCAACCCAATATTGTCATTATCCACCAAAGATAGTTACTTTCTCACGTTTTCTCATCAACACATAACATCATAACCCAAAAAAAAAAAAACAATAGTACAGTAACATCAATAACAAAAATCCCACAACTTATACACAATATAATTTGACAAAGCAAATGTTAAAGGTTAAAAAACAAAAATATGATCATAACCACTCGGTCCAAGAACTGACTTAAAACATTTAAAAAAAAAAAAAAAAAAAAAGGCATTACCAGCACAGGCCATGTAGGAGATGGCAGCATAGACACCTTTTGTGGTCATGGCTGAGCTCATTTGCTGATCTGGGGGCTTCAAAGAATCCGTCACTGTCAGCCGTAATTCTTCACTCTTCATTGAAGAAGCCATTGCTCGCTTTTCTTCTCTTTTCTTTTCTTTTTTATTTTTATTGTTTGTGTTTTTTTTGGCTTCTCTCTCTGTGTGTCTCCCTCTGTCTTTTAAGAATGTTAGAATGAGAGGAACAGCTTTAAGTCACTTCCAGTGTTTCAAAAGTGGCACTGACACGTGGCAGGCTTTAGAAGTGAGACCCCACGATGCGTAGGCCCCGCCTCAGATATTCATTGCCGCATGATTCTTTTCCTTTTTATCATGTTTTTTTACTATATATTTTTTTAATAGGTTGTGATTAGATTTCAGTGCGACAGCGTAACAGCAACAAAAGGAATATTATATTGTGTAGATAATCATCAAATCCGGCTCACAAGGACAACCATTCTATTCTTTTCTTTTCTTTTCTTTTCTTTTTTCACTTTTTATAGATACGATAGTTTGAGATTCTAGAGTTAGGATTCAGAATTATGTAATTGTGAACTGTATATATTGGTAGGTCAGTCTTATCATATTATTAGAATGATAATTCTTATAAAAAATACAATAATTTCTAAAATTTAGATAATTTAGGTAAATATTTCAAATTTATTATGGTCTTTACTGCTAAACTCTCAAAGAAAATAAAGAATATTGGAATATTTTGTTGAATTCTCTTAAAATTGACCAAGTAGGTATATTTAGTATAAAATTCATTAAAATTTAAAACATTTTAAAAGTTAAGTGTATTTAAACTTGAATGAATTTTATTAAAATTTAATCGATATCTTTAGGAATCCATTAAAATTTATTAGCATTTAAAATATTTTAAAAATTTGGATGTATTCAATCTAAAATAGATTATATTAAAATCTAATTGAGATCTTTATGGAATTCTTTGACGCTCTGTTTGGCACATAAGATTGGAATAGATTGAATTGGAATTGAATGGATTTGAATGAAAAATTATTGTCCCATGTTTAGTAGAACTTGAGATTAGATTAAAAATTATGTCATATCATGTTAGGATAATTCCAAAAATCTCACTGTAATTTGTAAAATTATCTATTTTACTATTTATGATTTTTTTTAATAAAAAATCCCTCATGGCGTTAATTAAAACACTCAAAATACCTCTTAAAGTTGTGTGAAATGACAATAATGTCCCTAACAGTCACAAATTTTGTTAGGTTGACCTAGTTAACCTTTTAACTTTAAGGATAAAATGGGAAATGCGAAAAATTAATTAACATAATATTTATTAAAGGGATAATCTCAAAAAACTCATTGTAGTTTATAAAAATGTTCATTTTATCACCCATAATTTTCATTTTTATTCAAAATCCTCTCTGACGTTAATAAAAATACTCAAAATATTTCTTAGAGGCATGTGAAAAGACGATAAAGTTTCTAACAGTCACAATGTCACATATTCAATTATGTTGACTTGGTTTACCGTTTGTCTCTAGGGATAAAATGGGAAATGTGATAAAATCTAAGTCAAATGGATATCTAGGTTCATGATACCCAAATTAAATCTAGGTCGAACCTAGATGTTTAGGTTAGTGGAACTCAGATTTTATCGAATCTAAGTTCGATTTGAATCCAAATGATGTTGGATGTATGATTGTTGACTGATTATTGTTGATTTTTTTTTTTTTTTTTTGTGGGTTAGCTATGTTGATGATTTTTATATATATATATATATATATATATTTTTTTGTTTATTATTTGAGTTTCAACAATAGAGATTCAATTTGAAGATTAGATCTTCATCTTTAGATTGGGTTTCTAGTTTGGGGACCCATAATTTTTTTTTAATATTATTTTATAATTATTTAATTATTAATAAAAATATCAAGGTTAAATTTATTATTTTACCCTTTATATTTTTTTTTAGTTAATTTATTAATGTCATGAGAGATATTTGACAAAAATAAAACTAATGTAGTAACACGGATATTTGTGTAGACTACAATAGGTTTTTTGGGATTATCCCTTATAATTATTTTATTTATTAAATAAAATCTTAAGGTTAAAATTGTCCTTTAACCCTTTATATAATTTTTTTATTAATTTATTAACGTTAAGAGAAATTTTGGAAAAAAAATGAAATTAGTATGGTAAAACATATATTTTTACAAATTACAATAGATTTTTTAGAATTAACTCTATTATGTTTGGTGCAGATTAAAATTAGATTAAAATCAATTTAAGTTTTTTATTACATAAAATTAATTTTATAACAAATCTGAAAAAAAAATAAAATAAAAAGCAACCATAGTTGAACCTAGTGTCTTGAACCCAGTGTCTTCAACATCATCAACCCACGGTTCATCAGTGTCATCAACCCTATTCATCAACATCACCATCTCCTATAATAACAACATTAAAACATAAAAACATCAAACATAAACAAAAAAAAAAAGACCCAAAAAAAAATAAAATCAGAACAAGGGTCTTTGATTAAACCTAGAACCATGTGTTTTGGGTTCGATGAACCCAGAAAATCCAGAACGCATGCTTCATTATCATAAAGTGGGTCAGCATGGTGGAGATGAGAGAGAGATAAGGATTGTGGAGAGAGAATGAAATAATAATAATAATAATAAAGAATCCCATGAACTTGGAAAATGACAAAGACATAGTTGAACTTGGGCTTTCATTTCCCAAGTTGAATGAGAATGGAGGTGGGTTCGGGAATGAAAAATCCATTCCCTTCCTTATCTCAAACGTGAGCCACACATAGAATTGGGAAAATAAGAAAAAAAAAAAATCCTAATCTTATCTCATTTCCTATGAACCAAAGACCAAACATTGCTTAAAGGTGTATTTAATTTAAATTTATATGAAATCCAGTAAAATTTATATGTATTAAAAAATAATAATGTTACACTATCCAAAAATTTGTCAAAATTCATTATCCAAATAATATGACAAACTTATGTGTAATTAATATATTATTCCAAAATTAATGTGGTAACTACAAATTAAATTACCACATCATTTAAAAAATTTTTTAAAAGTGTAGTATTAATCATTAAAAAAAAAAAAGTAAGAGTAATGTTAGATTTTCCAAATATTTTATCTAAATACATGCTCAAATAATGTGATATGTGAATTATCAATATCCTATTAATTATCATATCATCTCATAACTTATAAAATCTTGACAACTCAAATGTCATATTATTTGGATATGAATTTGAGAAAAATATTTAAAAAACCTAAAATTGCTTTTAAAAAAATCATTGATTTTGCGGATTTCATTTAAGTGATAGATTTGGATGAATTTTAAAGTGATTTTATTAGGAAAAAAATGTTTATACCAAATCTTATCATTATTCAAAAGATTTCATTGTTTTTTTCTTTTTAAAGAATTCTAATAAAATTCTATAAAATATATAAATTTCATCAAAATCTATCATTAATAAAAATTCATTAAATTCTAATAATTTGAAATTGAATACACCCGTTAAAATAAAAGATATTGTATTTTGAAGTCTTTTGCAAAAATTGATATAATAAATTTTAGGAAATAAATTGGTAAAAGTATAAATCATTAAGAGATGAAGATTCCACATAGTAAAATTTTGTCTCTTCCTAAATTTGGATTTATGTAATCAATTACTTAACAAAGAAACGTTGCAATAATTGTGCATATACACTATTTTCAGAAATGGAAAGGATAATACAAAGTGCAAAGTGATTGAGTGAGGAGCATGATTACCTGCCGGCTATTATGCATTATCTAAAGCCTAAAATTTTGTACAAAAGTAACAAGCCTGCGTCTCTCATTCCCTTTCACTTAACTATTCTTCCATGTTCTAATACAAGTCTCCAAAATAGAAGTCATACTTGTTAATATCGTTTGGTTGCCACTTGGTTTGAGGTGGCATTTTCTTGAATACAGAACTATTTGTTTAGAAGGCTCTACAATTTTGTTTTTCTCATCTTAAAGGTTTTCTAAAATCTTGGATTAATACGTATAAATTTAAATATTATTATTGAAAATTTATCTCAATTATTGGCAATTTATCTTAAAAGTTACACACATCATCAAATATATTATAAACAAGTCATCACATAGGCTATATTTGGCACATTAGATTAAAATGAAATGGATTTGATAGGATTTGAATGAAATGAATTAGATTGGAATGAAATAGATTAGTTCGGATTGGATCGGAATGAAAAATTACTTTTCATGTTTGATAGAATTTGAGATTAAAATAAAATTATACTATATTATGTTTGGTATAGGTTGAAATTGGATTGGAGTAAATCAATTTAAATATTCTATAATATACTTAAAATTTATTTTTAAATCATTCTTTTAAAAAATTGAAAAAAAAAAGTGGAGATGTTTGATGTAGGTTGGGATTGAATTGAAATAAAATTAATTTAAATATTTTTTATATACTTAAATTTATTTTTTAAAAAAATCTGTATTTAAAAAAAAAAAAAAAGAGATGAAATGCTCATTCCCAAACTCATCAAATTCAATTATTTTGGTTGGAAATGAGCATTCCCATAAGGAAACGATTTGAGAGAATTTGGATTGAGTTTGAGATCTTTTCCATCCATTGCTCTCTAAATATGAGATTTGAGAGTTTAAGATATTTTGAATTTCAAACCTACCTTAAATCTGATGTTCCAAACATAGTCATAAGTTATAGTCACCTATATAGACACCTCATCATATAATGTATAGACATCTACCCATGTGATCTATAATAAGCTATAGATACTTCATTGCACTAAGAAATGTACCTCTATAAACAGTGGATATGCACTACGCCACTTAATAAAGGATTTAACATTTTTTTTTTCATTTTTGGAATTTTAGAGTTACATAATTAGCTCTCTAACTTCAATTGTGATTCTGTGACATTTTTTACATGGTTCGATTCCTACATAATCGAACCCATGACCACTTGATAAAAAAATTTATCTTAATTTGAAGTGACGAGATAAGAGGCTGGGAATCCACCTCTAGCCTCTTGAAGATTCAAGTGAAATTCTTTGGCTTAATGACAAAGACTTGAGGGAGGATAATGTGTAGGAAGTAGGAACCTTTAACTTACAATACGTGTTATAAACAACTCATCATATGAGTTAGAGATACATCATCAAGTATGTATTATAAACAACTCATCACATGAGCTATAGTCAGATCATCATATAGTTTATAGACACAATACCATGTTATAGACACCTTATTGCACCAAGAAATTTACTTCCATAAAATAATGGATATGCACCGTATTATAAGGGATTCAGTATTTTTTCTATTTTTTAAATTCTTATATTTACACAATGAGCTTCAGCTTTGTGATTTTATGATATGTGTATGTTATTTTGTGTGATCATAATTGCTATATACTTGAAAATATATACATATGAGAGATTAGTTAGAAGGAATTTAAGGAGAAGCAGGAAATTATGTGAAAAGAGATAAGACTTTTTTTTTTTCAACAAAAACTTGTGACATTGGTTTTATATTTGAAAAACAAGTGACGATTTTTTTTTTAAT
Source organism: Litchi chinensis (assembly GCA_019925255.1). Lineage (NCBI taxonomy): Eukaryota > Viridiplantae > Streptophyta > Magnoliopsida > Sapindales > Sapindaceae > Litchi > Litchi chinensis. The sequence goes on from CM034461.1 coordinate 45,060,395, forward strand.
TAAATTTTATCTGAAAATGATTATATGTGTAAATTTATTCTGAATTATACAGTAACTAAATAGGAATTTTCATATTAATATTGAATACTGCATTCTAGTACAGATGAAGTTCAACCTCTCATAAAAACATTTCCACTTTCAAGAAGTTCTCAATCCTTGTTTGCCTTCACAAAGATGAATGGGATTATTTGTTGCATTAATGAGTACTAATTTAGGACCTTGGAGATGGAACAAGGACTGGGTTTTTCATTAGGTTCTGTTTGATATTGTTATGCCCATTTTCTGGTTCGGCCCAACTAGCAACAGTACACGCCCATTTAATTTGAACAGAAGCAAGGGCCCAGAAAGCCCAAAGACGGAGCCAACAGTTGCAAGCCCAGCTCGCGAGGCCATCCAGGCCGCGCGAGCTAGCAACAGTTCTTCAGCATGTCACCTGCCAATGCTTTCAGCCCGAGGAGCCCGCGAGGTCGCGCCAATCGCGAGCTCGCGAGCTCGCGTTAACCTCCAGATCGCCTCACCTCCTCTCCAGCATACATCTGGCTGACCAGAAAGTCCACCTATAAGAAACCGTGTGCAGCAAGTTGTCAGAACTGCCAACCCCCATGATTTCCAGCAAGACACTGTTTACACAATTACCCAGAAGCATTTAATGAAGTGAAGACTTCTTCAGGTGTAATTAATGCAGACTTGTGAAGGGAGGAAATCATCATTACCTTTACAATTAATGCAGCATGGCAATGTCAGGATTAGTTGAAACTAGCCATTGCCTATAACGTGTAAACTTTTCCTTTGTATTATTTTATTGTGAGCTCCCTTCCTCTATAAAGAGGGGAGACATTTTCACTGTACAACAAGCTTAAGACTAGATAACCATCACTCTGCCGGAATTGTTCCAGAGTGACCGTGGACGTAGGTGCAGTCACCGAACCACGTGAAAACCCTTGTGTTTTCTCTCTTCCTTTCTCTCATTTCCCTTAATTACTTGTTCATCAGTTTATTAACTCCGACCAACTACCAGGAGCAACATTCCTCCACCTGAATTAATTGTCACCAACCTAGCATCCCATTAATACACCATTTACTACCCTTCAACCCGTACCAATCAATCCTTAATTACCAAGTCCGCCGTCTGGGCCCCAGAATCTCTGGTTGACCGTTTCCGGACGTCAACATCTTTTGGCGCTAGAAGGAGGGCCCAACAGCGACCTGGTAATCTCCAGTTAGTTATTACGTCATTTTCATCTGTACTTGTTTGTTATGGCTAGGATCAAAGCAACGAGGAGTGTTGGAGTAGCAGAGGAGCGACGTGAGATTCAAGAAGAACAGAGCGTTTCACCCTCTAGAAACGAGGTCGCTCCAGAATGGCAGCAACGCCAGCAAGCCCTGGAGGATGCAGTGAGGGAGTTGACAACAACAGTGAGGGCGTTGGTGGAAGTCCAAGCCCACGCGGCGCCGAGGCAGGCAAATGCAGCACCCCCAGGCAGAGCTCGCCGCCGACCTTCAGAAGAGATACCAACTCCAGAAGGGGTAGCCGCAAGGGAAAGGTCGCTTACCGAAGGATCAGCCCGCTCTTCGAACTTGCACCCAAGGAGAATCAGAGAGCGGAACCAAGAGCGGGAATCCCACCTCGCCAGAACGAGATGAGGGCGAGGGCAAGTATCGAGGGCGCCAGGCGCGAAGAGGATGGCCGTGGGCCCGAGCGAGTACGTGCACATCGCGCAGGTTACGAGCCCGAGCCAAGAAGGGCTGCCAGACAGGCAGAAGCGCTCGGTGAAGAAGGCAGGTCGCAGAACCGCTACTTTGGGGAGCAGGAGAGTACCAGTAGATGGAACCCCAGTCAGCGGTCATTGACCCAGGACCCAGTAGTCGAAGAGTTGTTGCAGAGGGTTCAGCAGTTGGAAGCCCGACCTGGAGGCCAGACTGGGGGAGAGCGAGACAACCGCCGAGCACCATTCACTCGGGAGATCGAGACAGTGCCTTTACCAGCAAAGTTCAAGCTCCCCAGTATCCCTCAATATGATGGCAGGACGGACCCCTATGACCATTTGGATGCTTTCAACGTGCAGATGGATCTTCAGACAGATGACCCGCTGGTCAAATGCCGGGTATTCCCAGCTACTCTAGGGGACGCCCCGCGAGCTTGGTTCAACCGCCTTCCAGCCCGCAGCATCGGAAGCTGGAGAGAATGTCAGAAGAAGTTCCTAGATCAGTATAAGGCATTAAGGAAACAGCTCGCGCCAGCCTGCCACCTTGCAACCATTTTTCAGAGACAGAACGAATCCCTGAAAGATTATATCACTCGATTCAGAGATGAGGTGAGTAATGTGGAAACACCCTCTGACGAGAGTATTTTAACAGCTATCTCTGCAGGGCTCAGGAAAGATGGGAAGCTGTATGAAAGCATATACAAATCCCCTGTGAAGGATCTGGGGGAGTTCTACGACAGGGCAGCTAAAGAAGTCAGATGGGAAGAAGCCTTTGGGGCTAAGAAACCCAGTGGCCAGCGGGGTGAGGCAGGTGGTTCCCATCGTGAGAAAAGGAAGAATCCTGGTGGTGATAGGCCAGGGGAGCCGAGGAACCAGTCGGCCAATGTAGTGGCGAAGCGAGCTAGGCCAGGGCCAAGGATGGAGAGGCCCAGGCACCAGAACAGATATGACAGCTATAGTCTGTTATCGGACAGGCAGGACAGGATCTTCGCCGCAGAAAGAAACAGGGAGAACTTTGGGAAGCCACCTCCAACCGGACCCCCTAACCGACATCGGGATCCAAAGAAATACTGTGCCTACCACAACGAGAACGGGCACAATACATCAGACTGCTGGCGGTTGAAGGATGCCATTGAGGAGCTCATCAGACGAGGCCGCCTAGGAGAATATGTAATACAGCCCGCTGGAAGGCGACCTCAGACCAACGACCTCAGGGGCAAGACCAGCAGCCCGAGCAGCAGCAGCCTCAGCGAGCTCAAGAACCCGAGCGTGAACCCGCTGTAAGAACGATCTTCACTATATATGGTGGACCTCATGTCGCAGGTACATCTAACAGGTCACACCAGAGGTATATCCGAGAAGCCAACCATACCCTACTGGCAGAATATGGAGGAGTCGAGGGACCCACCAAAAGGGCAAAGGCGTCCTCGGACAGCATTGTGTTCACAGAGGAGGACGAGAGAGGAGTACGCTGGCCCCATAACGATGCCATTGTAATCAGAGCTCAGATCAGTAATGTCGAGGTGCGGAGGATAATGATAGACACTGGCAGCTCAGTCAACGTCATGTATAAGGACTGCTATGACCAGTTGGGTTTAGGAGCTGAGCAGTTAATACCCTCGCCCGAGCCTCTCTATGGGTTCACGGGAGATGCAGTGGTACCAATCGGCCAGATTAAGTTGCCCCTCACCCTCGGGGAGCCAGGACGACAAGCTACAGTTCTTGCAGACTTCCTTATTATCAGTAGCCCTTCAGCATACAACGTAGTATTGGGGCGACCTTCGATGAACGAACTGGATATGGTCACCTCCACCAGAACGCTGACAGTTAAGTTCCCGACTCCCAATGGAGTAGGCTGTGTCAAAGGCGAGCAGCAACTAGCCAGGAGATGTTATGAGGATGCAGTAAAAATGGGAGTTCGGGGAAAGAAAGTAAATGTGGTCTCGGGTGGCCAACCGCGAGCTGCCTCTGAAAGCGGGGTAAGTGATGACCTCGACCCTCGCGAGGTGGATGCAGACAGGGCCACAGGACCCGTCGAGGAGTTAGAGGATGTACGAGTCAGTGAGGCGGACTCAGAAAGATATGTGAAGATAGGAAAAGATCTGCTGCCAGAAGTGAAGTCCGAGCTCGTAGGATTCCTGAAGAGAAACCTTGATGTCTTCGCCTGGAATCATGAGGATATGGTGGGGATAGACCCTGGTGTTATGTGTCACCGACTGAATATAGATCCCCAGCACAAGCCAGTCCGGCAGAAGAGGAGGCCGATGACACCAGAACGCTATGCAGCTCTGAAGGAGGAGGTTGAGAAGTTGCTAGCTAACGGGTTCGTCAGGGAAGCTCGTTATCCAGTTTGGGTCGCCAATCCAGTCCTCGTCAAAAAGAAGAACGGGAAGTGGAGAACTTGTATTGACTTCACCGACCTGAACAAGGCCTGCCCGAAGGACAGTTTCCCATTACCCAGGATTGACCAGCTGGTAGATGCGACGTCGGGGCATCAACTCCTGAGTTTCATGGACGCGTACTCAGGATACAACCAAATTCCCATGAGCCCGCAAGACGAGGAACACACCTCTTTTGTCACCGATAGGGGCTTGTACTGTTACAGGGTGATGCCATTCGGACTGAAGAATGCAGGAGCAACCTACCAGCGTCTAGTCAACGCCATGTTTCAGGACCTGATTGGGAAAACTATGGAGGTGTACGTAGATGATATGCTGGTAAAGTCCCAGAAAGCACCAGATCATGTCCGCGATCTGGATGAGACGTTCAGAGTCCTCAGAAAATACCAGATGAAGTTGAACCCGCTGAAGTGTGCATTTGGGGTAGCATCTGGTAAGTTCCTTGGCTTCATGGTGAACAGCAGAGGAATAGAGGCCAATCCGGAGAAGATCAGGGCGCTCGTGGAAATGAGGTCCCCGTCCAGAATCAAGGACGTGCAGAGCCTTACTGGCCAGGTCGCGGCTCTCAGCCGCTTCATCTCAAAAGCCACTGACAAGTGTGTACCATTCTTTGAAGCCATAAAGAAAGCCAAGAACTTTGAATGGAATGAGCATTGCGAGGAGGCATTCCAGAAGCTAAAAGAATATATGGGCCAAGCCCCTCTCCTATCCAAACCCAAGGAGGGGGAGAAACTGTTCTTGTATTTGGGAGTCTCTGAGCACGCACTAAGCGCGGCCTTGGTAAGAGAAGAGAATAAGACGCAGTTGCCCGTATATTATATCAGTAAAAGACTGGTTGACGCGGAAACCAGGTATTCACGAATGGAGAAGCTCGCATACTGCCTAGTAACCGCCTCCAGAAAGCTACGCCCCTACTTCCAAGCTCATCAGATTGAGGTCCTCACGCAGTACCCTCTCAGGCAAGTCCTTCAGAAAGCAGATACTTCTGGCAGACTCCTCAAGTGGGCCATCGAGCTCGCTCAGTTCGACATGGAGTTCAAGCCTAGAACGGCGTTCAAGGCTCAGGCACTTGCAGACTTCATTGTGGAATTCACGGGGCCAGTACCAGAGTACGAGGAGCTAACAGGTGGCCAAGTTTGGGAGCTTTATGTAGATGGATCTTCTAACGAGCGAAGCTCAGGGGCTGGAATAATGCTGATCAGCCCGGAAGGCCATAAGATCCTGAGTGCCATAAGGTTTCAATTCCCAGCTACCAATAACGAGGCCGAGTACGAAGCATTGCTCGCCGGGCTTCGCCTAGCAAGGGAGGTGCGAGCTGAACAGGTAAAGATTTTCAGTGACTCTCAACTTATCGTTTGTCATGTCAGGGGAGAATATCAGACCAAGGGGAAAAGGATGTCAAAGTATTTCCAAAAGGTCAAGGAATTACTGGGGGCTTTCCAGAGATTTGAAGTGAACCAAATTCCCAGAGCGCAGAACGTCAATGCGGACGCCCTCGCCCGCTTGGCGACCTCCCAAGACGCAGATCTCCTTGAGTCCTTCCCTATGGAATTCTTACCAGCTCCAAGCATCGACGGCGAAGGTGCAATGATGACCGTACAGGTTCGGCCTAACTCCTGGATGAGCTCGTTAATCAATTACTTGCAGGAAGGGAAGCTGCCAAAAGACAAGCTGGAAGCTCGCCGCATCCGAGCTAGAGCAGCCCGGTACTGCATTTATGACGACAGGCTGTACAAGAAAGGATTCTCAACCCCGCTGCTACGATGTATAGATGATGAAGACTGTGAGGTAGTGCTAAACGATATCCATGCAGGTCATTGCGGGAACCACGCGGGAGCATTGTCCTTGGCCCAGAAGGCTCTCAGACAGGGGTTCTACTGGCCAACTATGAAGCAAGATGCCTTAGACCTGGTAAAGAAGTGTGATAAGTGCCAGAGATTTGCTAAAGTCCCGCGAGCTCCCCCAGCCTACCTCCAGCAGATGGTGAGTCCATGGCCGTTCGCGATCTGGGGAATGGACCTGATCGGACCTTTGCCCGCAGCTCGAGGAAACTGCAAGCACGCTGTAGTCGCTGTTGACTACTTTACTAAATGGGCCGAAGCTAAGGAATTAGCAGAAATCTCCACAACGAAGATAGAAAAGTTTGTGTGGGACAATATCATCTGCAGGTTCGGGGTCCCTCAGCAGCTCGTCACGGACAATGGGACCCAATTCACCAGCGAACAGTTCATAGGTTTCTGTAATGAGCTCGGGATCGTGAAGAGCTTCTCGGCTGTAGACCATCCTCAAGCCAATGGTCAGGTCGAGGCCGTGAACAGGATCATCAAACAGAATCTGAAGACCAAGTTAGAAGCAAGAAAGGGGGCTTGGGCTGATGAGCTACAGAAAGTCCTCTGGGCTTATAGGACGACGGTCCGCAACTCCACAGGTGAGACCCCGTTTTCTATGGTCTACGGAACGGAAGCCATGATACCGGCAGAATTTGAAGTGACCAGCCAGCGAAGGGCCTCGTTCCGACCTGGGGACAATGACCAGCTTCTCGCGACCAGTCTGGACTTAGCCGAGGAAGCAAGGGAGACAGCTCGCCTAAGGGTAGCAGTATACCAGCAAAGAGTTGCCAGGTATTACAACAAAAAGGTGCGAGCTCGAAGCTACAAAGCCGGAGACCTCGTGCTCAGGTTAGTCCTTCCTGGAGCTCGCAAAGCAAGTGAAGGAGTACTCGGACCCAACTGGGAGGGACCGTACCTCATCAAGCAGGACCTGAGGAACGGAGCCTATCATTTAGCCAGCATGGACGGGGCTGAGTTACCTCGTGCCTGGAATGCTGAACACTTGCGGCCATATTACACCTAAGAACTGTCAGCTCGCTCTAACCTTGTACATGATTCTTTTTGACGATTGTCTGTAAACATGCTTTCACCTGTTTTCTGTTGTATATGTCAAATGTGATGCAGAAAGCGGGCTGGATAAGCCAGTAAATGTACATGTTAAAAGAGCAAAGCTAATGAAATTTCTTTCTCAAAGTAATCAAGCTGCGATCTATTATCATAAATGTTTATATACATATTTTTATTCCTTGAAGACATCTGTATAAATTCCAAGGAATCTTTCGCTAACCGGAGTTCTCACATGAAATGGCCTGCCAAAGTCACGACCATGTTCTGGCAATAAATCTCCACAAAAGGCCTCAATTGAGAACGCCTCATCAACTGATGCTTAATTCATCCGTGTTACCCTCATTAACGGAGGTTCACGTCACGCATCGAGTTCATTTACTAGCTCGCGTATTAATTGCCCCGCGACCTCGCGGGAGGGGGTAAGGCCACGCCTCTCATATATAAAGCTGCCCGCGGACTCGCGTATTAATTGCCCCGCGACCTCGCGGGAGGGGGTAAGGCCACGCCTCTCATATATAAAGCTGCCCGCGGACTCGCGTATTAATTGCCCCGCGACCTCGCGGGAGGGGGTAAGGCCACGCCTCTCATATATAAAGCTGCCCGCGGACTCGCGTATTAATTGCCCCGCGACCTCGCGGGAGGGGGTAAGGCCACGCCTCTCATATATAAAGCTGCCCGCGGACTCGCGTATTAATTGCCCCGCGACCTCGCGGGAGGGGGTAAGGCCACGCCTCTCATATATAAAGCTGCCCGCGGACTCGCGTATTAATTGCCCCGCGACCTCGCGGGAGGGGGTAAGGCTACGCCTCTCATATATAAAGCTGCCCGCGGATTCACCAAATTGGCTCAGTCCTGGACTGCGAATGAAGCGACGAGTTAAACTCTCAAAGTTTGGGAAAATGTTGCTGACAAGCACGCTCTATATCATTAAAACATGGAGGACAAGGAAATTCCGAGCTCCTCACTAACAGTAAGTCCCTGCCAATCTTCCAAGGCTTACAAAACGTCTTATTCAGCCAAGTTGTTTGCTGAGCCCAAGCCCTTACGAGCTAGCGCTTGAGCAAAACTGCTTATTGCAGTTAGCAGGTTTGAAAGTTAATATAATTTTCGCGATTGTGATCTCCTTAACAAAATTTTAACACTTTAAAATTGTGTTATTATTACCTGCTCGCTACCTATTATGTAACTAAATATACATACACATGCTTGGATAAAATATCGAGATTGTGCAGGAAATTTAGTTTTATAAATCCGAGCTTCAAGCTCGTCATATGAATTCCAACAAATGAAGGAAAGTTACAAAAATTTAAAGGAGAAAATAAAATAAAAGTGCTTCAGATATCAGCAGGTGCGTCTGAAGGGGCAGGACCAACTACTGCTTCTGCTGGGGGCTCTGCCTCAGGAACGGACTCAGAAGCTGGTAAATCAGAAGGAGCTTCTGCTGTGGGTTCAGACAATGGGAGGATTCTCTAAAACTGAAGGTACCTCGGGGACCTGCTCTGGCGAAGGGGTTGAGTCAGCAGGTAGATTATCTGGAGGGGCAGAGGAAGTATCAGCATGTTGCGTGCTCTGAGCACCTGCAGCCAGCTCCACGAACTCTTGGATCATTTTGACCCCTTCTGACCCAAAGAAGGAATAGTCCAAGTTCGGATGGTGCTCCCACATGCTATACAGGAACTCCCTCTCGACCTCTTCTTCGATCTTATCCCGCTCCCGAGCTACCCTAGCTTCAATACCCTCCGCAGTTTGGGTCAGCTTCTCCCTAGTCTGAGCCAAGCCCGCCTCTGCCTCAGCCCGCTTCTCCTCAGACTTCGCGAGCATCCCTTTGGCTGCTGCCAAGTCCCATGAGTGCTGGCTCACTTTATCTTCAGCGACCTGCAGCTTTACCTTTACATCCGCAAGCTCGCCCTTCAGCTTATTTATTTCTGCTTGGGCCTTGCTGACTTCGGTTTCCCTGCGAGCAGTCTCCTGCGACAAGGCCGCGTCAGCATCTTTGAGCTTGGCAGAAAGCTCACTATAGTTCTTCTGAAGGAGATTGGTCTCTTCCTGCAGCAGCTTCTTCTCCTCATCAAACTGTATCTGAGAAATCCTGAAGGCCTCTTCCTCGTTGATGTGAATGTCTGCCTCCCTTACTAACTTTGCAGACGCCATACCGAGCTGAAACAACAAAAGAAATGGTACAAAATCCTTTTAAAAAGGAAGGGGAAAAATCAGAATCAAAGTATGACAGGATATGAACCTTACCAGCGCAACTTGACGAGCTATATAGGTCGCTAAAGTACGGCCTGAAAGCTCTTTTTTCTGTAGCTGCGGGCTTCGTTTTCCCATCACTTCAGGAACGAGCTCAACGAAGCTGTTAAAAAATTCCATCTCCTTGACTGCATCAGGAGGAGGGCCAGAATCTGCCTGTTCAACTGTTGCAGACCTCGCCGGTCGTGCTGGCGCTCCAGTACCTGGCTCCCGTCCGATGACGACCCCACCGACCGAAGGGACGGCAACGAAGCCCTTCTGCTTTGGAGGTGGTGGAGGAGCTATGGCCTTTCCTTTTCTTTTCCTGGTCAAGGCCTCAGACTCTTGCCCCGAAGGTAAGTCCCCCCCAGCAGGGACTGCGGCCCTCTTGGCTGGAGGAGAGCTCCGTCCTGCGGGTGGGGCAGCCCGTTTTTGAGGAGCTGCAGCTGCCCTGGTCTGAGAGGGGGCAACTGCAGCAGCTTGTGAGGTCGCTCTTTGAGAGTGGTCTGAGGAGGTGTCGTCCACGTTGACGACCTCGGCCGGCTTAGCAGGTGGAACTGACCTGAGGGGAGGGACAGACATGGTGAGCTTTCTTCCCATATTATCCGAAGAAGTGCTGGTGGTGAAGCTCGTGCTCGGTGATCTTTGTTGAAGAGGTTGTGGTTCTGGCTCTGATTGGGTAGGATCAACAAGGGCAGAAGCGACCTCGTTCGCTCTCCCCCTTATTCCCAGGTCCCGAGCTGTATTCAAGAGAGGGTTTGAAGCAGATGGTGATAGACCCCGAGCTACCAGCTCGCTGCCGGAAGGGAAACTGTCCTCCTCTGGTTCCTTGGCAGCTGCAAAAGAGTTCAGAATAGCGAGCTCGTCCTGCCTGGGTTTACCCTTAGGAGCTGTGACGTCTGCACAGTAAAAGTCAGCTCATAAATAAATAAATAAATAAGTAAATAAACATTATGCATGTTTGCACATATGAATAATGCTACTGATGTTGTTTTGAGCACTCATATCCCTACTAGGTTCCTCCACGAAGCTCGTGTTATTCAGTCCAGCAATCGAGGGGCACGTGAACCAGGCCCAGTTGGACTTGTACTCCCCCACGTTTGACTTAGTACATTTCTGAGGCAGAAACGCCCTATAGTCAGAAGACTGGCGAGGAGTGGCGTAGTACAACCCTTCCTTTCCAGTGATCGCTTTGAAGCTGTAAAGGCTGCGGATGATGCGGGGTGTGGGAAATCCTAGTGCGTACTTACGAAACGCCGCAGCCAGGGTGGTCAAATGAGCGTATGAGTTTGGGGTCAGCTGGAACGGTGCGAGATTGAGGCTGTTTAACAAATCCATGAGGTATCCAGGGATAGGGAACCTGAAGCCGAGCTCCATATGCTCTCTGCTGATCGCAATAAAGCCCGTAGGGGGATAAGCGGCTTGATCAGTGCCCGCGGGAACGTTAGCCCTGCACCCCAAGGGGATGGTTACTTCCCGGGCCCAAGCCTCCAACTTATCAAAGGTGAGCGACGAGAACATGGGTTTAAAGGGAGGGGTGTCCGTTTCCTCAGCGACCTCGTCCCCTCCTGCGATCTCCTCGCTCGACGGACCAGCTCGCGAGGTCGTAGCCTCAGCCTCGCTATCCTGGCGACCTGCCTGCCTCCTGGAAGCAGCAGTCCTGCCCCGACCTGTGCGCGAACGACCTGACATCTACAACACAGAAGGAATGACATCAGGACGCCTACAGCATACTGATCCTAACAAGACACAGGAAAAGAACTCCTAAGACAGCTGTCCTACTTGTCAGGTCGCGCACTTGGTCTCTAAAGGACCAGAAAAGGCCCAGAGACACGAATCTGCCAGGTACAATATCACCCCAAGTCTACATATTTCTAATCCTATGTTTACAGGTCGCCCCTAGCGTACAGAGGTACTCAGGCAACCGACACAGTGACTCCCTAAGGGCCAAACAAGCTCACAGGGACCAACAGACGTGTTACGAAGGCAGAAAACGACAATCCTAACCAGAGACAGACCATGTCACAAAAAAAAAAAAAAAAAAAAAAAACAACAACAAAAACAACAACGAAGCGAGAAGAGGACTACCTTGCTCGAACCGAGTGCGATATGCTGAGCACGGTGGCTAATCTTCGTAGTAGCGAAGTTCGAAGGGGTTGTCCAGTGACAAACAGTAGGCCAGAAGAAGCAGAAGTGAAGGAAAAAATGGAAAATGGGAAGAAAAGGTACTGTAGTCGTATCAGGAAAGCAAAAAGAAGAAGATGAGGAGACCCGTGGGTTATATAGGCCAGCTCGTCCATCCCTAGCCATCCGATCCAACATAAAGGTGTAACCGCCAAAGATCCAACGGCCGAGCATCGATCTCGGTCGCGTGCCATCACGTCTGTCAGTTACAAGACGTGCGCATTTAATGCGTACGGTCCCGAGACACGTTTTTCGGCTCCAACGCCTGAATGGACGCCGCGTGTCAGCGGTTACGGTACGAAAATTGAAACGGAACCAGAAGATTTGAAAATGGGCGCCATTTGTGTGTTTATTTCAGCTCCCAGTCCGCAAAACGCACAGAGAGCTGGGGGGCTTGATGTTATGCCCATTTTCTGGTTCGGCCCAACTAGCAACAGTACACGCCCATTTAATTTGAACAGAGCAAAGGCCCAGAAAGCCCAAAGACGGAGTCAACAGTTGCAAGCCCAGCTCGCGAGGCCATCCAGGCCGCGCGAGCTAGCAACAGTTCTTCAGCATGTCACCTGCCAGTGCTTTCAGCCCGAGGAGCCCGCGAGGTCGCGCCAATCGCGAGCTCGCGAGCTCGCGTTAACCTCCAGATCGCCTCACCTCCTCTCCAGCATACATCTGGCTGACCAGAAAGTCCACCTATAAGAAACCGTGTGCAGCAAGTTGTCAGAACTGCCAACCCCCATGATTTCCAGCAAGACACTGTTTACACAATTACCCAGAAGCATTTAATGAAGTGAAGACTTCTTCAGGTGTAATTAATGCAGACTTGTGCAGGGAGGAAATCATCATTACCTTTACAATTAATGCAGCATGGCAATGTCAGGATTAGTTGAAACTAGCCATTGCCTATAACGTGTAAACTTTTCCTTTGTATTATTTTATTGTGAGCTCCCTTCCTCTATAAAGAGGGGAGACATTTTCACTGTACAAGAAGCTTAAGACTAGATAACCATCACTCTGCCGGAATTGTTCCAGAGTGACCGTGGACGTAGGTGCAGTCACCGAACCACGTGAAAACCCTTGTGTTTTCTCTCTTCCTTTCTCTCATTTCCCTTAATTACTTGTTCATCAGTTTATTAACTCCGACCAACTACCAGGAGCAACATTCCTCCACCTGAATTAATTGTCACCAACCTAGCATCCCATTAATACACCATTTACTACCCTTCAACCCGTACCAATCAATCCTTAATTACCAAGTCCGCCGTCTGGGCCCCAGAATCTCTGGTTGACCGTTTCCGGACGTCAACAGATATATGAGATTGAAATAAATAAATTGGATTGAAATGAAAAATTACTATCTCATGTTTGATAGAATTTAAGATTAGATTAGAAATCATATCATATCATGTTTAAGATAGATTAGAATTGGATTGAAGTAAAAATAATTTAAATTTTTTATTATATAAAATTAATTTTATAAAAATTATGAAAAAAAGTAAAAAACCACAGTTAATCAATATTCTTACAATTCAACATTATCAACGCATAATTCATCAACATCATCATCTCCCATAACAATAACATTAAAACATGAAAAAATGACTAAAAAAAAAAATCAAAACAGGGATTCTAATCGAATCCAGAATCAGATGATTCTAGGTTTGCTTCCCAAAATCAAATCCCAATTAAGAAAAGAAGAAGAAGAAGAAGAAGAAGATAGGGTAGAGAGGTTTCATGGATATGAAATGAGAGAAGAAGAAAGAAAAAAAAAAAAAAAAAAAAAATAGATAGATGGAAAGAAGAGAAAGAAGATGGGAAATGAGAAATCTCATTCCCATCAAAAGTCATGATTTTGGATAGAAATGAGGAATCTTGAAAAAATGGGATCATATAAGGGAAATTTATTGCTTTCGAGTTGATCTTCAGGCATGATATTTAAATAATTTGAGATTTTTAAATTTTAAGTTCATTTTCATTTTTACGTGCCAAACATACCCTTAACTTACAGGGAGATTACCCATCTGTGCACACAATTTTAAGCCGCATTATAGAGAATCCGCTGCAGCAGCAGCACTTTCTATACCACCAAGAGTGGACGACAGAAACCCACCTGGAAAGGTGAGTTGCATCCAATACACTGCAGTAGTTTTCTCAGCCACTTTCTCATTATTATTGTTATTATTATAACTAAAAACAATCCAAACCATCCAAAATTTAAGAGCCAAATGTCATCAAATGCTTGAGAACTCAACACCATATAGTAGAGAAAAAGCACAATAGAGGACGGGTTAGGATTCCCTCAGTAACTTTTTTTTTTTCTAATATTTTCTTAATAAAAGAAGTTAAAATTTAAGTGATGTATTAAAAATAAAAATAATATAATGATTTTAATTATTTATTATCTTTTATACTAATGTATTATTTGATTATAAAAAAAATTAAAAAAAAAAAGAAAGCTAAAAAAGAATCCTAACCCATAGAGAATATTTAAGTAAAGTAATTTCATTTGATAGTTTGTAGCAGTTAACACCACTAGTTTTGACTTCCAACAAAAACTAGTTATTATTATTGTAACTAAAAACAATCCAACCCATCCAAATTTTAAGAGCCAAGTGCCATCAAATCCTTAAGAACTCAACACGTTTAGTAGAGAAAGAGCACAATAGAGAAGAAGTTAGAATTCTCTCGTAACTTTTTTTTTTTTTTAATATTTTCATAATAAGAGAAATTAGAGGTTGAGTGATATTAAAAATATATATAATAATATTAACTATCTATAATCTTTAATGATGATGTATCACTTAATTATAAAAAATTAAAAAAAAAATTAAGAAAAAATCCTAACCCTATAGAGAATATTTAAGTACAATAATTTGAATTTATAATTCATAGCAATTAATGAAATTACTAGCTCCAGGGAAACAAGTTTTAGCCTTTTTTTTTTTTTTTTCTTTCCTTTTCTTTTAACTAACATACAGTGGATTATAAGTTTATCAGGATATATCAAGGTTAAATATTAATTTCGCAACTATTTTGTTTTGACAATTTTGGTTTGTAATTATTTATCTCAAATAGCAATAAGACAAGATAACATGAATTATACAGATAACATTGGACATATAATTATTTGATGAGGCACTTGCATAGATAGATCAATGGTCTGAAAGCAAACTTTGAATGTAATGATTTGATTCATAACATGTATTTTTCAAAATGGGAATGATTGATCGCATATTCATGTGATACAAATTGAAGTCAATTTTTACAACTCATCTAGAGCACATATCAAACCCCCAGTTTGCATAAAAACCACATATCCCTATTCCATGATCATCATAATCATCATCATCCAAAAAAATACCCACCAGAAATCAATCACAAAAAAATATCACAAAGCAACCACCTAATTGCACCACACACCAGTGATCACACATTACAAATTCCATTACGATCAACTAACACTTACTTGTTCATTCGTCACCGTTCCTTTATCCTCCTCTTGACCAAGAATTGCATTTGATTCAACATGAGAGGTTTGTCTTGACAATGACATGGTACTCTGAGTCTTCTTGTGGTATGCTGAGATTCTATTCCCTTTGTTCTCATATATGATCGCATCATCATCTTCATCAGATACTTTACATTTCTCTCCTAATATTATCGTCTTGGTCCAGATAGAATCCTCGTGTTTCAATTTCCCCTTCTTTCTATTCTTGTCCTCACGGTCTTGTCCCATTACAGACAAGCTTCGTGGCAGTTTTATGCTTAGACTTCTTTCGGATTTTCGCGTAGACAGAGACTTTTTCCCCATGAATGTAGTAGCTATTCTTGTCGACGTAGACCTTGTCAAGTTATTGCTAGATTGCGACTCTTTCAATGTCATCATAGCCGGTGGTAGTGGCAATTCTTTATTGTGCAACCCATCATTTTCTGTTTTATCTTGTGACTCTAGTGTTGATGTGGCTTGTGTGGTGGGTGGTACCATTGTTGTTGTTGTCTCACCGCTTGTCATAGCCGGTTGTTGGGGATTGTCATACAATCCTGATGATGAAACCTCTGACGTTTTAAACTCAGGAGAAGATGTTGATAATGTGTTAGGTGGTGATGAGGATTTTCGCCGTATACATAAAGCCATGATCATACTAATGGTGGCAGCCATGCCTGCAAATAGTAATGCCAATGTTAACACAAGATGTATTAGCTGAAAATCATCGTCACCATTTACTGGAATTCTTCTTCCCATAGTTAAAACATAGATTGATGATTTTGGAAAATGTCACACCACCCTCGTTTGGTTTTTCTTCATTGTGTTTAATTTAGTGTCTAAAGTTTCTTTTTTTGTCGTCTCTTTTTGGCTTTGATTTGATCTTTAAAACTAGTGATAGCAGATTGTTGTGACCTGCCTACAGAGAAATGTGATGTCAGAAGTGAAACGGGTGTTTTTATTTTTATTTATTTATTTTTGTTTTGTTGTTTTTTTTTTTTATTTACTGTGATTTCATTTTGTGTACCCGAAACAGAATGCTTGAATTTAGGAATTGAAAGGGAAAAGAAAACTAGAGGTGATGAGGCAGAGTAGCGACTTTGGAAGTTGCACTAAACTTAGAAAACCACCACACCTTCATCAACATCAACACTTCATTTATGGCCTTCAACATCTCTGGCCCTCTTAATCTCACACAGTAATCAATACTACATCTGTGCAAAAAAACTCTTTTCTAGTACCTTTCCCTAACCAAATTCAAAACAAATGTACATGCGACAATAAGTTTTCACACTAGTTAATTTATCTTTTTCTATTGCACCATATATGATGAAAATAATGCCAACATCTAATATTATCGGATTAAATGAATATTTTTTACTATCAAACTGTATTAGATAGTTATCAGTTAAGGTTAAATATTAGAAATTTATTTTTCAAATTGTTGGTATAGTTATAAATATGTTTATGTTTTTTTAGGAATCCTTCTCCTGAAGCCAGAAAGCCGAAGAATAATAACAATAACAATAAATTAATAATAATTCAGTAATGGGATTGGCGCTGGCCCGTTTGGCTGTTATAAGGCCTAGTGGACTCCACAAAATTTCAGTATTTTTGTTTCTTGCAAAATGGGTTAACTTTATTCTATTATAATATGGGTTTAGTTACGATACAAATATTTATGTATTTTTAAATTTTTGTAATTAATTTGCAGTTAAAATAAACATAACTTAAACTTTTAATCTCAATTGTATTAGTGTGAGAGATTTACAATTTAGTTAATTTCATCTTGTCATGATCTTTGTACGGTAAATAGTAGTTATGATAATGAATTATTTATTTATTTTTATAATATTTTATTTTTCTAGATCCTAAGATTAGAAATTACTGTTAGTTTTCACTCCTCTACACACACACACACACATACACATACATACTCACACATTCATAACTCAAGTAGTTAACGTACTTCACTTTTTTTCATTTATAATAAAGGTTCAAATCACTCCTTTATATAATGCGATCATTATGTAAGAGCTATTTTCTCGATCATGCTTGTAATGGTTGATAGGCCATCTAAAGGATGTTTGATATTAAATTTTCTAAAATATATCCATTACAATACTATTGAATTAATTTACAAACTTCACTATGTTGCTTTCATTATATTTATAATTAATTAATTGAAAATGTCTATGAAAGAAGTTTTCAAAAAACCAATCCAAAAAAAAAAAAAAAAATTAATCAATTTTAACTCCAAATAAAATTTCAATTGTATTTGTCATTTTCACATATTCTTAAAAACATTTCACATAGTTTTGAAATAAAAAAAGATTGAATTTTATTTGGAGTTAAAAATAAATAAATTTTATTTTGGATCATCTATATTTTTTTTATTTTGATTAAAAATGAACTTATCTCACATATTTAGCTGATGAAATTATATATATCTTATAATCAGTGCATCATAATTTTTAAATTGTTAAAGTTACTAATTTAAACTATTCATTACATTCTCTTTCTAAAAAATATTTATTTTTTTATTTAATTTAAATATAATAAATTATTAAAATTAATAATCCTAACTATTTATAAGTTTTGACACACGGACTATAAAAGCTCTATATACTACCGTACACTTATAGTAGATGTCTGAATAGTTCACCATCGATAATTAAATGGACTTCTATATTTATTACCGTAGTAAATAGAGGTATTTTGTGACATTAAATAGAGTCCACGCTTAAATACATAGAAGTTTTCTTTTTTCCTTTTTTTTTTAAGCAACTTAAATATATAGAAGTTGTTATACCAAGCAAGCAGCCTTTCCTTTCCGCCTTCCCTCTTTGGCTGCAAAATCTGGCCGTTTTTAATGTATTTCGCTCCCACCTTTCTAATGGTTTTTATAGTTAATACACAACTTTTATTCTAAAAAAAAGAAAAAAGTAAGCAGCCTTTCTCTCTCTCTCTCCTTTATTTATTTATTTTTCTTTCTTCTTCTCTTTACTTTGGCGGCTTCGTTGAAAGTCTTAGTATAAATTCATGATTGGCTGTGTTTTTTTCAGAAGAAAGGAACCATAACCTGATCTAATTTTTAATTATTGGGACCACTAACGTATCCTTAAAATGTAAAACCAAAATTCCATTTGAACTCTAAATCAAGTAATCAACCCAAAAGTCATTTCATTTCCCTTTTTTTTTTTTTTTTAATTGTTTTTCATCAATGAGACTTTAAAAATCGTTCATCCATTTTTATTTATTTATAGGTAACGTGATAGGTTGTTAGGATCAAATATTGGGTTATTTAGGTCAAGCTAAATTAATTTATGGAAAAATTTGAGTGGCATCTTTTATTTTATCTAGGTATATATTGTCATGAGTGCGCATGTACATAGTTGATGATATTTTACTACCAAATTTCCTAACGCCAAGCCATCAAAAAAAAAAAAAAAACAAAAGTCGAATGGTTGCTGGTGCCGTTGGCACCAGTCAACTTCCACGCCAAGTGTAGGCGTGGTTCGACACCCGCTCCCCCCCCCATTCTATATATATAATAATATAATATATAATCTTATATAATATATAATATATTAATAATTTCTGTCCCACCATCAGTGTGGGTTGTCCTCCCACCCATGTGTGGGTTGTTCTCCCACCTCCATGTGGGTCTCTCCCCCACCTTCGTGTGGGTGGCTCTCTCCCACTTGGGAGTCGTCCCCCAGGCCGTGCCACAGTGTAATATCTCGGTTCAATGGTCCTGGTTGTTCTCTGGGCTTGTCCCAGTTACAGTTCCTGTATTCAAAAAAAAAAAGCCATCAAAAAAAAAAAAAGAAGAAGATTCCTAACGCCAAGTAATTTATGATTATTATTATTTTTAAATTTTAAGTTTATAGGTGTGTGTTCACTATGGCTTCTTTACGTCTATTTTAATGCTAGAAATTCTTTTAATTTTTTTTAATTATTCCACACCAATTTAAAAAGGGTTTTTTCAAGATCAAAATCCTTGTTTTATATCTAATGGTAGAAGCTCAAATTTTTGAGATACTTTTATAAACTCATTTTGAACTTAAAGACACGAATTGTCTTAAATACCTTTATTTTATCTAATATATTCAAAATACCACTTCTGAAAACTCTATTTTATTTCTTAAACACCTTTATATAGTTTTTTAAACTAACTATCATTTTAAAAGTATATTCTAAAACAATATTAAATCTTTTAATAGAAACTCTATTTTATAAAAACTGTACTCCAAAAAATTTACTTATAAAAATTCAGTTTAAAAGGCCATACCAAACATGCCTGGGTCATTTTTAACATTTTAGAGATAAAGTTATATTTTCAGTCAATTCCATTACAATATTGGCAAATGTATCGTGCTTGACATGAAAAACAGCAAGCATAATCGGTGAAGATGGTTGCACGTTTTTTAGCTATTTTAATATTTTCAATTATTTCAATCATTTTTATTAATATTTTCATATTTCTTAATATACTTATAGATTAATTTATTGTAAAAATAAATTTATATTTAATGCAACTTTAATTCTTTTTTTTCAAAATATTATAAGTTTGAGAGTGAGTGGACCAAGCGGTCACTTTTGGAAACTCTGGCCTATTTGAAACTTGTTAAAAATATAAAGACTGGTATGGTCAAAAATGAAAATCACAAACCACTTTAAAATTACGGAAAAAAACATCAAGACTTATTTG
Source organism: Litchi chinensis (assembly GCA_019925255.1). NCBI lineage: Eukaryota > Viridiplantae > Streptophyta > Magnoliopsida > Sapindales > Sapindaceae > Litchi > Litchi chinensis. The sequence continues at coordinate 45,080,002 of CM034461.1, forward strand.
ATGCTCAAAATTGAATAGATATAAATTTGTTACTTCAAATTATAGAAGAAGAATTTATTCGTTGCAATTTTTGAATCTCTTCCAAATATAAACGTTGTTTTCTACTCTTAACAACATGTTTAACTTTTATCTACTTAGATGAAATAATGTGTAGATATAGCATAGTTGGATGGACGGATGATCATTTTGGCCCAGACGTCACCGTTCCTTTTATACATAAATATAAGGTGATTAAAATCTACTGACATCAATGCTTGTTGTGGGTCTAATGTGACTTGCCAAGAGGCTCAACACACATGTGGACCCAAAATCTTTGAAATAAGGAGATATCTATTCCCATATTAATGGAAGAAAATTACAGTAAAGGTTTGTTGTAATCTCATTTGTTATATCATTAAGGAATAAAAATTTTATGCTAGATTCTTGTTTTTGTTCTTTTTTTTTTAAGAGGAGTTTAAGTTAGAGTGATGTATAAGAGAAAAAAAAATAACAATTTTGATCATCAACTATTTTTTATATTGATATATCGCTAGATTATCAAAAGTTTAGAAAATGATAAAGAATTTTTACTCATCACTAAAATAAATCTTTCTACCAACCAAGCATTACCTTAAAGGATTATTTGTTTTTAACACTTATCACTTAATGAGTTTGAACTTGATCCATTAAGTTATTTTGTTTTGTTTTTAGGTAGTCAAACCACTTAAAACCACCCAAAAATCATTAAAAAAAACAATTTGTATCTTTATTTGAATATTAAATCACTTAATAATTTTATAAATATATTATTTCCAGTCTATCCTTCCAAAATAACATATTTTTATTTTTTTTTCCTAATTTTACATTATATAATTTTTTTTTAATGCTATAACAAATCTCTTAAAAATAAAGACCTTCAACATCTCATTATCAAATTTTTGTATAGCTGAATTATTATATTCTCCTATCAAATTCCTGTAGGAATTTTTTATTTATTTTCTTTATTAAACATTTATTGCAATAATAATTAACTTAAGACTATTTTGTTTATTTTGTTTAAATATATAAATTTAATTTACTTTACTATAATAATTAATCATATTTTTATTATGAATAAAAATATTATTAATATGTACATAAAATGTTTTAATTTTTTTAAATAATTTATTTGTATCATAGTAAACGAAATTACATAACAACTAATAGCAAAAAAATATAAATATTAAATTACTAGTTTTAAATAATTTTAATTTTAAAAAACAAATATAATTACTATACATTCAGAGGTAAGAAAAAAATATTATTCAGATTTCAAGTTTTAATCATTATTAAATCTTTAGTAACTTGTAACACTATTAATTTTCAGACAAAAAAATAAATGAACCCTAACTAAAATTATTATATATATTTAAATAATTTTAAATATGCTTAAAATTACTTTATATATTTTACTAAAATAATAAAAAATAATATATCTTAATAATATTAATAAATAAATATTATCTTAAAAATTATTTTTAAATTATTTATTTTTCAAAAAGTATTTCAAATATTTTTTATTTTATTTTATTAAAATAATATAATACATAATTATTTTTTGACCAATCCAATCCCCATAATATACTAAACAATAGAGTTCACTATTTTCAATCGAATCTAATATTACACTAAACACATCATAGGATTAATTTATCCAATCAAATCATATCATGTTCAATCCAATTCAATCTTATTAAAATAATTTAATTCAATGTTGCATCCCAACGAGAATAATGTGATATTATGTCCAGTCAATTGCCAAATGAACGAAGGCTATGTAATAAAAGAACCAATATATCATAGGATTAATTTATTCAATCAAATTCGATCTTATTCAAATATAATTCAATTTCATTAAAATAATTTGATTCAATCTTGTATGACAACGAGAGCATCAAAGAAAAAAGGCAAATGGTAGATGGACTTATATCTCAGTAGTAAGAATGCACAATTCATCCGTTTGTGTCGTGAGTTCGACATATAACAACGTTCTCTCATTTATATATGTGAGTTTCTTCTATCTTTTTATAAGTTATTTCCCCACTCATGTATGGGTTGTCTTTTTTCGTATGGAAGTTATTTTTCAAATCACGTTCTAGTGTCATATTATGTTTGATTCCAGTTAATCAATAGATTTATATCGATCAATTGAAAAAAAAAAAAAGAAGAAGGCAAATGTGATATTATGTACAGCCACTTGCCAAATGAAATAAGGCTCTGTAATAAATGACGTGACACCATATGCAACATCATGCATTGTATTGAAAGAACCGCAATGAAATAGAAAAAATAAAATAAAAAAGCACTTTCGATTTTGGTATCTAAATATAATAAAAAAACCAGAAAAACAAAGTCCAAGTTGAACAGTGAAAGCAGCAATCTTGGCTCCTAGCGTAGCTCCCCATTATTATTATTCTCCATCTTTATAGAGCTCATCTCATCCGCTGAGTTCGTGTACGAATCCTGACTGCACCAAAGCACGGATTGTGTTTTTTTTTTTTTTGTGCGCTTTTATTTATTTTTACATGTCAATCTTATATATTATGTATCTTTAAAGTTTTTCATTAAATTTTATAAAAACATTTTAAAGCCGACAGAGAGACGTTGGATTAGAAAGATAAATGGACCCATGTTTTGTTTCTCCAAATATATGACAACAACAGATAACAGCAGCAACAACAAAAGCAAGCAACAAACAAACTTTGATGGTTTCAACTCGTTCTTTATTTATTTTTTCCATTGTTTGATCATCTCAACATTAAACCAGATTGGTTTTTTGTTTTGTTATTATTAACTTACTGGTTTTGTATCTTTCCTTTTCTCTGTAAAATTGGTTTCTTTTTTCAGGATTATGATAAGAAAACATTGACTCGCTGGTTTTGTTTTGTTTTCTCTGTTTTTGGTATTGGTTGTCATTCAAATGATTAGAGGAGAGAGACTGTGAATGGAAGGAGGCGATATAAGAAGCAAGTTCAAAAGGGTTTGTGTGTTCTGTGGAAGCAATTCTGGTCACAGACAAGTCTTCAGTGATGCTGCTCTTGACTTGGGCAATGAACTGGTTTGTTTCCTATGTGCTTTGTGTGTGTGTTTATATTTGTTTTTCAAGCTTTTGTCTTTACCAATAGTACTGCTTGAGGAGTGTTTGGTGTTGTGTAAACTGTGTTGAATATAGTTTCTGGTGAATTGTTTTTAATGTCTTGGTGTTTATATTATGGAGTTATGGCATTTGTGTTTGATGAGTTGAATTGGGATTGTTATGTTTTGGTGATTATGTTTCTCATTGGTCGAGTTAGTTGTGGGTGGTTTTGGAACACTGAGTTTTACATGTTTTTGTGTTTAGGTTGGTGAGTTGTATTCAAATGGTTGTTTCTTGTATTCAAATGTGCTGTGTGTACTATTTGGTTGAAAAGGACTGTATTTGATGGTGTTTTAGGCTAACCTTTTAGCTTCAGTTTAATTGATTGAGCTTTGATTCACAGGTAGAGAGAAAGATTGACTTGGTGTATGGTGGAGGAAGTGTTGGATTGATGGGTTTAATATCCCAAACAGTGTATGCTGGAGGTTGTCATGTTCTTGGGTAACTTAGTTACTTGCCTTAAAGTGAATATTTTTATTGTTTCAAGTATTAGACCTGTTTTTAATTGTAAGCAAGGTGTTTCTTGGTTACATTATATCACAACGTTGATGCTTGCTGTTAAAATGCAGGATCATTCCAAAAGCTCTCATGCCTCTTGAGGTACACATGCTCTTAATCCATTGAACTGTTCCTATTGTCCTTATTTATTTGTTTTGCTAGTTGACATTGTTTTTTATTGGAATTCATCCAAGTATTCACTTCATAAATATTCTGGTTTTACAATTTTTTGATCTATTCTTCTGAGGTTATTCTTGATTATATCTGAACTGCTTTTATTATTACTGTTTATTGTTATTCATCGTTCAGGTACATGCTTATTTTTACTGTTTATTGTTATTCTTCATTCTGGTACATGCTTGATATTGTGCAGCAACTTAATATATCTGCATCTTACAAGGGTAGTTATTCATAGAAGATTAACTAGGTCCTCTATAACTCAAGTTCTTGGCTCTTTAAAATGGAGGGCACTTGAAGCTTTAGCTAGTTGAAATATCAGGTTCAATTGATCAACATGTTTGATGTTGAGCATTGACAGATATCTGGTGAAACTGTTGGAGAAGTAAGAACTGTTTCAGACATGCATGAGCGTAAAGCTGCAATGGCTCGAGAAGCTGAAGCCTTTATTGCTCTTCCTGGTAATTACCATAAAAATTGTCCTTATCTGATTATTATTATTATTATTGTTATTATTTTTTAAAAAGCAATTAGCTAGATTCTTTTGTTCCTTGACAACAAAATTAAAGATCTTCACTTCTTAAACACAAGGTTTGCTTCGTATGACTTTTTTTTTCACTTGCCATACTTGCCAGTAGTAACATGAGAGTTTGTTGTTTTAGGAGGATATGGAACCATGGAAGAGTTATTGGAGATGATAACATGGTCCCAACTAGGAATTCATAAGAAACCGGTAACACATGAACCTTTTGGTTTGAAGATTAGAAATGAGAAAACCACTCTTTAATGTGTAATTGTAACTCAGTATTAATCTGTACAGGTTGGTCTGCTAAATGTCGATGGATACTATAACTGTTTGCTTAAGTTATTTGACAATGGTGTCGAAGAAGGTTTCATCAAGCCAGGTGCTCGGGAAATAATTATCTCTGCTCCAACAGCCAAAGAACTTATGGAAAAGATGGAGGTAGAACTCAACTAAATAATTCGTTTCACTGATTTTATTTGTCAGGAAAATTTTCCAAATTTCCTGTGAATTATGGAAAATTGCAAACTCTTAACCAGTTTTCATGCAAGAAAGAACTATCCAATATAAAGAAATTTTTGGATAAAAGACATCGGACAAAAACAGATAACTGGACCACTACTAGGATTGGAGTCAGCTCGTCTGATGAGGTTACCAATCGGAGCTCAAAATTTTGAATTCAAGAAAAACTTGATTTCAACAAGTTTATATGTATTAGCCATTAGTATTACTCTAATTTTGTGTGTTTATTATATGTACTTTTATTTACTCGGACAAAAAGAATAAGAAAGCAATCTTACTCTCTAAGAAGATATTTGTACGCACGATTTTCTAAGGAAATGATGGTGATTGTTCCTGGTGGAGGCTTTGTAGATAAAATATCTGAACATTCTGATTAAAATTTGCAGAAATATACTCCTTCCCATGAACACGTTGCTTCCCATGAAAGCTGGCAGATGGAACAACTTGGTGATTATCCTACATAGCAAAATCTGCAGTGACTCATTGGTGGTAGGTTTTCTTCTACATTAATTCCTGATGTGATTCATCATCATTTGAATTGTGTACAAGTTTCTATTAAAATGGGGCCGAACGTTGCTCATTATCATGTACTTTTGTTGTCGTTTGCAATTTGAATTATATTGAAATTATTACTGCTGTCCTGCAACTTACTTTGGTTTATGGTCAGTTTAGCCAGTATTGTTCAATCATATCCTTTTTTTATAAAAAATAAATGGAAAGGATACTATTACTGTTCATCAAAGATGATAAATACCAGCAAATTAAATCAGGTTATTTGTTCTGTTAAAGGGCACAGATACTGTATAATGTAGACAGATGGTTAGCAATGTTAGTGTGGAATATTCCAATTTGCAATGAGATGGTCCCATGATACAGTCACTCAAATAAAATGGGTGGATGAGTTGGGGACAATGCAAAATTTTATCAGCATCCGACTTTCAGTATTGGAAATCTGCACCATCCCCATAACAGATTAAAACCTTAATCAAGTAAACTCTGTGTAATGTACCAATTGTTAGCAGTGTCAAAGACAACGACATTCCTAGAAGAAACTGGTGAATCAACTACCTCATTTCAGGAGGTGGAGGGAGGTTGCTTTGTTCTCAACTTATTGTCAAAGCCTTTCAAACATGGTGGTACAAATAACACTGTAACGACAGGTTCTATCAATTTGCAAGTCAAGTGAGAGGTAATTCTTAGA